>BMAW01046548.1:0-57072 GCA_019974015.1 Nephila pilipes | reverse complement strand
CTTCTTACAAGATATATATTTCAAATACATTTTTACGTAAAAATGTAATGGTTATTAATAGTATATTTCAGAAATATATTCTTCAAAAAATGTGCATATTACCTTTAACAATTTATTTTTAAGACCATAAGGAATGAATAAAAGGTATCCTCGTTTTAATAATCTTAATAATTCTGTTACAAAATTGCGGTTTAAGAAGGTTATAAAAAGGATGGCTTAGGAATTTTCCATGCAGAAAAAAAGGATTGATTAACTTTAAAGCTGTCTGTCAAATACATTTTAAAGCTAAATAAAATCAAAGCATTCATCAAATTTACGACAAAATCCTATATTTTTTCTTAGTGTAGTAATATATTTATAAAACAATTTGTTTTCGTTGAGGAAGTTTGGAGAGGGAGAATTCCAGCTCAGATGACAGCCTCGTCACTTGACCGAGACTGAAAATAATGAGATCCATCACTAATATCCTACGTGTTGCTTCACAGTGAGACGTTAATAAAACAATCACATCACATTTATCGTGTATTTAGAGATAAAGAGATACAAAATCAATGAATGAAGAATTATTCTTCTTATTCTGTATGAATCAAATTTAAAAAAAAAATGGTGCAGTTATTCATTTCCAAAAAAATGAATTCATTTCTGATGCATATTATCAAATTGATTAAAATGCCTTTCTAAAATTCTGATTTTGAATCACCACAGTTTAGAAAGTTAAAATTTTACAACTAGTTGTCTTCATGATTTCCCCCCTGTAAATCATTTTATGATTTGAAATGAGGTGATGCGATAGATATATATATATATGTGATGTTATTAATATAAATATTTAAAATAAGGAAATAATAGTTGCCGTGTCATATATACGCTTTTAATAAGATGAACCCATATTTATCATGGGATTTATCGAAATCAAATTCTATCAGTGGATTAAAAATTACATGAATGTAAAATTACGGCTGATTATTACTTTTCAATGTGCCATAATCGATTGAATAACACAAAAGAAATTTGGTTTCGGTTTTATTACCAACGCACTAGAAGCGACATGATGGCTGTTCTCGCGTAATTTTGAACTTCGGTCAAGTGACGAGGATGACGCCGGCTCCACCTCTCCTAACTTTCCCAACGGGAGAACTTTGGGCCCCAACAGATTAAACTTGCATCAACCCTGGTTACACGGCGTAACTTTAGAGACATCAAGGCTCGAACCCGCGATTCCACGAAAACCGCCAGCCTCGAGTCCGTGATCATGACCATTAGGCTACCGTGGCTACAATATAAAAGAAATGTTATGGGAAAGTAATCGATTGAATAACATTAAAGAAAGTAAATAGCATATAAATATATGTGTGTGTGGACTGCATAAAATTTAATTCCCTTGATCAAAGAAATTTACATTTGTTTTACTTGATGTAAATGTCATTCGATATATATAACAAAGCATATTAACGACTATGATCACGTCCACATGCTAAACGATAAAGATATATTATTCCGAAACTTATACAAAATCTAGACGAAAGTTCATCAACATTTTCTCTTAATGTTCTTCAAATCACTCATAGCGCCCAAATACATCAAAGGATGATTTCCAAACAAGCATTTATGAGGAAACCGAGATGCAATTGAATTTTTCTGAAAAGTCTTTTTGGCATGGAGTTTATTTTCATTGTTTAGAGAATAATGCACACAATTCTGAGAAATCTTTTGAATCAAGATTTCTCGCACAATAAATTTTTATTCGCTACTTTGAAGTTCTGGTTTAAATATATCATTGTAGTGGTAGGAAAAAAAACGGGAAAAAATAAATTATTTGGAAATGTTTTTGTAGACATTAATAATGAACAGGGGTATTAGTTCGAAATAAAGTTTAATAAATAACTTATTTGTTTAGTTGTATCAAATGAATGGACATCGGATAATTATATGTAAAAATATTAGTGATGGATTTTCAAACAACCTAATTATTGTGAATAATTCAAATTTTTGAATATAATTGTAGAATATGATGAAATTTACTAGAATATCTTACTATAAGAATTATATATTTTATGAAAAAAATATAAGAATTATATATTTTAAGAAAAAAATAACTTATCATTTTCAATTACAAATGATAAGTTATAATTTTTTTCTTATTTTCAGTTTTTCTAAAGTATATAAATATTTTTATTAATAATTTTTTTGAAAAATATTTCTCCTTTATGTTTCTCCTTTATATCATTTTCAGTTTTTAAATTCCAAATTATTAATTTATTAAATAAATACTTTTAAGACTTTTTTGAGTATAATGCTCTTTAACTTCCTTAAGAGAACTTAAATTTTGTATGCACATGACTAAACAAACCTATGCCTGATCTTCATATAAATTTATTTTATCAAAACAAATGTTAAGACGAAAAAGCTGTTTTTAAAATTAAATAATTTCAGAATTGAAATATGTTATATATATTCTTTTGTGCAAATAGTTTTGGACTTATAATTCGTAATTTAATTTCTGTTTGAGCAAAATAAATGTATCTAAAATTTTTCGAAAGCTTCGCATATTTTACAAAGAAAAGCATAAGCATTAATCTACATTTACACAAAATTAAAATTCACTTTGAAAGTGATAACCACTTTTAATAGATAAACATTAGGTGAATAAGACCTCAAACTGAGCCACAATAGATACCGTAACTTTTACGCAATATCACTACTCAAAATTTACGAATATTGGAGGTTTCAACGTTTACAGCATACTTCAGTGCCGAGGTTTTATTCGTTTTCGACATCTTTCTAACTTTGAAATGCTTTAAACTTTCAAAATAAAAATTCTGTATATTCTTCGAATTCCTAAATCTACTTTATACGAGTTTCCTCAAAAGATTACGAGAGTAAGAGTTCATAAAATAGTCCTCCTACTCAATTTCCTCACTGCATAAAATCTTCATGGAGAGGATATTTATCTTTTTGTAGTACCTATATATATCAGAATCTAAAAAAAAGCCCTAGTGCTACTTGAGGCAACATAAAATAAGCATGAAAATGTAGTCACCCAAAGTAATCGAATCACTTTTTTCTTGAAAAAGAGGAACATCGGATTTTATTTGATATACCTCGCTTTCACGGATTAAACTCAAATGTCAGAAAATAATAGATTTTTAAGATTCATATTCGCTTGCTGATTTTTTATGGCATAAAGATGTTATTTTACAATGGGTTAAGTTTCAAAGTTACTTATAGAAAAATGTTAATTTATAAAAGTAGATATCGGGGAATAGACGAAAATAATGGAATGACTGGTAGAGAAAAGAATAATAGTGTTTCAATATATAGAGTAAAGGTAAAAATTTAAGGAAATAAATTATTGGCTGAATCTCAATGAAACTGAAAATTTGATTCTTTCTGAAGGATCTCATACCCATTGCGTTTTTGCTAGGAAAAAAAAAGAAGAGAACATAACTGATATTATTCAATTTCATTATTCTATCAATTTTAATATAAAATAAAATCTTCCTGAATTTCTTTTTGTAAGAAATAAAATAGTAGGATTTAAGTACGTGAAATGATATGCATTATTCATAAATTATAAACACATTGTAACATAAAATAAAGGTTCAGTTCTTATGACATTTAAGGGTGATATACTATGATGGCACATATATCATTATGAATTTTTGAAACATTCAATTCACTTTATACTCCTTATGATAATTTATTATACTCACTATAGTAATTAATTTTTCAGTTTCAAGTGTTTTCACTACGTGAAATGTATTTTAACACACCTTATTTATATATGCAATAAATGCAAAAAATTATTCATCAATTAGCAAGAATTATAGATGATGTAAATAACTATTTCTTTCCATAATAATGCTACAATGCTTAAAATAGCAATTTTGTATGTTTAAATGGAACTACACACGATATAAAAATGCCTGTGCAATTATTTATGATCCAACAGGATATGCAGGAAAAATAATTTCCCAAAGCGTAGATTATTCATTTTCAAAATGTACACGGATTTGTGAAAGCTCTCTTTAACTTACAAATACATGTATTCTTATGAAATACAAGAAGAAATTATATCAATGCAAAACCGTTTTCGATTTACATATAATGGACAAGATAAGTATGAGAGAAAGCTATAAAAGTTCACGCACTTCACCAGTTAAAGTTACGAGTGACTAATTTATTATTTCAATGTACAAGACTTTGCAAATGACCTGTATATACTGGAAGAGCTTCCTGTATTTGAGTGCAGTGAGGGCGAGGGTACAGGAGATGAGTGAATAACATATAGGGTTTATAACGTAAGAGCCAAATCTAGTTAATCTGTGTAAAACATCTGTTTAAATATTAATCTGAATAAAAGAAAGGAAGAAAAATACAAAAAGTGCTTGACAAGAATGTTATTCGGAATAAAACGGGTGCGCGTCACCTGTGTTAACCGAAAACGATAAACCCCTTGGGAAAGAAAAAAACTACTAGAATATGATTTCCGAATTTACCTAAAGAAGGCACACCTCTGAGGCAGATGTAAAGATGAAAGTCACTCTTTGAGAAATGACTTGTTTGAAAATGAATACTATAATCTGATCCATCTTTTAATGGATATTTCATCGTATGAAATATGTCCTGTTTTCATATGAAATACATATGAAAACAGGACATATTTCATACGATGCTAAAGGACTCGGAAACCATTAAAAAGTGAATTTGTAATAAAATTGGGCATGACCTCTTTTCAAAGCGACCTATTGAATTATTTAAATTTTTAATTGCAGATGTATTTATACAAATATATAGAAATGTTTTCTATTAAATTATGAAATAATATACATAGCATTCATTAATGATGATTAATATTTCAAATTATGTTGGAATAAGAACACCACTAAAATTACCTGACTAAATATATATTATATCCATACTTGTCTGAATTTAGCCTTAACTGTATTAAATGAAAGAACCATGTCATATTACGCATTTATATTTGTGTACAATGATTGTTTTTCTCAATATTGCAAATGGTTTTGGTTATTGTTCATCTTTTACTTTACAACAAATCATTCTATCATGATCAGTGTAAATTTAAGGTGTATTCTTCCTTGTTGTTTCATATATTATTTTAATACTATTTGCAGGAAAACAGAAAACAACAAAAATGTGTCTAAGCATTACGTTGGTTGTTGGATTCTTTTAAGAGTAAAGCAATCTTTGGAATATATATATAAAAAAATAAACTACACATCGTGTCCCCATATGATACATGCATAATTATCAATTCTTTTACACTACATCATCTCCATGGAGTTTTGTTTCATATACAATTCAATAGTAGATTGTACTAAACATCTAAAACTTTTTCGTATTATTGAATATTGACTCATTTGAATTGTAATATGTTTAAATACATATTTATTTACGTTGAAAATTACTCAAAATTCTTAATCAATTTCAAACACTAATTTAAATGAATTACTTCGATTGCAATTTTATTAATTAGATCAGTAGTACTTTGATATATATTAACTTTGGAAAATCAACTGGACTACAAAAAATATCATATAAAGTAATGGTTTTTGTATATTGAAAAACATTTCAACAGTATGCACAATAATTTCTCATCGATTAATTTTCAAATTATTTTGTTAGAGCAATACATCTTAGTCTGGTTCCATTTCTTAGTGAATGATTTCAAATTCATTCACTAAACTGAAATAGACTCATATTTTTTTTTCAAATGGAGAAATAAATGTAGAAATGAAATCATTTGAAACTTGAAGATGTTTATTCAATGCACCAACAAATATATTTACTTCTAAAGAATACTAGAATCTCTCAAAATATTCTTAAATAAAATGAACTGTAATATTTACAAAAAAAATAAGAATCTATATTTCAATTGAATATATAATTGGAATATAAATTCATATTTACTTTTTTCTAAGAAAAGATACCACATTGTTAAAATCTGATATAAAATATTTGAATAGTGCAGTTATTGAGATGTAAAAGCTGCTGCTTCTTTCATTTTATCAGCATAAATACATTAAGATACATTTTTATACTTAGTATTATTATTTAAAAAATAAATACTAGATGTTTTATTCATTAAGTAATAATTTACGTGACTCAAATAAAAGGAAGTAAGAAGTTGGTAATTTTACGAGTTGTATTTGAGAATATGATTTAACTCTTTTTTTTTAATTTTCAATAAATACTTATGCAATTTTTACTATTGATATCGATGTTAATAAACACATTTTCAATTAAATTATATTATTATCATTAAGAACAAGCAAAATTATTTTGTATGAAAACCTATATTAATCATAGGCATCATTTTTATATCAAATATCTCAAATTCTTCCACCTATTTCTTGAAAATCCCTCAATAGGAAATTGCTGCTCAAATAGGAACAACAGGAATTTTCATTAACTTACGACCCATCGGAGTTCAGTAATCTAAAAAGTTCAATTGCTATTTTTAAGCAGGAATTGAAACCTGAAAATTCATTTAATCCCATACATTACACATGCATACACATTTGCAAATGACAGATGCACAATGCACGCATTTTTAAGCGTAGAAAAATGCCAATCTCAAGATTTTTTTTATGTTTGATGATTAAAAATATATTTCACGATGCGTAAAATAGTTAAAAGTTAAAGTTTTAAAAATCGAGATAAAAGATAATCACAGTTGCTGAAATTATGGTTTTATTCAAATACATCGCGATTATCCTTTCCTTCTTAAGAGGAATCCAATTTAAAGAAGGTAATTTAAATCAAAATCGTGTAGCTATAAAGAAGCAAATATTAGATATTACATGATACATATAGTCATATTCCTATGAAATTTTCTTTATAATTTCAATGAATCTAATAAAAACAAATAAAAATTACTTGTAAAAATCCAAACCCTATATTGTTAGAGATTATAAAATCAGAATATTATGTCCCAAATATACCTTCTGGAACAGAATATTACATTCTTTTTTAATGATTCTTTCGTCGAAAAATTAAAAATAGAAGTGATACCAAATAAGTAAAGAAAAATTATAAGCATCTAAAAATTAAAAATTAATGTATAATAAATAAAGCTATTTTACAAGATTTCTTACTAGACTAGAAAGAAATGCTCTATAAAGCCCCATTATTAATTGCATTTTGAAATTTTATGAAATTTTCTGTACGCAAACGTTAATAATAGTTGCTATGTAAATTCTATAATTATGTAGTAAAAGTGTAAATGATTGATTACTGCATTATGTAATTGCATGTTGAGGTGTCTGCAGTCTGTTTGAACTATTGTTAATAGAGTTTATTATATTTGAAACTATGCCATGTCTGTAAATAGCACCTGTAAAATAATAAATAATTGTACTTGTTTAAATAATGAAAAACACTTATTTTAAAATAAAATTGATTATCATTAAGAGTACATTTCAATTCGTATTATTTTCATAATTTTTTTTATGTTTTAAATAATAAATATTAACTACTCAAATTATAAATATAAAAATATAAAATTTCCAAAAATGGTATTATAGTTAAATTTATATATGAAAGAAATCCTTCCGGAGAAAAAAATGTCAAAAAAAGTACAAACATATTTTTAATTAGTCTTTTACTTTATTATTGCTCATTTATCAGTTTCAAAGTCTAAATAATTACTCTAATACAAGAAACTGCTTTAATTACTTCTTTTCTGATGTGATTATTGGTTACAAGTGTTATCTTTACAAACGAGTTAAACTTTTGTTTATATATGTGTAGAGTCTGTTCACCACTGTATGATAGAAAACTCTTTTAAAATTAAATTGATTTTAATTGATGACTATTGAAATTTATAGAATTATTCATTACAATGGAGTATATTCACCCCTTGAATTAAAATTGTAAAGGAAATATTTCAAGGAACCCTTATATCCCTTCTTGGCTAACAAAAGAATAACGTCTACATGTCTCAGGTTCTCTAAATCGTTTCTCTTACTCAAGTTCTTTCGTCCAGCCTCCACTCTATTTCTCACCAATACTGCACTTGAGAGGAAGTGTTACCATTTTAAAGCCCTCCCATCACTTGAACATTTATAGTCAATTCGATTGTCTCTGACCTGTCGCTGTAGGAAAAACGAAAATGCCTTTGAGAAATTTCTCTGTCCGCACCTTGGCGAAATGGGAAAGACCTCCAACCCGAAATATACTCTATAAGAAAAAAAAAAAAAAAAAAAAAAGAAAAGAAAAGAAAAAACGCACCAAAAGAAGGAGTTTCAAAAATGAATTTCAGAATTTTCTTTAAAACTTCAGAAAAAAATGATTGATTTATTTCAGAGTTACATAGTTACACAGTAACGAGCTCAATAATGTGTTGATCCATATGTAACCTGGATGCAAGCTGCCACACGACGTGGCATAGAGCGATAAAGTTCCTGATGGTCTGCTGTGGTATTTCTAGCAAAATATTCTCCAGTTGTCGAGTGAAGTCATTAACATTCCCTTGTAGATGCAGTCCCCTTTCCCTCATATCCCAGACACGCTCGATTGGAGAGAGATTTGGCTAGCCAAGGAAGTGTTTGCCAAGTTGTTCATAGCAACACGAAGCGTATGTTATCCGGCATTATCTTACAGAAAAATAAGGTCAGAGTACTGCAAAAGGAATGGTAGCAAAACAGGTCTCAGAATATAGTCGACGAACCGCTATGCTGTAAGTGGGCCTCTAATGACGACCAAAGGGACCAAGTTATCAAGAACACCCCTGACTATAACTCCTGGTTGAGGGTCTGATTGACGTGTAACAGTGAAAGCAGGATCGGCACACTGCCCTGGGCGTCTCCAGACATGTCTTCGATGATATTCAGGACAGAGTTGGAAGCGGGATTCGTCGCTAAACACTATATGTCCCCAGTCAGCATCATTCCAACCTGATCGAGCCAAGCACCACAGTAATCTAGCTCTACAGTGTGCACGAGTGAGGTGCAGGTGGTGTAGTGGTCGGTACAAGCATATATTTCAATCTATCAGCCATCTGTGAATGGTCATGGTGTACACTCGTGTGCGGGTCGCACGTCTGATGGTTGATAACGATGAATCAGACGCTGTGACAACAATCATTCTGTCCTCTCAATCTTCTGAAGTCTTAGGTCGAACGCTACTATCATGACTCTGAAATCTGCCACTGTCCATCCCTTCTTGCCAGCATCTTCTAATCGCCACATCGCTTCAACCCAAATGATGGGTGATTCTCCAATTTGCCCAACCTGCCTCTTTCAATCCAATGATTCGACCTCTTTCATACTCTGACAGTTGCTCGTAATGAGCTTGAATCCTGCTTCGAGGCATTTTTTTTCCTAAATAGCAATACAACAGAAAATGTGATCATCAGATTGATAATCACTTCTTATATACACCTGCTGAGTGCACAGTTCCGATGCGCTGTAGCTCTCACTATTCGGTCATTAACTAGACACCAAATTTTAATCATTTGCATGTTCGGTCCAATGCTTTTGCATACGAAATTTCATTAAAATCAGGTAACTCTTTCTTGGTGCGTCTTTTTTTTATTATTATAGAGTGTACTATTCATGATTAATTTCTTAAGTTTTTACAAAAATAAATATCTGTGAACTTCTCATGAAAGCTTGGGTACCATTTGTTGTGTTGTTTTGTTTCAATCAAAGGGAAATTATAGTGACTATAGAAGTATCTTAAATTTATTTTAATCAAATTTTAGACATAAGAAGAAACCTTGTTTAAGCTTAAGATTAAAAAAGCTCAAACAATGTACGCTTAAATAAACCTGCAGTTCCGTTGCGCTGTAAATCCCGCTATTCATTCCTAGGACACCACATTTTAATCATTTGTATGTTTGGTGCAAATGTCTTTGCATACGAGGTTTCATTACAATCGGGAATACATTTGGGGAGTCTTTTTTTTTTGTTGTAGTGTGTATATGGAATAAAAAATTAATTTACTTTTAAAATTTAAATAATTAAAAATTGATAGTTCCCTTTCACGTGAAGAAATTTAATTTCTTATTAATTTTGGCTGAAGAGAAAATTATATTATTTTTATTGATAATTATATAAGAAATTTAAAGGCTTACTACATGTAGGCTCTGCTAGTAGCATCGTTGCAAATATTGTTTACACTTCAAAGAACAAAATTTTATAGATAATAGCAATTGCACATTGTTCAGAACATTGATAACCTCAAAATTTTTAAAAATAAATTAAACACAGAATTTAAATCAGATTTATCCTTTTTTCTAAAATTAATACAAACGAATAAAGTATTCATGAAACTTATCAGACATTATCTGAAAAATTGACTATCAAAGGATACTAAGCAACATTTATGACAAAAGTGGCAGTTATGAATTTTTGAAAATAAAGTACTTTTATTCAAAGCAATTGAAGTTTGTCTATATTTAGAATTATATTATATACATATATACTATGTAATATTCAATTAATTGTTACTAGATATGTAGATATTCAAAATAATTTCAATAGATATTACTATATGTGGGTCTTAGCTTATAATACCATTAATTTAAAATTTTTTGAATATAAGAATAATTAATTTCATTAATTTTAAATTTTTAATATTATTTTGGTTTTTCCAAGAAATACTTGTTTTTTTTTATTTTTAACTATTTTTAATGAACAGAATTTTTTCCTGGTTAGGTGTTAGTGTATTTAAAAAAATGTGAAGACTGCAATATAATTTCAGTTTACAGATAACACACACCTGGTTCCTTTAATTTTAATTTTGTTCCACAGATGACACAGTGGTAATGTTTGGATTTTCTTAATTTCTTTTCGAGGAGACAAAATTTATTTTAAGACTGATCAAGCTTCTTCGACTAGATCAAATTTTTTGTGGGTTATTTCAATTTATTTAAAATAATTTTTATTGTTATATTCTCTCTTACACAGTTCTAATATATTCCGTAGTTATCTATTTCAGTTTCTCTATATTTTTAGATTTATAAATACAAATGTTTTCTGTAATGATTCACATCTCCTTGAGTCAATTAATCTCCTTGGATCACGAATATCGATTCATACCTACCTTTTTCATAAAACGAATATTAAAGCGAAGGTTTGATCATTAATACTAATATAAGCTACACCAAATTCTTGAGTTTTTGTCGAATTAAACAAATTTTATTTCCAATTTGTTTCAACTTTAAATGATATTTATTTTTCAAATTTCCTTGTTGCAATTCTAAGCCACTTTTTGTAATTCTTTAAATTATTATTTTGTTATAATGTATATATTTTCAGAAATAAATATTTAATTTTAAATGATAACTAACTATCATTCTAAATAAATTTAATATTTGTTAATATCTTATATTTTTATTATTTCAACTTTTATATTATAACTTCTTAATATTAAACTTAGAATTGTGATTACTTTTTGTTTATTTAATACACTATATTGTCTATTTGAATTTTACTTATATATATATATGTGTGTGTGTGTGTGTGTGAGTGTGTATCATATTTAAGTTTTATTGAAGCTTTATACGAGCTCGTATTTACTAGAGCTGAATGTCTTAAATTACTGAAACATCTGGAATGGATGATTACATAAGTATGAATATCATTCACAATTACTGCCTCATTTTATATACACTCATGGACAAAAAAATTAGCGCACCAAGAAAGAGTCTTTAAAACGAAACGAAATTTTACATCCGTAATGACTACTTTGATATAAGTAAATGATTAGAAAATCAAACAAAAAGAATCATTTATTTCAGAGAAAAAGACTAAAAAACGGAGGATTTAACACCCTGTTGAACCTCCTGTAGCGTGAATGCACGATGCAATAAGATCGGGCATTGAGACATACAAGTTCTGTATGATGTCTTGAGATATTTCGTTCCATATTTGCCGTAACCTTGACTCTAGTTCGTTCAAACTCGTGGGATGCCCAACTCGCTGTCCCAAATGATCCCAGATATGCTCGATTGGAGACAAATCTGAGGATCGGGCAGGCCAAGGAGGGGTAGTAACAGTGCGGAGACAGTCTTGTGACACCCTTGCCGTGGGAAGCCGAGCATTTTTTTGTTGAAAAATGGCTTCTGGGAGCCGTTGCATGAGTGGCAACACATGTGGTTGCAGGATATCATGGACATACCGCTGGGCTGTCATGGTGCCCCGGATCAATACTAGGGGTGACCGTGTATCATAGGCAATGGCACCCCATACCATCACATCAGTTGTGGGAGCAGTGTGTCTCTGTAAAGCAAAGGCAGGATTGAGGCGTTCACCACGGGGTCTCCACAGACGAACGCGATTGTCAACACTGCTGGGATTGATTCTGGATTCGTCGCTAAAGACGACCTGGTTCCATTCCGCTGCAGTCTTCTTAGTGCGTAGCATCACTCCAAACGAAGGTGTCGATGGGTGGGCTTCAAGGGCAGCACACGTAATGGGTTTAGTGATCCCAAATGTCCTTCAGCCAGGCGTCTTCGTATGGTTCGAGAAGGCACAGAGGCCCCTAGTGAAGGTGTTACCAGTGCCTGGATGGCGGCCGATGAAGCAATTAGCTGTACGCATGCATTTCTCACGATGTGGCGGTTTTCTCGACGACTGGTCTGTCGAGGGTGTCCTGAGCCTGGTCTTCGTGTAAATGACATCTCTCGGATCCACAGTTCTCCAAACCTCCTCACATCACAATCAGAGCGGCCTAATTGACGAGCTACTCGTCTAGCTGCTCACCCAGCTTCCATCATGCCGAAGATTCTTCCCTCTCAAACTGCGAGAGCTGTTCATATTGTCTTCGAAAACGGCTTAATGGCATGTCTGCCTCAGCTCTTCCTTTGTAATCAATTCAGCACACTCAAACAAGCTTTCGTTATCTGTTTTATACTCCACGGAGAATGACATTAAACGCCCTCTACCAGTTATACTTAATGGGCAATCCCGCTGCATTTCTAATCACTTGTTTTCTTCCCGACATGTACATTCATGCCAAGTTTCGTTACGATTCCGCAATTATTTCTTGTTGGGCTAATTTTCTTGTCCATGAGTGTATATTTTCCATTAGGTTCAAAACCTAACTCGAATTATATCCAAGTTGGATATAATATACATAATATATTGTAACCAGGTCCACTTTGCCTACATCTGCACTTCTAAAGTCCGTTATGCTTAACTGATCCAGATGAGATTTCAAATATAGTTATTTTGAGGTATGCGCTCAAGTTTCTGTGAATGGCAAAACAGTAGCACTCCCGGTTACGGTAACAGAAACTCGAAAGTTTCGAATTACAACACCTACTTTTTCCAGTTGCAAAACTTTCAGCGCATGCGAAAACCTTAAATAGCGTTTGAATGAAATTTATATTTCCCAAAATGGACGTGTGATGCACATTTCTTCAGAGCGAACGGAGGAATACTGCTTATGACAGAGACAAGACACTAATCACTGATAACAACACATATAGATCAAAATAATACATTGATTTAGATCAAGCATTTACTTCATGAGTGACATCATAGGCAATTACGCATTGCATGTGTTAGACTGTGGACAATAATGCCGAAAGCAACGTGGAATGATGGAAGTTTGAAATCTCACACTTTAAAGAATCTTTTAAATGAGATAAAGTTTGTGTGGAGTGTACATGTGAATTCTGAATTTGATATATCCCAAATACCAAAAATACATAGAAGTCAGATCGCGGAAACGAAAATGGTGTGAGATGATGCGATCACCAGAATGCTGTTCTAGGACTTTTGGAACAGACTTCGCAATATGTGTAGGTGCACTATTTTGCGTCCAAACGATGTCATTTAATGCATTCTGATGAAGCAGTTCAGGTGGTTTTACATAATTTGTAGCATGGCAGTACAGTGAGAGTCTGTCACAGAGCATGTTGTAAAGCCGGTTGGTGTCGTTTTCTCACAGAAGTACGGGTCGCGGACAACTGTGCCTTTAATGCTACACCACACAGTCACTTAGGCGTCAAATAAAGGTACTGGTACAACAGCGTGAGGATTCTTGTTTGCCCAGTGCACACAATATTTGGTGTTCACGTTGGCATTTAAATTTAAACGCACCTCGTCCGTCCATAGTATGCGAAGTGGCCCGTCGTTATCAGCATCATATCGTGTTAGAAATCCATTTGCAAAGTCGATACGTAGTTGTTGCTCCTCCCCCCCGGCCGCAACATCTTAATACTGGTAATGGTATAGAAACATGCATATTACAAAACACGGTAGCTTTAGGATCGTTGTTTTCGGTATATCCAACACACGATATGTGTCTCTTGCGATATGCATGAGTCCTAAAGTCACTGCGTGATGCACCTCAATAACAACAACCTCAGAAACATTTGGTTGTCCGTATTACGATTTATCACATGTGTAGCTTTATCTCCGAATTTCTTTTTTGTATGTACATAACACACCCGTTTTTAAGAATATGTTTCGTTCCAACGCTATTTAAAGTTATCGCATGCACTGAACATTTTGCGATGAGAAAAAGAAGGCGTTGTCATATGAAAATTTTGAGTTACTGCTTCTAAAACAGAAACCATGAGCGTCATTGTGTTGCCATTCCCAAATTCTTGAGCGCATACCTCCAAATAGCTGTATTTGAAATCTCATCTCGATCGGTTAAATGGAACGGTCGCTAGAAGGGCCTATGTTGGCAAAGTTTTCTTATGACCACACACACACTATATATATATATAAATGACGTAAAATTATTTTATCACGAAACATTCTGAGAAATACTCTGAGAACATTTCTTGAGAATTTTAAATTTTTCAAGTCTTTAAGTGCAAAATTCTTGAGACTATATATTTACCTAATTCTTTTCTTCAATGAAAGCCAGTTAAAGTCAATAAAAGCTTTTGAAATTCGCTCTTCAGCAGATTTTTACCATTTTTCTCTTACTTTAAAGAAAATATATCCAGTTACTTTAGATTAAATTTGCAATGACGGTAATCGATTGTAAGAATACAAAGTCACGTGCACTTAATATCGGCTATTTCAGTTCTTCAAAGTAGATCAGCAGTGATTAAAGAATAAGTTTTCAAATGAAAATTCGATTTTAAGTAAATGAAAGCTTGTAATACATTTACCTACAAATATGTTTTTCATTTATTGAAAAACCTTGTTTTCATGAACAAAATTGAAAATTTCTGAATATATAGATTATTCAGAAATTATAATTTGAAAATTGCATTCATTATTCTTTGAAAATTTCAAAGGAATGAGTTAAACGTATAAACCAATACATTTACTATAGTAAGTGAGAACATTTAAGGAGAAAATATGAAATTACTGAAATCGACATAAGTTATTTAGATTAAATATGTTTTTAAAAGGATATTTAAATAACTATCAATAAAAATATAGCTGAATAATATTTCTACAGATTTATTATAGAAGAAATATGTATAATAATAAGATATATAAGTTTAAAATACTCTAGAAATATTTTAAATCCATCTGATTAAAATTGTTTGACTGGGAGTTAAAACCTTCGCTCCTGTTTAGTTCGATGTTCATGTACGAATGGTCAATATTTAATCTGATATCATTACTATTAAATGTAAATGTTTTTATATCCATTATCTGCGTATTTTAATATCACTTTTAAAAATTGAATGAATGATGCCATAAAAGTTAATAAACATATTTTCTAAAATGTAACATGTGATTTTATTCAGCATATAATGTGAAAAATTAATTTATGTTATAATAAGGGGTTGACAATTAACACTAGAACTATTGATACTTTTAACAACCTATAATAACAGATACACGTCATTTGGACCATAATAAGAAAACGAGAGTAAATGATATATATTTAACACAAACATCATTAAACAAACTTAAAATACGTTATTTTAAGCAATTTAAAACCCATGTAACATTTTTAATGGAAAAATTAAATTTTACTTAAAAATATCTTTATTTTAAAAAAATGAGGATTGCATTCTTTTTGAACACTTATTTCTCATTTTAGTCTTTAACACCCGTTTTGAAAAAGAACATGTTTTTATAGTGCACTGCTCTTGATTTTTTCCCACAAATGAGTTTAACACGATGAGGAACACTCTTTGGATTTGTTTCGGCAGAATAAGCATTCACAACATTTATTAACTCAAAGATTCAGATAAACTAGGAAGGCATGAATGTAATTTCTTCGAGAAACAATATGAAAATTTCAATTCATTAAAACTCGTAAGGCTTGAAAAACAAAATACGTTCGAAAAAAGTTCCGAAGAGATACATGCTCCAAATAAAATCCCACGGAAATTTTAGCTGCAGTATCTAAAGCATTATTAGAAATATAAACAGGCCAGTTCTCTAAGTCAATCGCATTGCGAGTACATCTGCACCAAAACTGGAGGAATTTAATGTTTCTGGAGGGCTTAAAGATTATCAGCTATCCCAACGTTTCTATGAACAGTGCTCAAGACGCAGACATTTGTTTTAGGTTTTAACTGGTAAATAAATATAATTCATTGACAATTCACTAGAACTTTTGATAAAAAGGGCTTGGAAAATGTGTCTTTGGAAATCAGTGGAGATTTTCGTTAATTTTAATGCATCGTACCAACAATAGAAAATCCATTTGTACAAAAAAAAGTTTCCAAACATTTCTGAGATGCAAAAAAGAAATATTTGGTCTAAACGCGACCATAGACAGCCAGAATTTTAATCCAAATTTATCACATTTATTTACTATGTGCCTACTTCATTTGAACAAGTCATTGGAAAATAATTACCAGATACGCGCAATTGTCAATGCTTGAAACAATGTACACTCAAAGACCCACATTCACATACAAAGGCACTTCAAACAAGTACAGGCACAAATAGAAAAAAAAAAGATTAAAACAATATCGCTCCAATCTATCACGTTTGTGTATGTGCATAATAAAAAAAAAATAAACACTGAAGAGATAAAAGATGGTATTTCAACAGCAGATGGCTTAAATTTCTATGGCGATCTTTTTAAATCGTTTAAGTCGTCTTAGGTCTAACATTAATTTATACGCTTATTGTAAAATATAAAAAAAAATGAATACGTATTTAAAAATCTGACATAAATGTATTAAAAGTCATAAAATTAAGTGAGCTGACATAATCGTTGCAAAAATTATCACACCTCAAAGAAGTTATGAAATCAAAATAACCACTCAAAATGACTCATCGATCATTAAATAACAGAGAAAAAGATAAAAATTGGTTTACAAAAAGGAGGTTACCCCGAAATATAGAATTATCAATAAGGTGTCTTGGAGTAACGACACCCGTGTTTACCGAATGAAGTAAAACCCATGGGAAAGGAAAGATCAGATGGTAAAGAAAGATGTTTGAAAACTCGTATTCATCATTGTTTCATCGAGTTGCAGGTTCGAGTTCTATTGTCCTATAGACTTTTATTGTATAGGGACGATGTACATTAAATCTGTTAAAGCTCCAAGCTGTACCGTAGGTGAGGTGTAACAGTTTGGACAGGTGAGTGCCAGCGCAGGTGTCGTCCTTGTTACTTGATTGAGTTTCAAAACTACGAGGGCCGTTGCGTTGCGCTGCGCTGCGCTGCTTCTGTGACATTAATAAGTAATAAATAAGTTGCCGAGTAAATAATCTAGATATAAAATCGATAACAAACCGCTAGGTCTTGAAAAACTTGTTGCATTTATGACTTCAGAAAAATGAAATAGGTGTAGTAGATTTTTGTTCAGCACTTTCTTGTAAGCCTTAACAGTGTGGCATTCAAAACTTTCCAACTGGAGTTTTTTTTACAGTCAGTCATTTTTTCCTCAATTAGCTCACTAAATTATTAAGTACTTTGGTAACACCATCAAAGTGAAGAAACAGGTGATAAAAAAGGGAGTTTATTGAAGTGTAGGAGATATAACGCATACTGAAGTAGTCTCAAAATGCGCGATTCTGTCTGGAATATAACAGGCCTTTGAATTAGTATTAAGTGCAGTTTCATCACTTCTAATCACATCATGACTTCTAACGGAAATCTAAATTATAAAGAAATCAAAAATTGTGCATGAAACTATAAATTAAGAAAATTCAGCAAATGGATAAGTATTGCCCGTGAGAACAGGGTTCTTGAGCACGATCTATTCTGCTAAAACACGCTTCGGAAACTTTTTCTTTAATCTTCTTCGTATCGTATTATATCCTATTAAAGCACTGGCCAAAGGGTTAGTTTTGAACAGATAGATTCTGCAAATAATATCTGTTGTAAGTTTTTTGTTCTTATTTTATTTTTTATTCAATGATGTAAGAAGTATTTGAGAGCAGTAGGAAGTTAAATACGTCAAAGAATCTCGTCATTATGTCAAAGAGTCCCTACACTTCATCATACTAAGATTTATCATATCCAAATATTCTCAAAAATCTGATTTGAAAGAGCATTTTTTAATAATAAAATTGAAAATGAAAAATATGTTTAAATAATTATTAAGTTTTATGATTAAATTTGAAGAGAAGGATATTTGCAAAAAATTACTATATATTGCTAATTTTACAAAATAAAATCATTCTTGATTTTTTTGAGAGAACAATAAATATTTTAAATCTACTAGTTTTAATTTTTTTTTCTCATCCTCATTCGACAATCTTCACACTGAGAACTAAAAAGTAGCGATATCTTAAAGTTTAGTTACTGTGAAAAAGTTTGCAAAAAGAGCAAAATTTTTCTCTTAATCAGACCTTTAAGAGCATGAAACGATAAGATCATTGTTTTAATTTGAAAATGTTTTCTTTTTGCACAAATCTAGGCTAAAAGTAACTTTCCCAGATTACAGAAAAGAAAACATAGCTAAAAAGTGTTTTAGGGCTCATCCTAATAAAAAAATACATACATAAAATAAAAGCAAATACATTTTACGCAATACAATAAAATTAACGTGGAACAGAAAATTCATAAACTAAGACACTATGGAGTTAGGCGTAAAACCATAGAAAACTATATGGAGTTTCTATCTCAAAACTAATACGAGATAGAGGGAAAAAGTGAATTGCAAGGATGTAGAATATCATCGAAATTTAAGATGGAAAGACCTTGTAGACATTAATAATAAGAACATTAAGAACATAATGCTTAAATGTATGCTTAACATAATGCTTAAATGTATACTTAACAGAATGCTTAGTTATTAAAAGAAATATTTATTTTAGATGCTCAAACTTCTCTTTATCAGCTACATTGCACATCTCGATCTCAGTTTAAAGTTCACGTTGCACACGTCTTAGCATTGTGGGTTCATGTTAGAACAAACGTCCGTAATACGTCATCGAGAGACCAGCAAAGTTGGCTGAGGGGTCGCTTACACCTCCTCCATACCAAATAATAATCGAAAAACTGCCTTTTAAGCATAAAATTGGCAGAACATGAATGAATTTACAGCACCCAGTAACGGATGTTCTGCTCATTGAACATTTCATTCCTTCCAAGTATATCCACCAAGAATAATAGCTGAAACACTATCCGGTTCGTGACAAAGTTACAACATGAGTAACATCTCGTGGCATCTCCAGACTGTAATGCCTGATAAAGTGTTAGCCGGTTTGGATTAGCACATAATTTGCTTAGGATTTTTTAAGCATGGGTTTTTTGAAAGGCCACACACACAGTTTTCAATTATCTCTCTTGTGCTGCTCTTATGATATGTGAAGGCGCATCATAATATATCTTCGATTATAAGTGTCACAATTTCTTTGCTGATCTTCCAGATCGAGGTCAAATAGTAAACGTAACCAGTCTCCATTCAACTCTTCAAAACATTTATCATGAATTTCTGTAAGGGATGCGGGCTGTTAGGAATCGTTGTCAATACAACCGCGTTGCCGATCTTTCTTTCATTCATATTCATCTGAAGTTTAACTATCTCACAATATTAATTTACGAAATTTTTTTCCATGAACACGAACTTCAACGTAAATTTCCAAGGAGAGTAAACGTACTCCAAATGTACGATTCTGGTGTTAATGACAGTTCCGATTGGTTGATTTTATTTATGTTGCATTAGAAGCAACACGAGGTCGAAATTCTGAGGTCCGTCGACCTCAGAATTTTAAACCTTGGTCAATTGACGAAAAGGTCATTAAGTTAGCACCTTCCTCTCCTAACTTCCACACCACATCAACGGGAGGATTTTCACCCTCAACAAATTTAATGTGCTTCATCCCGGGCTACACTGTGGGTCTTTAGAGGCAACAAAGCTCGAACCCACGACAGACAGAAACCCGTAGGCCGTGAGTACGCAACATTGGCCAGTAGGCTACCGTGGCCATCACAGTTTCGGAAATCACGAACAAACACATGTGTCATTTATGTGTTGAGATTCAGCATTTATGTCCCACAGGTGTTTTTTCACACTAAATCGATAGTGCGCTACAATTTTGCGTTTCCCCATTTCACCTATTTCGTACCATTTTTGAAACAGGAGTGCTAACTCCGCAGCTTTCCACCAAGTGACGCTACAAGTTGTCTCATCTAGTAGCTCATAGCAACTTTATTCTACCTAGACACCACTTTTATGACTATAGCTGCAGCCGTTCAGAACTTAACGAGGGGAGGAGGATCGATCTTTTTAGGGCATCCTGTATCTGTATCAATCTATAATTTAGCATGATTTTGTATTATTTAAAATTATGTTTAATAAACATTAATAATTATATATATGCATGATATTTATATTAACTTCGATAATTTTAAAAGAATTTCTACAAGCAGAATTTCCTTTAAATTTTATTAAGAGTAATTTAAACTGTACCATTTTTAATAACTATAAATGTATCATTTTTAAAAAGTACTTTTCCTCTTTCTTCACTCATTTTGCTTTTAACTTTTTCGTTTCACAATTTTTGTTGCATTAGTTCTCTTTCTCTCTGGTAGAAAGCCTAATGTTACATTTCTGTTCTTAGCTTCAAGCTTCAGGTTAAACTACTAAATACCTTCCGCTAAGTCTCATTTAAGGAGAGATTTTTGTGAAAACTGTTGTTATGCATGGCGTCTAATATGAGGTGTTGTAATCTTTTTCAATGTGGTTGATTGATTGCTTAGATTATACATTTTCTATTTTCATTGAGTATATATCATACTATATACATTTTAATTCATATTTGTGTTACTTCATTTTTTTCTTTTGCACCTTGTTTTTTATTTGTTTTAATTAATGGAATTTTGCTATTCGGATACATTATTTATCTGTTGAGTATTTTGGAACAGGTAAAACAATGTTTAACCAGAAAATCTGTCAAAAGCCATATTTAGAATTTAAAAATGTTATATTTCATTTCCTTTGTGGTTCTTGTTTTCTTTGTTTTTCATGCATTAGTCTCTACTTATTCCTGAATTTAACTTTATCTTCTTGCCATTATTTATTTATTTAGTATTTTCTTTCAGGTATATTTAAATCTTTCTAAATGTTTTGTTGTGCATTTTATTCTTTTTCTTTTGTTCCAGCTTTTCACGGTTAAAATTTATTGGATTTCTTCATCTATTTTTATAACCTAAAATATTTGTATATTTTCTTTGTACTTTTTAAAACTTTCTTATGTTTTAATACTTACTTACTTACTTACAAACTAATTTCAGTTAATTATTTCAATTAATTATTTACTTTACTCTGGTTTGATTATTTACTATATATATATATATATATATATATATATATATATATATATATATATATATATCGGACTCTTTTTTATACGATTTTGAAATAACATGGTTCACCAATATTCTTTTAACACGAATTTTTTGTTCTAGATCGAATTCAATTTTTTTTTTCATTCTAATTTTAACAGTGTAATCAGAAGACGATGGGCTTATGCCTACACATGTGTAATTGACTGGGTCTAATTCAAGGACAGTTTACTTAGAATTCTGGAGTTACGAGGAATACCCAAATTTTATAATTTACTTTCTTCATTTCGTTATACTTCAACTTGATCAATATTTCTTCCTTCAGCCTCAAATTCTTGTTGGGAAAAAAATACCAGGATGCGCGAAAAGAGGAAGTTTCGAAGTACAAAAATCAGCTGTGTGTTCTAAAATTATAGGTCTATCAAATGCAACTGGTGGCAAAAGTTTTAACACTATACAAACGCTTGACATCTAGGAATTGATGCCAGAAAGCCCTTTGGATGTGGACAATTTGATTGAATTTATGACAGTTTATGAAAATAAAGAAATAAATAATGAGGAAATCGAAGGTGAAATTCAGCTATTAACAGCTATTTGAATTCTCGAGGGATTGAAATTTGTTACATATAAGGAACAACATTTCTTTCTGATGATCCTGACATAGAGCGTTAAAATTTCAACGTAATCTTAAGTTTTGTGCAGCAAGATATCAAGAATTATTTAAGAAACCTGACAAAACAACCCCCCCAAGCTAATTATAGACTTTGTAACCACAAAAGAAACCAATAGAGTTAATAGAAATGAAATTCATTTTAATCACAATCGGTAGTTATGCAAGACATATGACATATCAATGGATGATAGCATTTTTAGTCCTGTTCATAATGCGTGCGATAGTATCCATGCTAACGATAAATAGATGTTAGTTTGTTTTTAAATATTGTATTGATTTCATTACTCTCTTTTACGGTTTTCTAAAACTTATTTACCTGTAAAGAAAAGATGTTGTATACACACACAAACACATGCCATATATGGTACATATATATGTATATATACACAAACACATATATTTATATATATCTCCCATACACACATATATACATACACATATATATATGTATATACATACTACACATATATACCTACATAATGTTTTTAATGTTTATAAGACAAAAATCTTTAACATTCATGTGCATTCAAATGAAATTTTAGATCTGCTTTAAGTGGATTAAAACAAGTTTTAGCTTATTAAACATTGGATCAACCAATTTCAATTTTGACATATCAATTTGGTACAGTCAAAATAACATGGACATATAAATTTGTAAAGTTAGTTTACTTAATGCTTAAGATGGCCGTTTAGTGCGACTGAAATGTTAGTCTTCATATGGGATAAACAAATGAGTGAAGAACTAATTGCACGCAATTTACATCGTTAAGGATAATACAGATTTATTAAATAGATATTTTGTTTGCACATTTTCCAGTTTCAATTGATTATAACTTTATAGGCTCCACTAGAAAGTTTTAGTTTTAGGAAAATATATATTCATTATAACATATTTACTTAGAAAACAAGCACACACTTCCTTACCTCACACATATACCATGAGTCATATCCCTCACTCTTCCGCTTTTATATATAACACATGTGGATCAATAAGTTCCAATAACCTTGGGAATGGTGCTCGTAGTAAACCAACAACCAGGTCTTTCTAGAGTACTGACCTTTGTGAGCAGTGTTCAGGTACAAGTCAGGTGGACCAAGCAACTGAGTTATCGAGGGTTAGATAAAGTCCGTTTTGTAGTTTGTTTAAAATGGAAAAACCTTCTGATAAAACATTGTTTTTTAATGGGTAAAAACACCGTGCAAGCGAAACAATGGATTGAAAAATGTTACCCGGACTCTTGTCCATCAAAAGCAACGATTTGTCGGTGGTTTGCCGAGTTTAAACGTGGTCGTACCGACACAAATGACGCGGAACGCTCGGGTAGACCTGTGGAAGCCGTTACACCGGAAAATGTGAGTGAAGTGACAAAAATTATAATGAAAGATCGTAAAGTGAAGCTCCGTGAGATTGCTGAGATGACACAGATATCATATGGAAGTGTATTTATTATCCTTCATGAAAAAGTGAGCATGAAAAAGGTTTTTTCCAAGTGGGTGCCGCGATTGCTCTCGATGGAACAAAAACAGCAACGAGTCGATGATTCAGAAAGCTGTTTATCGCTATTTACTCGCAACCAAAAAGATTTCTTGCGAAAAAAAGAAAAAAAAAATTGGGGGGAAAAAAAAAAAAAAAAAAAAAAAAGGATTTGGAAAAGCGTTGGAACGATTGTATCACCCTAAAAGGTGATTAACAAAAGGTGTTATGTTGATGAATAAAAAAAAATTTTGCAAAAAAAAATGTTGTTTTCAATGTTAGTCTCGGGACGTATTGATCCATGTGTTATATATATATATATCTAGAAAATAGTAAATAATATAAAAATAAAGAAAAGAACCCGATATTGTTTAGGTGGAAAAAAAATTAAAAATAAATACTCGACTCTTAATCTATTGCGTAATCATAGATTGTAATATCTAAAGAGAAATTAATTGTATATCTACCCAATTGGATAAATTTTTAAAAAATTGACGAAACTTTAGCTTATGAAATTAAAATAATCTGTAAAAGTGGAGGATAAACATTAATATAAACGAAGGCCAAAGAAAGTAAACAGAAAAAGCAAAAATGAAAAAAATGTAACAACTGAAGAAATTTAAGAAAGTATAAAGTAAATTTATGGATTATAGGTCGTTCAAAATATTGAAACTTGCTTAAAACAGTTTTGCGCGTTATTTTAGAACTACGAGCCAAATATATGTACACTTAATTGAAAACAAAATATTTATGATTGACGATACTAGTTTCTTAAAATATATATGCATATTTAAGTGGATTTACTTTGAGAAAAACTAATTTCTTAGAATATTCAATACATTAATCATAAATGAAATTTTAACAAAATCCTTTGTACGCTGTATTTATTTTTTTAAAAATTAAGTAATGAATTTAAAATAAAGCTGAATATAATTATCTAAAAATGCTTATAAAACATGTGCATGGCATTGTTTCAAAATTGATTCTTGAAATATTCCTTTACATATATATTACCCATTGCCACTATTCAAATAACGGTAATTCATGTTGCTACTTTGTGACAGTAAATATCGTCAAAGAATAATCATTTCCTTACTTCTTGCCTTTAGATATGAATTCTCCACTAGTTGATCAAAAGGATTCTCTCCGTATCCATAATGGTATGTTTCCGGCCATGTACCTAAATAACGAACTTCGACTCCAACACCGTCTAGTGTCTTGATTATTGTCCTGGATACCTCCCTGAAGTTCCTGTCCTGCGTGGTCGAGTACAAAAATGCCACTTTCATCCAGCCGAAGCTCAAGAGAAGCGAAGCCACTGACTTCGAGATTTGAGTGTCCGGCGGTCGTGTGCGTGCGAAAGTGGGATACAGCTGTTTGTCGGAAGTTTCATGATGAGCACAGAACTGAAAGGAAAAGAAACATAAATTTTATTTATGTTTTATTTATGTTTTAACAGTGCATTAAAGTCTCTTCGGAAACCTTAATGCACTGTTGTAAGATACTGACATCGCTTTAAATGTGCTTCTATATGTAGAAAAGAAAAAAAACATAAACATGATAAAAATATATTCATGAATATTTGAAGTTCTCATTAAAGTGTTTCGATTTTTTTAAAACTTTTAGTGAATTTGAGAAAAGTTTTAACTTTCATATTAAATGTTGAATAAAAAAACTGCCCACTCTGTTGCTCTGTTGTAAGATACTGACATCAGCTTTTATTGTACTTCTGTACGTGGAAAAGTAAAAGATACAAACATCACAAAAATATATTCCTGAATGTTTGATTTTCCCATTAATGTATTTAGATTTTTAAAACTTTCAGTGAATCTGAGAAAAGTTTGTATTTCCATATTTAATGTTGGATAACAAACTGTTCGCAATACTCTTGAAAGTACGAAAGCAGTTCAAATAGAAATGAGGTTCGTCAAAGATTTCACTAAAAACATCTTTTCTGAAATACAGCTCTAGAAAATTACATCAATATATGTTATTTTTCTATATAATCTCTTTTAAGATCTACATTTATCTTTCCAAAATATTGGAATTTTTTTATACATTACTGTAAAAAGAAATCAGGCATGTCAGAAATTGATGTATAGTTGATAATTACGAATCATAATCGATGTATAATTGCGTGCAAATTATACATCAATTATGATTATTGATGTATAATTGGCACATATACTGATTACATCAATATATGTTATTTTTCTATATAATCTCCTTTAAGATCTACATTTATCTTTCCAAAATATTGGAATTTTTTTATACATTATAGTAAAAAGAAATCAGGCATGTAAGAAGTCAATTGCTTGTCAATTATTATATTTCTTTATTTGATGAAATTCTTTCTCCTCCTTGCAATTATTTCAGAGATACAGAGAGTAATCGAAAGGTGCTAAGCTTGGATTTTAAGGAGAATATTCCATTGTTGTCAACTACAATTTTTTTAATGTTATTGCTGATGTGGGGTCTTGCACTGTTTTTGAGAAGGTGTACATTGCGGAATGTAATGGAACGTCCTTTGAACTGTATGCAGCTTTAACTCTTACCAAAAATTGTCACTAATGTACTGCATTTATATGTTAAAAATGGATTTGAATAACGAATTCTTGCTAATCTATATAACTTAATCAATTTTTTTTCCAACAGTTAACCAATCTTTTGTTATAAGTAGATCAGTTTTACTTTTTGGATGCTAATTTATAATGAATAGCTTTGTTTCAATGGATTAACCATCAAATAATTACATGAAGCAGAAAACGATGCCAAACGATTATTTAAATTTTAAATAATTTAATCGTTGTTGCTGAGAAATATTGTGTGAAAATCATCCACTTCCATTAATAAATCTCGTTTATATTTGATCGTCCTTCGTAGTTGTTAAATACCAGTTACAAAAGTTCTCCCTTTAGAATTACATTTATTTTAAAGAGATATAAATATTTGAAAAACGATTAATTACATATTCTTTTCAATAGGAATACTTATTTCATGAGAAACTTCTTAGAAGTGGATATTTATTTTATACTTTGTAGATCTTATAATAATTTAAATTTAATACTAGAAATTCTAAAAACATTGAAAGCTTTACTTACAATTGATAAAATGAGACATGCATACATTTGAAATGTATGAAAATTAAAATTTTATGATTATTCAAATTGATATGAAAAGATTTCAGTTCATTAATCGGAGTTTTTTTTTAGTTGTTCTATCCGTCTTTTGAGGTAAAAGAGTAATTTCAGAAATGATGCAACTATATATTTATATTAAAACATGAAATATAAATTATGAATACTTAGAATATTCGTGAAAAAAGTAAACATATGCTTATAAAAAATAAATTTTGAGACAGAAAAAAATTAAAATTAACTTTCTTGAATTTTTTTGGTAAAATTAAATTTTAGATAGAATGTAAAAATATATTTTGTTATCAATACACTAAAAAATTAGGAAGTATATTTGAATTAATTTTCTTAAAGAATTATAATAAATATAACTAATAAGACATATTATAACTAAAGGACTTATTTATTTTTCAAACAGTTTCAATTATATATACTTATTTTCTACCTTCTTAAGAATCCTTTAGATAACCAGATCTAAGATAAAAGTAATAATGAAGAAATAATAATTTTAATACCTACAATACTTAATAAATTTTCCTAACGAGTTTGTAATTACCCATTTATAGATGAGAACACTGAATTACATCAATTGCATTTAATTCGAATAATGACTAAAAGGAAAACTGCATTCTCTTTTAATTATAATAAATCCTTACATTATTCGTCCATTCAATGAGTGAAATACTTTATCATTTTATTCTTTCTTAATTGTTGAAACATAAAACAAAAACATTTTTGGATGATTATTAGTCTATATGTGTAATGAGAAGAGCTAGAGGAATTACGAATAAACATGGGACTGTTTAATCAGGCATAAATAATAGATAATCCCTTCAGTTTAATTATTTTCCGCACCTAAGTCAGTTTATGTGTTAATTCAGCTTTGTACACTCCATAATGAGCTGTTTCTAACTTTGGAAGGCTTTTGAGTTCTGCTCTTTAATTAAAGGTCTTATCCATTGGATTTCCCATAATTTCGGCAACGCGAGGCTTATACGCATTTAAAAGTAGATATCTAACTCCTGTGTTGTATCTGAAGGAATTTTATTTTTCCTCTGTCATTACAGCTTCTCTAGTTTAAGATCTTAAGTTATGCAGAAGCGAAACGGTTAATGTATTAATCCACGGTGACATTTTAGCTTGATGCGAATGCTCAAATTGTGCTAAGGCAGTGCAACAAGTTCGACTCTCTTAACAACGATGTGATACGTTCAGTGTAGAGACATCAAAATACATGAACACAACTAACAAAATTAAGGGAGCAAGTAAAGAAAACCGAGTGTGCACAAGCATACATGGACATAAAATGAAAAGATCACGTACGACGAACAGCAATACAGAAAAAACAATATCAAAAAATAGTACGAGAGCTTTGATTCTTTGAAACAGTGTTTGGAAATTAAACGTCTGAAAGTGGTTCAATATTTTTCTTTTATCACGAATTTGATTATTATTGTTTATTGACGCCACACTTAGAAACAACAAGGGGTCTATTAGTGACAGACATCGTAATTTAGAGCCTTGGTAAAGTTGTGAGGGCGACACAGGATGTGCATTCCTATACAAATTTCCACACCACGCCAACGGGAGGACATGGAACTTCAACAGATTTGGCACGCATCAGCTCCAATATCCAGCTCCATTTTTACCTTCGAAGTGTATCAACATGAAACTTACAATGAAAGATTTTATATGTTCATTGGCGCGCAATTAAAGATATTTAATGGGTGATTTAACTAGTTTAATATTTGTTCATAATGTTACAAAGGTTAGTACTTAAAATATGTGATGATACCAAAATCAAACCTAATTTATAATCCAATTTATAGATTCCAAGAAACAAAAATTATTTCAAGCATAAACGAGAGAAATTACATGTGTTTTAATTTTCAAAACGTCAAGTACTTATCCTTCAAATTTCTCACAAAAGGTTTCAGAAATGCATATTTCTTTAAATTTATACTACCAATAATAAGGCAAATAACCTATAAAAGAATACTTGAGTCTTGCATAAAATTAAGTTAACCCTATTTTTTCACATCAGAATGATGTCAGCAAACAATGAGATATTCCACCAAAAATGGAAAGTGTTGTTAAGAAATGCAATGTTCCGCCAATAATGGGAAGTAGGAAATCATGCACGGGTTTTCCTATTTTTCTATTTGTTATAACAGCGTGAGATATTTTATGTTAACCGACACAGTATGTCATTTTATTTGAAAACGGATACGCGAAGGTTCTGTAAGCAATGTTGCAGCAATTATCAAGAGTAATCTGTCTTTTACAAAGCCCAAAGAAAACAATCGGATGACCTAGACATTTATAGAGATTGAGGAAAGCATTTTTACAAAATAAAAACATGAAGCAGTATGAATATTCAATGAGCGAAGGATGTTTAGAGTAATTCACAGTGCGAGATTTCATTGTTTCTGTAAGGACAATGACTTCACTTTTCCAAGCAAGAAAAGAAAAAAAAATACGGAAAAGGATCCACCATTTTTTCGTACTCGTGGGTAGCTTATAAACTAACGAATTTAGAGCTGCGAATTTTAAACATTTCAAAGTTAACCATAGTTATTACTTTGGATCTGAAGGATGATGCTTGTAAACAAAATCTTCATACTGTAGACTTTGCCAAATGGAGTAATCAAAAGCATCGAGGAATCACATGCCACAACTAATACAGATCAATTTATATAGCACCAAATTCACTGTAAAGAGGAAGTCTTTGTTGGCTAGATTTAGGCGTTTCTTAATAGCCTAAATTATTGGTATAAGTTTGACCGGAATAACACCAACTTTCATGCATCAAATACTTTTGTATTTAAGTCTGAATTATTTAAGATACTGATAATTTATGTGTTACACTCGTATATAACACATGTACTAACATATTTAATTTTATTATTATTCCAGAAAAAAACTATTACATTACGTATGGATAAGGCTTTATATTTAAAAAAAAAAATAAGTCATAAATATTGATTTTAATTCAGGTATTCTTTCTATTTATGATTAGTTCATAATTAATTTACTGGAAAACTGAATGATAAATGATACAATGATATATAATGGATGAAAATTGTTACCAAAGTCTAATGGTAAATGTAACTTATCTTTAATAATCAAAAATATTATAAAGAAATTAATGTTTTTCAACATAAAATTGTACGAAAATATTCTTTAAAATATATATACATTATATTCTGGTCTTATACATTATAAGATTATAAAAAATCACACGCGAACAAATGCTAATCAGATTATTTCTAAATTTATTATGCAAATATATTTAACTGGTATAGCTGGAGTCCAAAATCTCGATTCAATTCAAGTGTGGGTTTCTTTTCCCTTTCAATAGCATTACTTTTACTGCAAGTTTACGAAAAATGTGAGTGTTTGTTGTCATTTCAGGGAAAGTGAGAATTTCGATAAAGTTTGATCAAATTAAACAATCACTCGACATTTGTTCTAATATATACCGTCTTTCAATGAAGGTAGAAGGAAAGGGGCAAATATTAAAGAAGATAGTGCTATGAAGGCAGCTGTTTATTTAGAAAAAGAAGATAGAACACTGTTATAACCTTTTTATGTTTTGTCAAAGAAGGTCTTTCCACACCTAATTTTTTTAGCAACAATCAAACAAATAGCTGGTGCATCAGTGATCTCAAGAGTCCCTTGAAGCCAAATCAAGAAAGAAGGTCCGATATCACAAACTTTATTGCCGTATTTATCTCTAATTTGTGAATATACAAGTGAATTAGCAATGGTGTCTGGTTTGTTCCGTTGTAATTTGCCTGGAATGAGTATAAATGTTTGAAGCAAAAACTTATGCAATGTTTGGTTGTGGATCGAAGATACAGTGAAATGAGTTATGACTTTTAAAACAACAAAAACTTTATTTAAAGATTTAAATAGGTTTGTAGCATTCTCATGGAGGCCTGCTTAACTGCTTCCACGCTACGAAAACCTTCAACTCCCGTCACAAAACTCTCTTTTCTCCCTCCTCGTGGGCGGTACTGCCAGCGCCGCGTAGCTGAGACTCCTGGATCATTTCTCGGAGGAAATTGGAACACAACAAATTCCATACTTAAACATGCCCTGGGGACCAGTTAAATTGTATCTAGAGATATTTAAACAGTAATTGTATAGCAAACTGATTGATGCTCATCACAGAGTATTGATGATACTTATTTTACTGGAGAAATTGATTTTTTAGAATAATTAAAAATGCAAATAAATCAGAGGCATGTATAACGAGTAAATGTATGAGAAGCAGTATGAAAATATTAAAGAGATTTTCTCTATCCATTGTAGATTTATCTAATGTAGCTACTTATGGCGGCTAGAAGGTAACATGTAAAATAGATGGATTTGTTAAAGAATATAGTATGGAATGAAAATGGAAGCATTAGGAAAACACAAGAAAATCAGAAGATTCTTATTATTTTTTATTTTAACTATCTTAAAAGAAGAATTTGAAACTATGGAACAAATTTGATTTTGCTGTTGTTGAATAATACAAATAAAATGTATTTGTATTTAGTTTCACTTTTTGGAATTCCTAGATGATTATCAAAAAAATTCTATGGGCTATCAAAGAAAAGTACAAGATTGAGTAATATATGTCGTGTGAAAAACACAGTTGTTCCATTACATATAATGGTTGTAGCCATATGCCTAGAGTGGAATTTAACATCTCAAACGTTGTAGATATCAGAATGCTTAGAAGTAACTAACAAGCAATTAAATATAATTAATTAAACAAAAATTAAATTTGTTTAGAAAATTTCCAGTTACATTGTACAAATAACTCAATGAAAAGTAGGGTAGTCATTACTGCTCACAATCTCTAGCTTTATAAATCATCATTGAAGAAATAAATTTTCCATAATGATCAAGGTTAGGATCTCAAATATAATTAACATTTATTAATCAATATAAATAAGACATTTTATTTTATATTTAAAAAAACATCAAATTTAAAAAAATAAATAAAAATCTTAAATAAATTATATATTAATTAATTATTTGAATCAACTCCATCTGAAAATGTAAGTATCTTTTTCGATTAATTGATTGTTTATTTAAGTCTTAGAAGCAACACGAAGATTTTATAGAGGGAGGTCACGACTTTGACCCTCATTTAAGCGACGAAAATCACACCTGATCTGGAACTACCATCCAAACATCTACACTATGCCTATGAAGGAGTGGGACTTAGAACTTCGATATATTTAAAAAATTTCATCCATCTACATGACATTATTTTGGGATAATTGTCATTGTCCGGATTGTAAGTTATAAATAATGAGAAACTTGGAATAAGAGATCCATTTCACTATATTTTGCTCTCGTTCGCGTAAGACTTATTTTACTTCATAACATTACCTGGAATATTTTCATCTATATTCCAACGAAAAATTGACTCTTGCCGTAAATAAACGTGATCATTATTCACACATAAAATTTCATCTTAATTAAAACAAATATTTTGGATATACACATTACACTAATATTTTAAAAGATTTCGCCGAATGACACTCAAATATCTACTTACATATAAATATTTTATTTTTCCAATTTTTCTTAATGCTATTCAAGAGAAGCATCAGGTGTCTTAAATTTTCTGAAGTTTGAGAAGTCTAGACGTATCTCTATAAGAGCATTGAACAGCAACAAAAATTTGCGTTCAAATCAAATAAAAAAATGAATGTTACAAATAAGAAATAAAAGTTTAGTTTTTTTATAGTTCTTTTGCAGTGAGTTATATATAAAAATGTGGCCGCATATATATTGATAATTATTCACAACTTTTCTCCAAAGGTGTCCCCTATAGAGAAATTTATAATGAAAATTCCAAATAAAAAATTAGTTGATCAAATTCGTTTTTAGTTGTACTGATTTGGTGGAACTGTAAGGATCCCAAAAGTGACATATTGTTAAAAAATCAAGTTATCAATATGTTTGACATAGCAAGGGATTTCCTCTACAAATATTAAAATATGAATTTGAGTTATATGTTCCTCTTTAACGAATCAATCAATAATTTGAAGAATAAAATAAATAAATAATTATAAAAAATAAACTGATTACAAAACATTATATAGTAACTTTAAATCATTATCATACTCATTGGAGCAAAAATAATAGTTGTATGATTAAAATTATTTTGTTTTATGAAGAGAATAGGTCTTTAGAAAACTGATATTTAAAATTTGTTATGTAAGGAGATCGCAACTACTTAAAATATAACACATCGATACACTTAAAGAGTTAATTATTTTTGTATGAAACTAGTGGCTTTTTGTCTTTCAGTATTCTTTTAAAAATTACTGAGAATTGTATATTACCTAAGAAATTATATACTTCAAATTATAGATTTGAAATATTTACTTTTATGAAGCTACCAAGTTTGTTGATTTTAAAATAATATTCAACCGTTCATTGCGTGAACAGTATTTGTATTTAATAATATATAGTAATTTCAAAGTAATCAAATCGCTTATTTATCATTAAAGATATAATAGATTTTGATTATCTTTTGAATATTTTCAACAGAATATAGAGTCATCCATTAAACTTCTTAAGAGAATGCTATACATTAAACATAAAATATTGATAACTCCTCATTTATTACTTTAAATAGTTATTACATATTCATATTAGCACATTGAAAACAAATTACTATCTAGTAAAACTATAAAGCTTGTTGTCTTAGAAATAATTAAGTTCTGAGAATAGTTTATTTCAAAATATATGAATTTCACGAATATTTGGCATAGACGTATGTTTGAAGCATAATGTTGTTTAACGAGAATTATGAGTAAATGTATTATAATCAAAGTCATAAATCCTTATATAACATGTCTATGTTCTATATATAATAATATATCATGTTAAAAGGCAATATATTGCTAAAAAGAATGTACGCAACGCTTTCAATACTAACATCTTTTTTTTTCTAAAAAAAATTAAGCTTAGTAAGGAATAAATTTTCAAAATGACTGGAAAAGCTTCTTTCTCAATTACTATTAATATAGAGCAGCAGGAAATTCAATATACATTTTTTTTCTCAACGAATTCGAAAATTGTCCAGAATTTTTTTTTTATCACACACAACATCTGATAGGATTTCCTATTTTAGGAATAATTACAGGATTTATTTTGATTTGTATTTTAATTCTAAAATTATGAAATAAGATTTTGCTATAAGAATTCCCTCTTTATTATAAAATGCTGTTTATAATTAAAAGTTTGATATTTATGACACTTATTTTTGTTATTTTATTTCATATATCTTGATTAAAAAAAACTAATATTTTTTTGATATGATGAATTTTTAATGAATAATTAATCAAAACTTCCTTTTAAGAAATATTGAAAGCATACTAAAGAATTATAGATTGTAATGATAGATGATTCGCAAAGAAAAGAAGAAGAAATTTAAAACAATATTGCTGAATTATATGAAAAAGATTATGAAAATTTAAACACCTTTTTCATTTTAAGCTATATAAAAAAATTTACTTATGTAATTTTTTTTAATCTAACTTAATTACAGAATTTCAATTTCCCTCATACGATAAAAATATTAGTTCACACATGAAGAGAATTGATATCAATATTTAATTTTAAATTCAATGTGACAATTAATATTTTACAAAATATAATACCTATGGCACCAAGGAAAAGAGTTATTTATTTGAATTAAATAATTTCTAAATATTTGTATCGTAACAAACATTTTAGAATATCTTTCTCCTTCATCATGTGTCTACTATTATATAAATGTTATCATTCAATGTTCGTTTATTTATTAAGATATACACATTCAAGAAAAAAAATTGTATAAAAATATTTTATTAAAGATCAGAAAGTTGTTAAAAAAGTTTGAAAACGAAACTCGTCAATAAGTCAGTAAAAATTACCGAAGCAATGAGAACAACACGTTAACTTGTTGACATCATATGACAGCAAAATAAAATTAAAGCCAAACAAAGTATAAATGCAATCGACATGAAATATAAAATCCATTAGTGACCATTTACGTCATCATTCATCAAAATCAACTGAAGTAACCAGAAAGAAATAAAGGCTCAGAAACTCCATTGGAACTCTTCAAATTTGGTTAAAAACGATATAAATTTTCAATAAGCATAAAAGAACATGGTTAATTTGAAAATTGGTGTTTGAAAGTCAGATTATTTTTTCAATCAGATAATAGAAGTATTTTAACAAATATTTTCTTCAAATAATTCAATAAGAAAAATTTAACGAATTCGCTAAATCTCTTAAAGTGTTTTCTTAGACAGATAAAAAAAATTCATTCTTTTATTTTTATTTATTTTTTGAAAAAATATTAATTGCATATTGGTCTTTTGAAATTTAATATTCCCCTATTCAATATATCGAAATAACTTACAGCATAGAGTTATGATTTTTCTTCCTGAGCGTTGTTATTAAGCGTTGTAGAGGGCTCACATGATCTAAATAAGTTAAGAACCGCTACTACAGAGTATCAAATATTTTAGGACTCCCAGCAAAAGATCGAATAATTGTTACATTTTAACACAGAAAACCTTTAATGTTTTATTCAAGATTGAGATTATTGAACCAAGCAGATGATAGCAAAGTATTAAATGCTTAAAATCATATTATAATTTCTGCAGTCTCTACAACTTCATGTAGATCATAAGATGTTGTTATTGATGTTTTGTCCGTTATTTTATATAGAACCTTTTATTTACATATTAAATAATTTCTTAAAATATTTAAGACCAACAAATCAATTTCTTCACAAAAATAAGAAATAAGATTTTTAAAAATAAATTGAAAATTCATGTTTGTATAAGATTTATCTAAAATGTTGTATAAACCACAGTATTATTTTGCCTTTCTACGCGAAAATGTTGGAAAACTTGAGATTCCTTTGTTCCTTTTTCTGTGAAAGTATTGATCTTAGGGTGTTCTCCTTCGACTCCTCATTTCCGATGTAGATGCAAACAGTGCGCATTGCTTTTACCATCAACTTCCCTTGTGAATTTGTTTTTATGTAACAAATTAATGGTAAAATAGAAGAACGTTCATAAACTAAGTGAATTACTTCCTGCTGAAATTTAGGTATTTAAAAATGGTTTAATTTTGTTTCAAATGAAAATTCGATAAAAATTTATATACTTCAATAAAATTCTATATGTTAATTTTATAATGTACCCACTTATTAAATTGGTATACCATAAAATTAAAAAAAATATCCCTTTCTAATTTAAAATTAATTACTTGATTGAAATATTTAAGAGTTAGCTAGCATAGAAATTTTGTTCTAATCTAAATAAAGCTATTGTTATTTACATGTTTGGAACTAAATACTAGGTTTTACAATACTAATTAATTGGGAATTTCAGCTTCAGATGTATTTTTTTTTGTTCTTTAGCGGTAATTTAGTGTGCATATACATAACATATTTTTTTATTTTTACTTTAGCATCAGCTCTCATCCACCTCTATCCCCGCACAATTGAAAAAATATTGATAAAATCATTACAAAAGAATTTTTTCAAAGAAAAATATACTGTATATATGAGGGAAATATATCTGATATGTGAGGGAAACATATCCAAATAGCTAAAAAAAATTAAGTAATAACAAGCCAACAAGTGGAATATGAAAGAATATTATAATTTTTACAGCGGAATTAGTTTGTACACACAAAAACGAGATCATGATTAGGAGTCAAAAGTGTTGGTCATTTATGTTTCTTGTAGCATTATTTCTTCAAACATGGTAATAAATTAATCGTGCATTTTACTATATTTTTCATTATTGTTGTCATTGCACAAAATTGTTCTTACAGGTAATAATTGTTCTTACATGTGTATTCCATAAAATTTGTTATAAAACAGATAAATTTCATTTATATTCAGAACACAATACAATTTTATATAATTTCGGCACAATAAGTAAGAATCATAAAATTCTTAATATGAATTTTTATTTTACATTTGTGACTCAAAGAATTTCTTGTGATTTACTGGTATACCAGCATGTTTGAAAATTTCACCGAATTACCTGTAAGAAAAATTCAGTCTATATGTTCTAACAAGTACTAATTTAATTAAGGTGCTAAGCATCAGATGAACCATTAAAGCACAATTCTACTCCCTAAACTTGGACAACCGAAATCATAAGTGTTTATTGTGTGTGCCTGTTTTATGAGTCGGGTTCACATTTGGTATCTAAAAAAAATCAAAAACTTAAGTTATCAAGTTTTATTAATTAAAAACATTATACAGTTGTTAATGATTAATCTATAATTAGAAATACATCTATAGCGGAAATAGTAATAAATATCATAATTTTAAATTGTGTGCATCATAATTTGGGAAATGGTAGAAGCAAATGGTACACAGATCATAAATTTTAAAACTCTTTGTTTTATTTACGCAATATTCTATTCTTTCTTCTTTGTGATAGGTTCACATTTTTATGCTACGTATTTCTGCTTCCGCAGAGAATTCTTCGATATATATAAACAAGATATTTCGAAAACCACCGTATTAACTGTCATATTTGTATTCTCCCCAATTCCCTGCTATTTGTCATGTAAAGTACGGCTCGTATTCTTGGTACATATTCCCCAAAGCTATTATCAAAAGAGACAGAGTAAAGAAAAATAAATGGCTATTTTAATGGAACCACTTCCCAACATTACTTTTTTTTTTTTTTTTTTTTTATTTAAGCAAGTATTTTTTCCTTCAAATTAGTCTTACAAATGAGTAAAAGTACTGGAGAACAAGTTAACAGTAACACATAAATGTAACTGTCAGAAAAATAAATAAAATTTCTTTATATAATGATGAATTAAAGACTGTGCAAACATATATAATATTTCTATTTAATATTTCCTTTAAAAATTTCAATGACAAACCAAGAGAAAATTGCCTTCTGAACTTACGCTGAAATAATTTTTGTAGTATTGTCTTATAATAATGAGCAAATTCAAGAATTACTTTCATTTTTAAAATTTCATTTTAATTCAAGAATACAACAAATTACTCTTGTAATTTTATTGTAAGACACAATATAGTCTAATTGCTCGTTCCTGAATAGTACTAATTCAAACTATAAACGCAACAAAAATTTTAACAACTTTCAAACTTAACTCTCTCTTTCTTTTATTACTTAAACATCTATGTATAAAGTAAGAAATTAAATATATCGCTCAAAAATACAAAAAAACAACTATTATTACTCGTATAATTAGGAAATGAAAGGTTCACTTTAAAAGGACATACTACGAAGTCTCTTACAATATTCTTAAGCTTTTCATTAAATGCAATAGCAGATATCTTAATATTCAGAAGTATAAATTATTTTTAGATTAATACTTTAAAGCAATGAAGGGAAAATATTACTTTTATCAAACGAATTGTTATCATTCAGAAACATTTTTGAAACATGAAATTTTTGAAATAAAGATTCTTGCAAGATTCACCTTCTTTAACTGCAATGTGGGTATTTCAATATTTGCGAATATGAAATAATTTTTCACGAAAGTATAAATTACCTCTTATGATATGAATATGAATTATATATATATATATATATATATATATATATATATATATATATACTCAACCCTTTTTTTTTACAAGATTATGAAATAACACAGTTCCCCCAAATACTTTTTTACATGAAATTTTTGTTCTAACACGAATCCCCCAATTGTTTTTCTAAATATTCAAATGCTTTTTTTTTTATCACCTGATAAAACCTCTTTGATTTAGCCACTAGATCAGGGTATTACAGTAGTATTTAATATGTATTACATAAAGTAAACGTTTAAATGCCTTTTTGACTCAATGGAAGAAAGAAATTAGACTGTTGTGGAAGCATGGATAAAGTTTACAATTAGGGATTATATTACACATAATTCTTTTTTCATCCATTAGTTGCTCCAAACAACCTTAACTGCTTGTTGAAGAAAAAAATTGCAGTATGAGGAAAAAGTGAAAGTTTTGTACTACAAAAATCATTTGTGTGTACTGAAATTATAACTCTATCAAATGCATTGAGTGGCGAAGATTTTAACAACTTGCAAATTATTCACATCGAAAAAATGAATCTTGAAAGCACTTTAAAAGAGGACGATTTGATCAAATTTATGACAGTTTATGATAATAAATAAGTCGGTACTGACGAAGTCCAATGTGAAATTCAGTAATTAACAGCTGATTCAATTCGCGAGGGCTTGAAATTTGCTACAAGTATGGAACAACATTTTATTTCTCATAATCTTGACAGAGTGTGCATTAAAATTTTAATGCATTCTTAAGTTTTATGTAGCAGTATATCGAAAATTGTATAAGCAGCTTGAAATACAAAAAAAAAGCATCCAATAAAAATAGACTTTGTAACAACAAAAAAAATACCAATAGAGACCGTAAATAGTGAACGAAATTCTTCATTTGAATTAAAGCCGACCGTCTTGCTACACATATATGATACAACTATTGATGATAGCATTTTTGATTCAGTTCGTAATAAACGTCCATGCTTGTTATCAAGTAGTGATGAATACTTGTTAATTAGTAGTTTAATTCCTAATTTTAATCTGAATTTTTATATGTTGTATGTACCCATAGACTGAATATTCACTGTACATTAATTTTAATATTTTTTATAATAAACATGAATTGCTTTTGTTTTTAAATATGTAATATGGATTTATTATTACTTTTTTATGTTGTTTTTATTTTAGAAATTATTAAGATATTTTTTAACTTACACGATTTATTAAGTTGGTGGAACATATCCCTTAATTTACCATACGACGCATGTACTTTTTAAACGAATTTCTTTTTGCACGGTTTTCTTAGGAACGTATTTACCGTACAAAAAAGAGTTAGGTATATATATATAAATATATATATATAATTTTATTAATATTAAAGCTTATGTTGCTTACTAAAAGTTTATAATCAAGTTTCTTTAACATTGTATTTGGATAAATTTTTAATTCAGTGTTAACCTTTAGAATTCGGCAGATTCTAAGTTAAAATATCCCTTCAACTCGGCGCTTTTAGGCTTGAGGCAAAATTTTCTTTCCCCCGCTCGGAAAACTGGGAAGCTCAAATTCGCTGGGTGTGGTATTGTTGGTTCATCTTGTTACAAAGGAGAGATAGTAAGGGTTGCAGTTTTTGAATCAGTAATCATTCACGAGAAAGAAAGATCCTTAATATTTGGCGCCTTATCTTATAAGAATTTTTTTTTCTGATTTCCTGGTTCCCATTATTAATTTAATGACTTGCAAACTTTCAAATACATATTTTGATTTTACGAGAATTGAAAATTTTTAAATATAGGCACATGTTTCTTCTTAAGAAAATTCCAAAGTTTAAAAATATGTTTTCTAGATTTTGGTGTACAACATGTACGAAGAACTAAAAAAGTAGAATTGATATGATTGACATGTTGACTAGAAAACATGTAAAAGTAAAAATTATTTTATTATTTTACATATTACTTTTATTTGCTCCATATTGTTAAGGAAATTGTTAAAAATAATTTATTCTGAAATAAGATTTTATTGTATCATTTGCTTAAGTATCAGATATATTGATGAAGAATTTGGAGCAATATAGACTAATATCCCTTAAGTATGAGAAAAATATTACGAAAATATTAATAAGGCATTGTATAATAGTTATTTGTCTGTTAAATTAACATTAGAATTTTTAAAAATTTATTCTATTTTTGTGAAATGTTTTCATGTTCCTTGATAGTTTTAAATTTTGAAAAAATTATCATAACTTACAGTCGAGTAATATGTAAATTAAAGTTTTCAAAAAAAAAAAAAAGAAAGAAAGAAAGCGACAGCTATACCATATAACTAAAATATTTTCTAGAAGCAAGTACGTTCAAACAATATTAAATTAAAAGCTTCTGTAATCACATGATTACACTCTCTGAGAGTACGATAGTTCAATGATAAACTCCTTGTAATAATTATATATATATATATATATATATATACTATGTTCTCATTATTGCAACTTACACATTTAACTACCATATTGAAACCATGTAATTAAAAATAATGCATCATGTTTTCAAAATTGTTCGACGAAATATGTAAAAGAAGGAAAAACTTTAAGAACAATATGATTTTACTTTTTATATTTACGCCCTTTTAATGCACAAAAAAAATCAATGTACACCGAATATTTTGTAATCAATTTTATTTGATTTTATAGTAACATCGCATTCCAAAGCAATAGGAAGGCAAATGGTGATGGACTTCGTAAATTTCAACCTCGGTCAAGCAATAGGGTAGCACTCACTCACTAAACTTCCACACCACACCACATAATGACTTAGAATCTCGACAGATTTCACAGCCGGTTTTCAATTGAACGGGACTCGAACTCATGACTCAACCCTGGCTAAGGGTTTGCGAAATCAATACTTGGCTACCTTTTGTGTTTAAATGTTATCAAGTGAAATTTAAAAAATAATTGTCAGCTTAATTGAATACGTTTCAAAGCTACTGAGTAAATCTTAAGTACAACAAGTAAAAGAAAAACTTTCAATTCATTCATATATTTCAATGAAAATAATTTGTAACAGTTTTTTTTTATATCAAATCTTCTTATAAATCTTTAATCTTAAAGGAAAAAAATGTATTAATTTTTTTTTTTTTTTTTTAGTTTTTTTAATTTTGATTTTTTTTTGTTTCTAAAAGAATTTTTTTATCTTAAATTGAAAAAAGTTCTTGTAAGCAATGCTTTTGAAACATTTGTTTTAAAAATATAAGAAAGTGAGTTCTACTTTTTAAAATTTTTGGCTCTTAAAAGAGCCTTTTTTTGTTTGTTTTACCCTTTATTTTTATTAAAAATGTATCAGTTTATTTTTTTTTATTCAGGTCTTTTGTTTTTTATTGGTTTATGTGTTAAGAGATTTTTAAATAAATTGTGTGGTATTCTTCGAAACAGTTCTGGTCAATACAAAGAGCCACATTGCATGCCTTACAGATAATAGTAGTTCTCTTTTGTATATTCTTTTTCGCACAATATGCGCACCTTCTTCTTTTCTTTTCGTCAATTGGCCAATGAGAAAATTTATTATCATTTATCTTTAATTTTTTTATTGCTGAAGGTTCTATATTTTTAGGATTAATTTTTCCTATCAGAGATGCTATTAAATTCATTCGAAACTCTCTTAAACTAAATTTTGACGAAGTTTGGCATGATTTAAATATAAGAAACGAATTCAAAATAGCAATGTCAATGACGCTAAAGAATAATTTTTTTGTCCATTTCCTAGTTCGTCTAGCAAATGTGTAGGTGGATGCCATGCGATCTCCCAAATCAACATATCCCATGTGTTTATTGTAATCTGCCACAATTTTTGGCTTGGTAGTAGTTAATTTTTCTTTTTCACTTTCTGTAATGTCACCGTCAATTTTCCTTTTATATCTTTTTCGTTCTTCAATTATTAATTCATTTTTTGGGCTGTGCATTTTGGTCAGCATATACACTTGCCTCTTATCCTTCCAACACAAAGCTGTCATTCCACTGCAAAATTTCACGGCAGTATCGCCTTGTTTCATTTTAGGAGGAGCCAGATCTTTTGGAAAATGTTTTCTGTTAGATCGAACAGTTCCACAGGAGTTAATCTTTTTTTCTTTTAAAAGGTCACGAAAAAGTTCTGGCGAGGAAAAGAAATTATCCATAAAGATTTTATGGCCTTTATCTTTTATACACTCTGTCATTGTATATACTACATTGTAGGATGCAGATGTTGAAAGATTTTCTTTTTTATCTTTACCTAGATATACTCTCATATCATAAGTATAACCAGTAGCATCTGCAATTTTATACATTTTCAATCCCCACTGTTTACGTTTTTTTGGAATGTATTGTTTAAAAAATACTTTTCCTTTAAATTTAATTATAACTTCATCCAAAGATACATTTTCTGTGGGATCATACACTTCTTTAAATGTTCTGTTAAAACAGTCAAAAATTTTTCTTATTTTCCATAATCTATCGTAAGTTGGAGAATCTTTGCTTTCTTTTAAACTATTATCAGAAAAGTGTAAAAATTTTAAAATCATTAGGAAACGATCACGGGGCATAACTTCTCTGAAAAATGGAGTTTCTATCAGATTATTAGTTGACCAATAATCCTGTATGCTATCTTTTTCGATGTGTCCCATCAGTAAAATTAAACCAAGAAATTTTAAAATTTCATTTTTATCAGTTGGCTTCCACGAAAGTGCGTGTTTTCTTTTCTCAGATGTTTCTCCATAAAGATTAAGTACATCAAATGCATACCTATTAGTTTCATCAACTAGAATTGATAAAATTTCATCTGTAAACATCAGTTTAAAAAAATCATTTTCATTTTTGTCATTCCTGGTATCAACCTTTAATCCAACTTTACCTAAAAATGGTAATGCATTTATCGTTTCCGAACCTTCTACCTCTTTCCATGAAAATGAGTTATCTACTGTCTCCTCAAAATTAGTTGATACATCTAAATCAATCTCGTTATCTTCAAAAATACTGTTTTCTAATTCATCTCCCATATCTGAATCACTATCATCAAAATTTTCTTCATCTAAATCTCTCATTAAATTCTTAATCTCTATTTCTGTGAGAAATTTTCGAGGCATTTTAAAAAACCGAAGAATAAAAAAAGGGAAAAGAAATATCTAGCGTTCATAGACAACGTTAATTCATTGAATAAAGTATTCTTTCGAAACTGGTTGTTCCTAAATGTCGCCAATGATAAGGAATTTGTGAACAACTGATAACGTTGGCGAAAAATGTCCCCACCCAATAGCGGACAATAGAAGCAAAATCGTAAAAGAGGACAAGGAAAGTCGTAAAAGGGTTTGGTGAAAAAAAAGGGGGAAAGAACTCTCTCTAGATAGCTTGGTACAACAGTAGTACCGGAGCCGAAGCGAGAGCAAAAAAAAATTTTGGTACGACATATGTACCGCCGAGTTCTACAGGTTAATCTGCAGCTCATATATGTCAGCAATAAGATAAATTATTGTTTAAGCTCAAATGAGGATTATTGAAATTTAATTTTCTCAAAATTCAGTGTAAATTATATAATAATCCTGTATTTGCAAAAGAAAATGATCTGAGGTATTGAATGGAATTATTCAGCGTAAATTATTAATTGAATGAACACTCGTTATATGTATTACCTCTATAATTTCTGAAGAGATAATTAGGTAATTTGTAAATTGCTATTTATATTATATTACTTTCTTCCCAAATGCGTCTGTATTAATCTTTTTTTTTATTTAAATTATTGTATCAGAGCATTTTTTCAGGATGTATCACAAGAATATAATATGTGTAAAAAATAAGCAATTTTACAAAACTGAAACAAAAACAAAGGAAGGAAATTAATATTTTAAAGAATTTTAGTTTTTGCATTCTCAGATAGTTTTTTAAATAAGAATAAGAAAGATTTATGGAAATATTTTATTAATATTTATTCATTCTTTAGTAACATGTAATTAAATTTTGAAAGAATACTAGCTCCGTTACATAATAAACGATCGTACAACAATAAGCTAACAAAGAATTGTACTGAAAAAAAAAATATGTATTGACACTTTATCATAAAAATATGTATTTCATGCGTAAAATAGATTATTCTGCAATTTTTTTATGAATATAATCAATTTTATCAATATACAGGGTATTTCAAAATTCATGCGAAAAAATTGAAAGCGTGATAAAAAACATCTAAACAAGCAATTTTCTCCGTACAATGCATAGGCGGAGAGAAAGTTGTGAACCTCTAGACGGCATTGTATAGGAAAGCATAAACCGCGCGTTTTCTTACACTTCGTCATTTCTACCGTAGTTTTCAGGAGGCATGGCGACGTGCATTTTATGTATGGCCTAGCAAGTGGAAATGCTCTGGAAGTCGACAGAAATTTTCAGAGGAGACCAAAAATTGTTCGAGCGATTGCATAGGTGCTTGTGCGAAACGGGATTCTTTGTCACCGACATGCATGATACAGGGTTTGTCAGGAATATGTGGACGCTATAAGTTGAAAATGACATTTTGTAAGGAGTGGAAGATCGTTCGGATATTAGTATGCGAGAGGTTTCCTGTGTCTTAAATACGTACCACATTATTGTTTGGAGAGTACTACGGGCCAAAGGTTTACACCCCTACCATGTACAGAAAGTGCAAGCCTTGATATCTGCAGATTATGCGCCACGTGTCGAGTTTGCATGTTAGGTTTGCAACAGTTTTCCGCACAGCTTGATTTTAGTACGCATGCTTTATTCACAGATGAATACACTTTTATTCGTGAAGGCATTTTGAATACGTAAAGCCTTCATGTGTGGTCATCTAGCAATACGATTCACCCCTCGTGCAAATCAGAGGTGTTTCAGCGTAAATGTTTGGACTAGAATTGTGGGTGACGATTTGATCGGCCCATACCTTCTGCCTTTTCTATTGGACGGTAGAACATACCTCACATTTTTACAAAAGGTATTGCCAGTTACTTCAGCCTATTGCAGCCAACACACAGGCACATATGTGGTTCCAGCACGACAGAGTTTCACCCCTTTTCAGTTTGAATTGGCGGAATCCTTTAGACGCTAAATTCCCAGGGAAATGGATTGGTCGGGATAACCCCACACCTCGATCGGCTAGATCACTCAATTTCTCTTATCTGGACGTTTACCTGTGGAGCCATTTGAAAAGTCTCGTCTACAAAATCTTTATAGACTCTGGCGAAGACCTAGTTGCCAGAATTTCTGTTGCTGCCGGCGCCGTCCAAGAAATGCCGGGTGTTTATGGAAAAGTGCGCTGAATTACTACAGACGATTGCTCTTTTAAGCATTTTCTGGAATTTTGAAATACTTTCTGTCAGTAAAATTATTTAGTACCTCCCTTCTCCGTTTGGTCTTTCGTTGTTTCATGTGACAGTAACAGTTGTTTAGATGTTTTCTATCACCTATTAAATTTTTCTCATGAATTTCGAAACATCCTGTAATATAGATTTTCATATAAAGTACTTGGAAATATATTTTATTTCAGAGAAAATCTACTATACTTTAATATTAACGTATAAACAATTCTTTTCTCATGTACAAAGCAACAGCTAAATAAACAGTCTATTTTCCAAGTAATCTTTCAGCCTTATTATTACTACAAAAATGGATAAGTCGGTTAAATAGAGTAACTTTATTCAATTAATTTTCTTAATAAACTAGCTTTTAATTAATTGTAATGAGTATGATATAGTAATTAGAAATTAATTTCGGTGGCTTTGAATAGCGATAAGTTTTGCGACAAAAGGGGAAATTAGTTAAAGTATTGCGAAACATATAAGGTACAAACTTTTGAACAAATGAAAGCAATGGTGTTAATTGTGTATCTTAATATTATTCACTGTAACTATGATACTTAAAACATGGAAAAAATATAAGAAGCCTAAAATTTCATTTTTATTACATTAAAATGAAATGACCCCAGTTAATTACTATTTGTCTTTACATAAGAATTTCAACAGTTCGAAATAACCTTTAGCTCAAATATGCGGAGATCATATACATTATATAAAATTTAATTCAGAGACATGACTTTTTTCTCTTTTTCTTCCAAAATAAGATTTTAAATACTTAAATAACATAGGAATGATACAAATAACAGCATTTGTTTCTTTAAATTCATTGCACCTATATTTTGGAAAAAAATTATTCATTACTTAATACTTTATTAGAGTTAAATAACTTTTTTTGTTTTAGAGGAAAGGACATAAAATAAAAAAAATGTACATTATCGCGATTCATAAAAAGAATTAAGCTTAAGAAATTATGATCACAAGCATATTTTAACCTTTCGATACAATTCAGGTCAAGTATTAAACTTTGGTAAGTAGGAAATTAAAAATAAAATAATGACCGTTAGCTATTTCAAATATGCACCTAATATGTGCTTTACAGCATTGAATAGAATATATTGAAAACATCGAATAAAATGGGTATGTCATCATCATATCCGATGTCCTGAAAAAGCAAATTTCTTACAGCTGCTAGTGAATTCCAACATAAAAAGAAACTCAGACGGAATCGATAAATATCTTTTTAGTTGACATTCATTTTAAGAAAAATTTATAAAACTGTTTAGAAGAACGTGAAAAATGTTTATAAAGAATGACATAAGTTTATTCAAAAAGCTACACTTTTCCATAACGTAATAGAATTTGTTCTATGCACCTACGAAAACGTTTTTAAATACAGAATTTTAGAACAAAGAAAAATTTTAAATAATGCATTTTTATTTATTTTAACAATGTGCATAGAAAGTTAACATCTACTTCCCATGATGTTTTGAACTCCAATCTTAAAAATTACTTACCTTTGTATAAGAGGTAAGTGTAGTGGAAGTAAATAAATATATAAGTGCAAAAAGTAGGATTAAATATAGGTGAAATAGTTTAAACACTCTTATGGAGAGTTATCTATTGAATGTCTGTTAAACTCTGACTTTATGTAAAAAATTTCTTTCGACATCATGCGCAAAGACCCACGCACGTGGGAACGTTGATAAGTCGTCTCACTCGAAATAAACGGTTCAGAAATGTTTCGTGGACAAAAATAGTTTTCGGTCAAGGGGAATCATGTTGTGGACAGCCATCATATTCGACGGCTGAACAGAATTTCATACCTTTGAAACTGAATCTTGGGATTGCTATTAAAATATACACATATGAAATTCTTGAGCTTTATGTTCGCCTTCTTGGAGGTACTATAGGTCCTGACTTCAGACTTATGAAAGGTAATGCGTCTAATCACAACGTTATCCTGATAGTCAACTTCGTTTAAATGGAAAATATTCAACGTATGACGTCATTTGCCACCTCATCTGATCTGAATCATATCAAACATCTGTGGAATATGCTCGGGAGACAACTTGCAATTTTTCCGCACCCACCATTCTCCATTCAAGAGCAAAAAAGAGCTACTAGTGACGTTTGGAACTTTTTGAACCCATAACTTATTCACAATGTCATAGCAAGTATTGGAAAACATTGTGCAACATGTCTGGCAATCATATATGACTCCACACTTTATTAAAGGGCATTATAATAATTTTATTTCATTTGTGTTCACTAAAGTCTGAACTCTTCGAATGCTCAGTTTCTGATCTACTAGTTTCTTTCGAAAATAAAAGTGTTTATCATAGTTCGAATGCATTGCTTTGTTACTTTACAGCCGTTTTACATTCGCATATCACGCTTCCCGCCAATAATGCATTATATGTCATCTAATGCAGGAATGGCGGAATATGTAATAAGTGTGAGTGTAGGGTTATATATACTGATAAACATTAAAATTGCAACACCAGGAATGAATGATTTAACGATCGTCAAAATCACATGAAAGGAAGAAGCAAGGATATACAAATGATTAGTATTTTAGCGTATTTATCTGACGCAGGAGGGAAGAATGACATCTGAAGCACTACATAAGAAAATATGTGTACTATATTTTTCATTTGATAAGCGTTTGGTAAGGTCAGAAATTGCTCAGAATATCGATTTATATGCCTCGAATACTAAGAAAAAATAATTACTAGTAAGTTTCGGAATTCGATAAATGCAGAATCGTTGCCTTTCGAGAGAATAGATTATCCTTCTGTGATATCGCTCATCGCACTGGTCGAAAGCCAAACACCATCATACGATTATTGAATCAAAGTGTTGCTGCGGGTTATACTGAACGACATCTAGGATCTCCACGACCTCTTATGACTAACTCCCAAGAGAATAGACATATTGTGAAGTTGTCCATGCAAAACCGTGCAACCACATCACGGTTATTCCATTGGTTAGAAAATTGACGTATTTGTAGCACACCCAGTATCTGCTCGTGTGGTGCGATTATATTTGCAGCAGCGTGGATTGTCGGTATGTCGACCATTACTTCGGCTTTCCTTGACAATGCAGCATATAGAGAGACGGTGTGCAGTGTTCTACGGGCAAGGTTCTGATGGCCTTCTAACTCTCTGGAGGCTGCAAGGAGACCACTCGTCGCCTGCATACTTTCGACATCAGCATAGAGACCCTACATATGGTGTGATGGTTTGAGCAGTCATTGGGTACATGACACCCATATCACTAGTTCGGATCGATGGTAACTTGAACGCAGACCGGTACATTTCTGACATCTTACTTCTAGTGGAATGTTGGATTACATATTAATAAAATTAAATATCCATAGATCTTTTAAACTTCACAAGCCCCCCAATTAAATATAGAACTGTGATTGATGATTTTAATACTTATATAACAAGAGCAGTTAAAATGTTACAAAAAATAAGCGTGCGTGAGAAAATATTAATAAATTTAATAAGACTTTAATCATTAAATTATTTCAGATATAATTAAGAATATTGAAAACAAAGGCATATATGTGACGTATAATTATGATTTTGAAAACTTCCTTGATTATTTAAATATAAATTATCATATAGATATACTATAAGTCATTTATATGAATTATAATATTAATAAATCTATCACTTATGAAAAATTTCTTGCGTTAATGAATCTGTTACTTAAAAAACTGTAATAAATATAATGGTAAAAATATACACATACTAAAGATATTTCACAAGAAGAACTAACAAATAATAATTTGTTTAAAATGTATTTTAGCATTTATAGATATTTTGACATAGCCTTCTTATGTGGCCGCTATAGCCCAGTGATCATGGTTTTGGATTCGTGGCGGGCGGTTTTCTTTCAGTCGTGGGATTCGATCCTCGGCCGCTAAAGACCCACCGTGTAGCCTGGGCTGATGTACATGAAATCTGTAGAGACCCCAGTCCTCCCATTGGCGTGGTGTGGAAGTTAGGAGAGGGAGTGCCAGCTCGAGTGTCGTCCTCGTCACTTGACCGAGGTTCAAAATTACGATGTCCGTCGCCAATAGTCCTCGTGTTGTTTCTAGTGCGACGTTAATAAAAAAAAACTAAACTAAAGTAATAGCCTTTTTATATCTCGAATAATAGCACAAGTATTCTTAACATAAACCTAATTAATATTTTTAAGCTGTTTACTAAAATATAATTCAGCTCCTAATAAGAAGTAACTACGATACAGAATATTTAGACATAACATTGAAAGTTAAGAACAATAAAAATAATAATAATGCATACGATAAGAGTAATATTAAATTTCATATTAATACAGGTCCCCTTACTGGAATAGAAACATTCATTGAAAAAAATGCATGCAAATCAAGACATTTCATCACATGAAATTTTAAAACTATTGTCACGAAGATATTGAATCAGGTTGAATTAAGCACATAATATATAAGTGATTAACGAGATTTATTAGCAGACTAAGAACAGCTACACTTGGCTGAGAACTCTTTCAGACTTTGAACACAAGGGTTTTCATATTATAAGAGAATGATGCTCTGGAAACGCAAAGAACATTCTGGAAAGTCTTAGATATTATAGAAGAGTGAGAAACAAAACTTTATTGAGCATTTCTTATTGTTTTCATTACAGGATTTCGCGCCCGGAACTCCCGTTTTGTAGACGAGCGCTTAACCTCTGCACCAAAGGTGCCATTAACTTTCGTGCAAATAATTTGAAATGTCTATAAATTAAGCTATAACATCACAAGTGTAAAAATACAAAAAAAAAAAAAAAAAAAAAAAAAAAAAAAAAAAAAAAAAAAATTAAATAGAACATTTGGACGTGTTTGTTTAGGATTATCCTCTAGAAATTCTGTTATAAATATCTATAGGTGCAAGGTTTCGGCAGGTTTGTATCTAATTCCATTGAACCAATTTTTATTAAATGTTTTAGGAATTTTCAAACCCACAAACTTAAAACGTCTTTTTGTTCGAAGTATTGATAGTTTTTTTGCTAACGTAGAAGTCAGTAATATTCTGAGTACTGCTTTATTTTTTCTACCCATTAATTGTTTTTATATCATTGCAATAGAGTACAAATGTAGGTATATCATTGTAAATGTACACTCTATAACAAAAAAAAAAAAAAAAATTAAGCACCAAGAAGTTGCGCGTTGAAGACAGAAATTGGCGGATAGGAAAATTATGAACGGAATTGAAAATGATTAAGATTTCAGAAAAAAATGAATGATTTATTTCAGAATTACATATTTAGTCAACGTAACGCTGTACTGTTAGTGTGCCTCTAATGATGACCGACGGGGCCGGCTATCAAGGGAACTGGCACCCCAAACCATAACTCCTAGTTGAGGGCCTGTGTGGCGTGCAATAGGGAAAACAGGATCGGCACACTGCCCTTTGTAGCATCAGACACGTCTTCGATTATCATCAGGACACAGTTGAAAGCGGGATTCATTGTTAAACACTATACTTCCCCAGTCAGCATCATTCCAACCTGATCGAGCCAAGCACCACTGCAATCTGGCTCGACAGTTTGCAGGCGTGAGTGGCAGGTGACGTAATGGTCGGTATGAGCGTAGATTTCGCTCTATCAGCCATCTGTGAATGGTCATGGTGGACACGCGTGTGCGGGTCACATGTCTGATGACTGATAACGATGAATCAGACTCTGTAACAGCTCATCTGACAATCACTCTTGCTTCCCGATCTGCTGTAATCTAGGTCGACCGCTACCATCGTGATGCTGAAATCTGCCATTGATCAACCATTCTTGCCAGCATCTTCTAATCGCCCCTTCGCTTCGACCTATCTCTGATTTGCCCAACATGCCTCTTTCAATCCAATGATACGACCTCTTTCAAACTCTGACAGTTGCTCGTAATGAGCTTGAATCCTGCTTCAATGCATTTTTTTTCAGTCGTTAAAAGGTATCCTAAATAGCAATACAACAGAAAATGTGATTATTAGATTGATAATCACTTCTTATATACACCTGCTGAGTGCACAGTTCCGATGCGCTGTAGCTCCCGTTATTACAACGTTTTTCTGAATTTCACTTGGTGTGTGTGTGTCATCAAATTTTCGATCGTTAATTTAACCAACTTCCCATCAAGCTAGAGCTTTGAAATTTTGGGAATCGTTCGTACTCTCCTAACAATGCAATATTTAGACGTTTGCGACAAGTTTTAACTCGTATTTTTTTTTAAATAATGCAGTTTAGCCCAATCACTTGGCGCAAACGGCTAAATATCCAAATGTTTGGATTTTTTTTATTTTTTCCTAAATATTAAGTCCGCTACGCGGACCAATTTAGCAACATTTCGCAAAATACCACCAAATAATTCCTGTCTCCAAGAGTGGTTTGACTAAACTGTATTCCAACCATTTAATTTACCGGATTAATTAATTTTAGTTAGTTTTAACGTTGTTATGTATTTCTCTTATGTTGTTGTTATGTGTGTGTCTGTATGTATGAGTATCAGTGTGTCATCAAATTGTCTATTGTTAATTTAACCAACTTCCCATCAAGCTAGAGCTCTGAAATTTTGGGAACCGTTCTTATTTGCCTAACAATGCAATATTTAGATATTTGCGACCAGTTTTAACTAATATTTTAATAATTTTTTTTATAAACTTTGCCACCATATAAAAATGTTGTTTTTAAAAACGTTGGTTTTTATTTCGAATTATTCAGACATTAGACACCAAATTTTAATCATTTGCATGATCGGTCCAATTGTTTTTGCATACGAAATTTCATTACAATCGGGCAACTCTTTCTTGGTGCGTCTTTTTTTTAATTGTTATAGTGTGTATTGTTCATGATTATTATTTTTTTTATGTTTTTACAAAAATAAATATCTGAGAACTTTCCATGAAAGCTTGTGTATAATTTGCTGTGTTGTTTACTGTTGTGTTGTTTACTGTTGTGTTGTTACTGTTGTTGAACTGCTTCACCATTAATAGGGAAATTATAGTGACTATAGAAGTATTTTAAATTTATTTTATTCAAATCTTAGACATAAGAGGAAATCTTGTTTAAGCTTAAAATTAAAAAAAAAAAAAAAAAAAAAACTCAAACAATGTATGCTTTAACTAGCACGAGCTCGAAAACTTTAACTTTAATAAGTTTCTTCATACAAATGGAAATTGTATATTATTCTTAGCATTTAAATGGAATACTATGAGGCTTGAAATTATTAAGAAAGTGATTATGCACTATGTGTAACAAACTTAATGGTTTTTCTCAGAAAAGTGAACGTGATAGATAGTTTTTGTTGTTTATATTTAGTTTAGAATAGGAATTCTATAACGAATATGTTATAGAATTAAATTTTTTTCTGTATGATTATTCACAATGTGCTTTTGATAATAAAACATTTTAGTGTCAAGCTTAGTACATGAGAGGATTCAAATAGTGATATAATGCTTTTTTAAACAGAATCCTCTCTGTTATGTTGTAACAGGGAAAATAAATTCATTAATATTGATCTAAAGTCCCCATGATTAGTCCAAAATAATTTTATTATTGAAAAGTCTCTTGCCATAAGTGAATGTTTTATTTTGTAGGAAAAGTAATATTTTTAGTTATGACTTAAATATAAGTGAAAGTTTCTATTTTGAAGTTGTTTAAATATAAATTTTACCTAAATATCATTTACATTGTTCTTCAATATATATATATATATATATCGTTAGTGTTTATTATCTTTCCACGTGTCATATAAAAATTATAATTTTTTTTTTTTTGAAAAATTGAAACAATCGTTTACATACTAGTAATGTGTTTGAAAATTATTGTAAATATTCATCTATATCAAAATATACACTAGTGTAAGAAATTAAGAGAATTTTTATATTTTATCAACGATCTCCAGAATTACTGGACAGATTTCAATAAAATTTGGTATGAACATAGATTGATATAATACAAACAAAATAAACATTCAACAGTTATAATAGACACACATGTTTGTACGTAACACTATTGGGAATCTGAAGGTCTGAAACAGTGGTTGCAGAATACATAAAAGAAATTGGTTAATAGGGGGGTATAGTCCCCTCTTACAGCTATATACGCCTTGCAGCGTGATGTCAAACTGGAAATAAGGCAGTTTATAAGTGCCTGGGGCAATTGGTCCCACTCATTCACCAACACTGTTTTCAGTTCCTGAATGTTTCTCGGAAGGGGATTGCAAATTGCAATTGCCCTCCACAGAGTGTCCCAGACATGCTCTATAGACTAAGTCTGGAGACCTGGCTGGCCAATCCATCCGGCGAATATCCTCACTGAAATTCGTCGACCAGAAGAGCTCTATGTGGCCAAGCGTTATCGCCCATTAAGATAAACTCGGGGCCCACTGCACCCATGAAAAGGCGAACATAGGGCTCCAAGACCTCATCCCTATACCTCACACCAGTCACAGAGCCTTTGTCAAAGACTTGAAGAGGTGTGCAGCCATCCAACATGATGCCTGCCCAGTAATGAAAGTACGACGAGAATCGGTGTTTAGGCTAAAATGGGACTCGTCGGTGAACAGGACGGTCGCCCATTGCTCCATACTCCAATCACTATGCTGCCTGCACCATGCTAATCGAACTCTCCTGCTCGTAGACGTTAGTGGGACGCAAACAGCCGGTCTTCTGGAAAACAACCCTCTCTCATTCAGTCTTTTGGAAACAGTTACCCTTGTTGTATGGTTCCAGTGGATGCATACATGTCCAGAGAGATCTGAGAAGCTGTAGCCCCTCTGTTACGTCTCGCTAAAATGGATAAATGGCGATATTCTCTGGCCGTTGGGGCTTTTGGATGACCTTGCCTAGGATTTTTATCGATGGATCCAGTATCCTGGAAATGTTTCCATAGTTTGCACACAACTCTGGGCGTTAAATTAAAATCTCTGCATATCTGGAATTGCAATTGGCCTGCCTCTAGCCTCCCCACAATTTGCCACCTCATTCCATCCTCTAAACGTTGGTGGTTATTAGTTTTATTGTTCCGATGTGAATTAAACCGATTGCTACAAGATAACATCAAGAAATTCGCTGAGGTGTGCTAGCGAACGAAATTAGTCTTACCCTCCACGAGCTTATAAAGCCTGTTTTTTTGCTTGCTCCGCCTACACACACGTGTACGCTTACGTATTTGCCGTACAAGATTTGCATTTTTATCTAAATGCAGTGGTGTTTCCTTCATTTCAGTTATTTTCATGCAATTCAATAAAATATGCAAATTCTCTTAATTTATTTCACCAGTGTATTTTTGCGTGGCCTTTCTAGCATTTACAAAATATAAAACATTTCTTTTGTTAAAACGAAAACTAGCCGATGTTAAAAGTTTTTGTCCCCTGTTATTTATACTTATTTTTGTAAACATAATTTTCTTGTGCAATACCAGCAGCTTGCTTGTTATTGAATGATTATTTTTATATATTAACTTCAGAGAATTAATTGTTCTTGCCCCTTATTGTTCAATACACTTGCCAAGTACTTTGTAATGATCATCTCTTGCACAAGGAATCTCTTCAAAAAAGAATAAATGCTACTTATAAATCCTTGTTGGGTGGGAAGGGAGACTTGGTTTCCCTCGGGTGAAAGAAAATCAGCTTATGAAATTGCAAATAAGCTCGTCCAACTTTCACGTTTAAAAATGTCATCCACTTCATGATAAACAATAATATTCTTTTATTGCAAAAATCTTCTCCAATTACTGAATAAAATCTTCACGAAGCATTGTAAGGAAATTTTATATCTGGTAAAGTACTAAAAATATAGCATAAGAGATTATGCATCAAATATTTTAAAACAGTTTAAGCAGACTAAAATATATAGACTTTCCTAATGTTAAATAATATACTCTTTTAATAGCACTTAAATTCTGTATGCAATCAATATATATATATATATATATATACATACCAGTACTAAAAGAAAATATGATATATATTTATGTATATATATACATACCAGTACTAAAAGAAAATATGATATATATTCATGGCTTTATTCACTTACAAATAGCTATAAAACGTTGCAAAGTCCTAACTACATTTAACTAATTCAGATACTTTTCGTTATTTCTCATCTTTATTTTAACCCTAACACATTAAAGTATAAGCTAATTATACATAATTGATAGTCAAATCAATTATGCAGGTATAATTTTAAAGCTCTTTTGAATACAAAATCAAGGGAAGAGCGTATTGTTTTTATAGTCTCTTAATAACATTATAATTCAAAGCTTTTTGCACATTTTCCTTTTTCTAATATAACACACGTAGTACATATGATTTTCTAAAATGAAAGAAATTTATACAGTTTTAATAATGAACTCTTTCTAAGCTATAATAAAAATAGTATAGTTGTTTTATATACGTAGAAATACCGTAAACATATTTAAAAAATATTACAGGAAATCAAGGTCAAAATGAACGAAATATTACATGAGAATCAATTTAAAGTAAGGAATTACACGTCGTACAGAAATTCTACTCCTACATTATACATCTTGTTAATGTGTTATTTATGTATCATGATGATGTCATCTATTATAATTAGAAAATGAGCAACGCAGTTTATATTAAAATTCATCCAAGCGTAATAAATTCCTTGTATAACTATTTAAGTTATTAATTATTTTTATTGATTAAACAAAATAATACGCTTAAATTAAATAAAAAATGATGAACACAAAACATTAATGGAAAACGATATTTCAATTATATAATTTAATGTAACAAATTTCTTTAAATTTCGTAAGTAGAACCCAATCTATCACTACAGATATACTTAACAGTGAAATATAGAAGTGATGAACATACAATGAAATAAAATATAATGCAATAATATTTATGGCATTCGCCCAATTGAAAATATTTACATCTAAACGCAGATGTAAATGGTCGCAGGGAAAGTCATTCTTCCTGAAAAATAAAGTAGAAATTCGAGAATAATTTAAAGTAAGTAGTATACCTCAGAAAAGATTTAAAAACATATATTTTATTGTCAGAATAAAAGAAACTTGTAACTCTTCTCATAACAGTGTTTTTTAAGTCTTTTTCTTTCCATGCAAATTCAATATTCTAGTTTAAACCTTACAAAGCTTCGCAAATTGAGTATTCAGAAAAAGCAAATGAATTTGGAAAGTTTTCAATCGCATACTTTATCTGTAATATATTGTATTGAATCGTACACTTTT
>BMAW01046545.1:0-13528 GCA_019974015.1 Nephila pilipes | reverse complement strand
TGTTCAAAAAATTAAATTACGATCATAAAAATAACATAGTATTTTTTCATTGCCCTATTTGCTTAAGTGAAGTATAGCTTGTTCGAAAAAGGAGTTATCGAGAAAAATGTGAAAGTGGCCATATTTCCTTCACTTGCAGTACTACTTCCGAAAATGTTTCGCAAAATTTTAAATTTCTACGTAAAAATCATAAGTGGAAATCAAAACTCTTTTTAAAATTAAAAGGAAAGATATCGCTAATAGTCATACGTGTTTCAATATTTTAACTTTACCACAGTCATCGCAAATTCATTTTGAAATAACAATGGCAGTAATACCCTCTCGTACCTCAAATATTTTATTACAAATATTTTTGCACTAAATGAATCTTTATTTCAGAATTTATTTTCCGCTCATATTTGAATTGACTGATGACATATAATTCAATTTATTTCACGTATTATGTAGAAAAATATATAAGAATAGTGTATTTCAATATGCAATTGGAAACATTCAGTCGACCCTACAGGTGACGCTACTTAGCCCATCACAAAGCGATAATATTTTCACGGTTTTCGAAGTGACAAATTAAAAGAAAATGTAGACGAAGTAACGTTTATGTCACAGGTCAACTTACTTACTTCAAAAAGTGTAACTTGTGTGAAATAAACACTATGCTTCTCTAATAAGACTGATTTGTTGAATTTTGAGTAGTAGAGTAATTATTCAATTTAAAATATAATTTATTCTATAAAAGAACTTGGAACAGAAAATATATAAATTAATAACCTTTTATATTATAATTTTCCATTTGCATGATACCACTTATAGTATTGCACAGATTATTAGCAAGGTGTCAGTCAAAGATTATAGTTCATTAACAAAGAGGTTGCGAGTCGCACCAAATAAAATGGTTCGTGATCTTCATCAATTGACATCGGGGTTCGTGATTTTGATTTCTTAAAGTTTATTTATAATCACTTCGAATAATCTTTGAAATAGATATTACCTTCCAAAGTATTGTATAATTTGGCGTTTATCAAATGATGGAGAAAATGCAATCGATTTGTTTTAAGACAAAAACAAGTAATATAAAAAAGAAAAAAGTAAGTCAATTCCTACTTAGGTCAACAATTTTATTTATTTTAGTTACTTTTTATTAAATAATTACAATTAATATAAATATGTATATACATGTGACAGAATCTCAATATTAATTGGCTAAAGAATTTTTTTTCCAACGATCTAAACGCTTCGTCACTGACGGTATTTATTCCTAAATTTTTATTTTACTAAATATCTTATATATAAGAAGTTTCTTAATCCCATATGAAACTAAAATTAATTATTTATAAATGAAATAAAAAAAAACTATCCATCGATCCGAAGGCATGAAAATTCTACGCCGACGTTCTAACAACTTTGTCATTGTAAGACAAAAAATGACATAGTAGAAGCATTAGCTTGTTTTTTAATTCATCCAGTAAATTAAACGGTTGGAATGCAGTTTAGCTCAACTACCCTTGGCGACAGGAATTATTTAACGGTGTTTTGCCAAAAGTAGTTACCATGCTATGCTTCACAACTTCAGCCAAAAAAAAAAAAAAAAAAAAATTGCCAAGTTTGGCAACTATTGAAATCGCGCCAAGTGGTTTGACTTAACTGCATTTTCACCAATTAAATATAATGAAATGAATTAATATTTGAAAAAACTATATTAACATCAAGTATCATCCACTACAATTTTAAAAAAATGTAATTCAACTTGAGTGGATGAATAAAAAGTATTTTATAAAAGATTGAAAATTTAAACAATATATATATATATATAGGGAGCGTGAGCTAATTGTAATAATTAAAAAAATATTCACATAAGCAGATTTTATTCCCGAAATGACCCAATGCATATGAGTATGGGTTTTAAACAAGTATCAATACGGCGTACCCATGCACAGTCATGCTGTGGAATGAAGACTAGCACTTTTTTTCGTAAATGTTTTTATATTTATTTACCTGCAGTGTCAGGGAAGGGCTTTCACGGAGTTTTGTGAACTGCAAATTCAAAGCAACAATAACGCTATAGTAGCCTAGAAAAACCATATGAAGGATTTTGGAGCCAATTACATGATATGCCATAAAAGAATCAAATTCGGTGGAGCTAAATATCATGGAAATAGACAAAAGTCTGTGTACGAAAAAGGAAAAAAAAAAAAAGATTTTAAGTGTTCTTCCGCCATAGTAGATATTTGGAGGCTTATACTACGAAACAAAAGTGTATAAGCTGATTGCCGTTCCCGATCGCTGACACGAATCCTTAATTTCTGCAATTCAGAAAAAAATCACTAATGGCATTATAGTTTTTCTTTAGATCTTTGGAAAGCATGCAAGAAAGAAAAACTGATAAATTTCGGCTATGAACATTTTAATGTCAAACAGTTAAAGTTTAATTTATTTGTTGTTGTAATAAAATAACAAAGTTACTAAAGATTTTTGTACCATACTTTTAAGCTTATTATTTTGAATTGGCCGCCATCGATTCATATTCTTATTCTTGGCACCTTTTGGCGCTAAGAACATTTGGCACTGTGCTTAAAGAAAAATGAACTAACTGAAAAGTACCCTGTATTTAACTAAGTTCAATCTTTTACATTCTTGTTATGTGATAAAGTTATTGCTTTTGTTTACCAAACATCCCTACTTATGTCCAGTGGTAATTAAAACAGCTCAATTTATATATCTTACGAAATAAGTTTGTAATCCTTACTAATTAGCAAACACTTGATTAACGAATTTGCATCCGAGAAAAGAAGATAAGTTTAAATGTGATGTAATATCAGATCTAACCGTGCTTACTGAAGAACAAACGCGGTTTAAACACGCAACTGGGAGCTTAATGAATTATTCATTGGAATTTCATTTCACGCCAATTTGTCGGAATGACAGAGCAGTTAATTGTTGTGAAGTGCTGTTAAATAGCACGCGGCTTGCATTTCGCGTTGAATAATCATAGGGAAAATGAAATCATAACACTTTTTTAACGGATGTTCTAATGAATAATTCAAGATATATCTGCTAATGTGGGGAAAAAAGCATTAGATGCAATTTAATTAGATATTGATTTATTTTAATAAGATTGCTTTGATATATTTTGTTAATTAAACATTTCTCGCCTTCAATAGTGTTATAATAATGGCTTATCACGCATGAGATTTACCGTTTGCCCCTCTGTTGATTTTTCTACTTAATCTTTCATTGATTTGTTTGATTAAGGAAACCATTTCTCCAAAGTTGTAGAAAAAGAAATGGAATAAAATTACTGAAATTACTTAAAAGGGGATTGCTAAGTCCTAAAGTATATTTGCTATACATTTTTCTATTTTATTTCCTACCCCTTCTAGTTTTAATAAGTACAAAAGTAATATATCAAAGGAAGATAATAATTCAAAGAACATTAATATGTAAGACTATTTAAGAAATCGACTCTTATTTCCTTTCTGGGGGTACCGAGTTCATTTAATACTTTACCTTGATGATTTCACTTTATGAAGGTTTTCTTTTCAATGATTTATATTATTCTGTTCTTTAGTTTCACTTACCAAAATAATTTTGTAAACTTTGAATTTATTTTAATTTAATATGTCAAAGGTACCAAAATTTGTTTTCTTTGCTATTATTCGTGAATTTTATTGTGAAATAAGAAATTTCATGCAAAGAAAAAAAATAAATAATGAATTTTGAGTTCTTTATCTGAATTTTTATTTATCAAACACGTAAATTAATTTTAAAATATAGTGTTCTTGAAACACATTTAACTGTAATTTTTAAAATCTGGTTGCAAATTTTTGATATTGCCTTTGAATTTTTGATTTTGCAATTTTTTGATATTCGTAGCTGAAATCTGTACAACGAATAATAATTCATTCACACTAAATTAAATAATTGTGAAAAATTATTAATTTTTTTAAAAAAATTATTAAAAAATTAATAATTGTGAGATAGTAGAGAATATGAAATGTAATGTTAGGAAGTAACTAATCAGAAAGTATAGAAACGCAACATTAGTATTATAAATGCATATATTAAAATATGAAACATAAATTACTTTATACTATTTCTACGGTTACAAGCTTTAAAATTGCTAATTACATTTTATATCTAAGAAACGTAAGAGCTGGAAATAAATGTAATTTTATTACTGTTTTGACTGTAATACCTCGTAAATTAATTAGATTTTTGAGTTTCAAAGTTATATTTTGTACATTCTTGAACAATAAATATTTTAATAATTTTTTTTCACAAAGTATTAAAATATAGTAAATATCTAACGAATTTAATTATAGAGGCATTCAAATATCATTCGGTAATTGTACTTCTATAACCTTGAAAATATTTTACTCAATTCTAGAAAATAAAAAATGATATAATTTTAAAATCTAGAAACAGTCCATTAATTTTAAGCTAAATAGTTGTTTATTGAGTGTTCAACAGTATAATCACAGGTGTTTTACTTCGCTACTACTCAAACTTATTAAGACCAAAATGATTTTTTTAAGAAAAGACTATAAGTGCATTACTTACCATCGATAATATAATATAGATCAAAAATTACATTTTGAATTTAAATATTTTATTCAAAACACTTACTTTGACAAAATATTTATACATAGAAATCTCGTCTAGTTTAAATTCTTGATAACTGACGGTTAGGATTAATAATAATAAATAACAAAAGTGTATCTGTCTCATGGGTTTGTGACAACTATCATTTAAAACGCTGTTAAACTCATCAGCTGTTGTGATTAAAATTACAGAAATAAATCACAGTTGGTGTTATTTCACATGCTGTTAAACACCAAAAATGTGAAAGCCGATATAGCATTACATTAATTTAATTTTTTTTTCTGCATTTAAATTTTGAATTAATAAGTTTTATTTTATAACTCATACCAAGAACTGGCAATTAATGTATTTGTTGTAATTCTTTTGTCTGTAAATACCCGTAAACCTCTTTGATTCACGAATCTCACAGTTATAGTTTACTCTTCCATGAACCATATATATTTATTCTTTAAAAATAAAAAAATAATAATAAGCGTTTTGCATAAATAAATAGGTTTGCATAAAATTAACTCGCAAAAAATATGCAAGATATTAAAATATCGTTTAGTATTATGATGAACTTAAATAGTTCTAAAAATACAACCTCTGACAATGAAGTTTGGTGAATAGTCCTGTAACATTAACGTAGATGAAATATTAACGAAAGTTACCTTACTGTCCTTCGAAATAGTCACCTCCCATAACTATGCACCCCTGATATCTGCTATACATGTAGTGGAAACTTTGCAAGAAGTCTTCTTTTGGGATGGAGTTCAAAAGACTCGTCACGTTTCTTTGGATGTCAGGAATATCGTCAAATCTCTTTCCTTTCAACGCGAATTTGAGTTGTGGGAATAGGAAAAAGTCTGGAGGATTGTGATCTGGCGAGTAAGGTGGATGTTCAACTTGCACCACCCCCTCTTTTGCCAGGAATTGTTTGACGATATTGGCTATGTGAGGGCGAGCATTATCGTGAACAAAAAACCATGAACCTTGTTATGCTCACTGGGGTCATAATCTGACTAGACGTTTCATGAAACGGGTCAAATAAACCTTGCAGCATTCATCGTCGTTCCTTCAGGTAGAAATTCTTTGTAGATAATGCCTTGATTATCAAAAAAGGTAGTGAGCATCGTTTTTCTGCATGATTTTTCTGCTCTGACCTTTTTCCGACAAGGTGATGAAGGAGAACGCCATTCCATGCTTTTCTGTTTCGTTTCAGGACTCATCACGACGTTTCAGGAGACATCAGGACTCATCCTCAATGACAATACAGTTGATCCTCATTGACAATACTGAAATTTGATGTCTCATCCACCAACAAAATCCTATGAAGCCTCTAAACGTGCCTGCTTCTGATCCTCAGTCAAATTATGTGACACAAAACGACAACACGTTTTTCTCATCCCTACATTTGGGTAATGATTTGTCGCACGGATTCACGGTTAATCTGAAGTTCATGAGTCATCATGTGCACAGTTAATCGGCGATCTTTCGTGAGTAATTTCCTCATATTCTCAATGTTTTCGTCACTGAGGGAAGTCACCGGTCTTTCGCTACTGGGGTTGTCAGAAATAATTTTCCTGCCTTCTCGAAAACGGGAGAACCACTCGTACACACACTTTATGGACAGTGCTTGATCTTCAAACCGTACCAACATCACATGAGTTTCTTTTGGTGTCCTGCCAAACTTAAAACAAAACTTTAAATTGATCTTTTGTTCGTTCATTTTCCTGTTCTCCATTAAGAACCAGCGCACTAAACAAGCACTTAGTAAAACATGTCTTACACGGAGCACAAACGAAGCTCTACGGAACAACGGTGGGGGCAGATGGTCAAGTTTGTTATATATTCAGTTTTGTTTGTTTATTTGGATATTCAGGTGCATCGTTTTGTTTCGCCAGGGTTGCCAGATTGGCCGTTCTGACTTCATTCACCGAACTTTATTGTCAGAGGTTGTATTAAAATCATTGAATAAACATGTAATGAAATTAAAGTCAATTAAAATCTTTATAGTTGTGAACATTTATCCAACCCTTAAACACACGAAGTTCACATAACAGTAAAAGAAAAAATAAAAAAAAAAATGTTTGTTTTTATTATATCTGAAAACGTTCTCAAAATGTGTTATCATTGTAAATAAGTGCCAAGGAAATCCTTAAATTCTGAAAAAAGCATAAACGTATTTAAATATAAAAATAATTATTTAATTTGGGAGTGAGGTCAGCGAACGATAAATCCCTTTCTAGTTAAAAATCTAATAATTACATATAATCATTTTTTTTGTTTGCTTGATTTGTAAATAATTATGATTGTCAGGATTAAGGGATATTGTGAGGGAATGATAGTCAGCCAAAATCTTTCAACAACTTTATGTACGTTTACAATAATCACTATATAAATAAATTAATAATTTGGAGGAGTAAGCACGAATCGAGTCCTTAACCACATATTAAAATGTTGAATTCTATTTATCTTTAAATGATCGACTTCAGAACACTGGATCCGATCCAAGTAGTGACGAATTCGAGTTTGTTATGTATATTTAGTATAATGTTTTAGAGTTGCGCGAATCAATATAGTATTCCCATGAATCTCTCTAATTCCTCTAACTCCTCAATCATATTGACTATATTTCTTACATTTATTTAATCTCATTTACATATATCATGTTTATTTTTTAAAAAAGACTATGCTCTTAAATCTAACATCATAGTAAAGTAGCTCCAGAAGTTATTTAACCTTTAACAAGGGACGTGAGGTCTCACATATCACTCAACATGTTCTACCCGTCACCCTTATTAAATGCTTAGTCCAATTAAATGGGTTTTTCGTTTAGCTTCCTGTTTTGAATCTGGAACATATCTGCCTCTTATCACAATGCTTTGGAACCATACTTTCCTTTGAAATTCCTTGCATTCTTCAAGATCGGTCTGTGAGAATGCACATGCCTGTCAATTCTCAGCAGTAATGAACATGATTCTAAAATTAGTTCAAAGGAGATAATTCATTCATCCGATCATCGTTACGCGGAAGAGCTGCAAAAGATTCTGGCGGAAGTTGGAAGTGATTTTATTCGAGACGAATGTGAAGAAAATTTTGTATGTAAAAGTTTCCGATTTACATACTCGTAAATTTCTTCAGATGATATTTTTTTTCAGAAACAGAAGCAACAAGTGATTCCGTTAAATACTATTTTGGGAAAAATCAATTCAAATGGTCATCTGTTGAGCCTAACCGAAATGTTAGAACTCCTGCTTACAACATAGTAAGACGCCCTGGACTAAGACTTTATGGAAAAGTTGATGATTATAATACAAAAAAAATGTACGAGAACTAATTTATACCAATGAATGTTTATGCGCAATTATGACATAGACAAATTTAATTTTTTACTACTTGATACAAGAGTTGAAAATACAAGAACAAATTGAAAGAATTGCTCGAGATGATAGTACGGATTTTAGGAATAGAAGCGGAATCTCTCGGTGTGGAGCATTACAAAGCAGACAAAAAATTAAATTCAAGGAATTCAAATCCTTTGCATCATCCATTAAATACAGAAATGCAGCATATTTATATTTATCTCACCAAAATTCCGTTTGGGGTGCATGCTAAGAGAATACAATGAATGTGCTAATGAAAGCGAGGACTAAATATTGTGTTATTAGGAAAGCCCTGAAATACTGATATTTAAGGTACTGTCAAAATGTTTCTGTATCGTACTATTTTAAATTATTTTCTACTATTGAAATTTACGTTACATATTGCATAAATAAAACACAGCAATTATTATTTGATAGATTCGTTTGTATTATTAATTTTATAAAATGTAGTCAAGCATACGATTTTCACCGAAAAATCTAAGGTTGTGGCAAAAGTTTCTAGAAAATGTTTTATTTCACTATAAAATGAAAAAAAAAAAATTATTCTGAAAATTCAAATGTCACAGAATAGCACAGTGAAATAACAGGATGAAATATTAAATAAACTATTTTAAAAAAATAATAACGATGCGTGGTCTTTAAGATTTCCCATCCCCTGTTCTGTCGTATTTTTCACCTCCCTTTTTATGGGTAAAGTGCGCTTTTGAAGAATCGATTGAATGTTTATTAATATTGCACTTGAAGCAGCACGTGGGCTATTGACGATGAATCAAATTGTCAATAAATGTAGTGTAACATTCTTTTCATTAATGGAAAATGCAAATTATTTGATGTCAAGGAATGCGAATAAGGAACAGCGTTACGGACACAAACGATAGAATTGCAATTTTTGAATAATTGGAAGCTGTTACTTCATACAAACATAAGATGGTTGACGAGCTTCAGCCAGTCATCGCTTTTGCTCAGATTGTAGTAATAAGTGGTGAATGAAAAGTCCAGCAGATGGCGCCCCTCGGCGAGATGAAGTAGTTGGAATGAATGAATGAAGAAAATCAGATCATGCATACCCGTGATACCATTCCTTATCAACACAATGTGAGTTAGATGTAACCAATATGAAATACAAATGGAGACGCTATAATCCTTACGAAAAGTGAAGTATTATTAGACAAATAATGAGAATCACTTTGGAGGTTTTAAGGGAAGAGACCATTTGGTGGTCTTGTAGGCGAATTTGAATTTTGAATGAGGATTGGTAAAAATAGTTTGAGATCTGATAATTTCATTATTGTGATTTAAGATGGAACTGAAAACATTTCCCGACAGCTTGGTGATGTAACACATGGATCAATAAGTTCCGAGACTAACCCAGAGATGGCGCTCGTAGTAAACCAGTAACCAGGTCTTTCTAGAGTACGAACCTTTGCTTGAAACGTGTCAAAATTTTAAGTCGATCGGACCAGAAACAGCTGGGTTATCGAGGTTGATGTAAAGTCGTTTTGTAGTTTGTTTAAAAAATGGAAAAAACCGAGTTTCGTGTTCTGATAAAACATTGTTTTTTAATGGGTAAAAACACCGTGCAAGCGAAACAATGGATTGAAAAAATGTTACCCCGGACTCTTGTCCATCAAAAGCAACGATTTGTCCGGTGGTTTGCGGTTAAACATTGTGGTCGTACCGACACAAATGACGCGGGTGCTCGGGTAGACCTGTGGAAGCTACCGTTACACCGGAAAATGGGATGAAGTGACAAAATTATAATGAAGATCGTAAAGTGAGCTCCGTGAGATTGCTGAGATGACACAGATATCATATGGAGTGTATTTACTATCTTCATGAAAAATTGAGCATGAAAAGGTTTTTCAAGTGGGTGCCGCGATTGCTTTCGATGGAACAAAAGCAATTAACAACGAAGTCGATGATTCAGCTGTTTATCGCTATTTACTCGCAACAAAAAGATTTCTTGCGTCGTTACGTGACCATGGACGAAACATGGATACATCGCTACACTCTCTCCAGAGTCGAAGCGGCAGTAGCTGTAGCGAAGTCGTCCAGCGTCGAAACGCAGCAGTCAGCTGGCAAAGTCATGGCGTCAGTTTTTTGGGATACGCATGGCGTATTTTCATTGACTACCTCGAAAGGTAAATCGATCAACAGTGATTATTATATTGACTTTGCTGGTGCGTTTGAAGGAGGAAATCGTAAAAAAACGACCGCACAGTCTCAGGACTTATTGATCCATGTGTTGAATTTTTCATTGAAATCAATATTTAAGTCGTTATGAATAACTGAGTTTCTGATGTACCAAGGGGAATTTGTCATAATTCTTGGGGTCTTATTTTGCATTACTTTGCACTTTTTTCATATAGGTGTTTGCAGCCGACCCCCCAAACAGATTGAGGTATAGGAAGCCGTTACTTCAAATGAACATGACGATAAATGTGTTGCATCATGTTTTTTGAACGCATTAGAAAATGAGATTGAGTGGTGTGTGGACGAACCAATGATATATTTCTAGGATAGAAACAATACAATTGCCATTTTGAGTCTTTGGAAACTATTATTTGAAAATGAACAATAATTATTATCATCTTTACTGCAACATGCTTATCAAATTAGAGAAAACAAAAAATAGGGTCATGTGTGAACGACAATAATGAATGGTTTATAATACAAACAATAGAAATTTGCATAATTCGCAAAATGAATATCTTTTTTTTATTCCGTATTGCTTTATAGACAAATTTATATCATGCACATTAATTTGCTGCTTTTTAATTGCGAAATAGTATATGATTCAATTTTATGAATGAAAAAGTAATTAAGTTTCTACGCTTCTTTTCGATTTCCTACTCTCTCATTTGTTTTTTTGAGATTCAAAAATGTTTCTCAAATCATTTATCTCTCAATAAACTCAGGAAAACTGTACACATTTGTTTCAAAATTATTAGACCTAATGTGTCCTTAAATATTTAATTTATTCAATTTGCGCATTATTTCCTTTAATCAAAAAGAAAAATGGAATCTACAAGCCAAAATAAATTTGGGTTAAGCTGTCAATTAAATTTTTAAATACACTGACTTCATTTTAAGTTAGCTGCATTTCTCAGTGGCTCTAAAGAGTGCAGTTTTTTAAGAATCTTTTCAAAGTAATGAAAAAAAAATTAATCGATTTTTTTTGCATCTTATTTCAAAGAGGGACAAAAAAATCTTAATTTTCTATTTGTTGTCAGGAGTAATTGCTGGTGTTCTTTTAACTACAGAAAAAAAAATTCACGTAACAAAGTTTATAAAAATGTTATTTTTTATGTGTAATTCAACATATACAGACTTAGTGCAAACTTGCGTTACTTGTTTGTAACTAGAGAACATGAAGGATAAAATGTTCATTCTGTGAAGAAATAATTTAAGTCCTTCAGATTAGAGGGAAAAAGACAAGATTTTTAATTTTAAACTGTAATTGCTTTTACATTTATAGAAATATTTTTTTTTTTTACAATATAAAAAGTAGCCAAATATTTAAAATATTTTTACAATTAAGTAACTGACAATTCTCTCTCTTCCTCTTTCTGCTGACAAATCACCTTTGTGAAATTTCTCATTATGATAAAATTATAAGCTCTTCATTATATGAGACATTTACAAGGATGATTTATAATATCGTTGTCTTTTGTGCACAAGGATGTGAGACCGACGCTCTGTTATTGATATCTTCTTAAAACCCTATTATTATTTAGGTAAAATATGTTGATTTTTAAAATATCGTCACCTATAAAATATTCTTATTTAACAATTAATAACTATGCTTCATTTTTCTTCTCAATTTTCTTGTGATTTTTATTTTTTTTAATGTTATTGAAAGAAATAATGCATTAGTATTAGTAATATCAATCGATAACCAATATGACCCTCAATTAAATATTTAAATTTATAATTCTACTTATCTTCATTGCAGAAAATCATAGAGTTTCAAAGCTGGATGCTGATCCAATGAACTTTTGTTTATTAGATTCAAATCAAATATTTATTCTCAGAAGATGACTTCACATTTGCTCAGATATATGTAATTGAATAACAATCTTGTATTTCATCCATCTGCTTTTTTTATCTCCTAATACATCCATTCTCTCTACCTCAATAACTTCTATTCCCTACATTTCTTATTTAGAAATAATTAGCATAAGTCGTTCCAGTTACGCATAACAGGTCAATTGAAAGTCCCCGGCCTGCATTGATGGCACTACTAGAAGTGTAAATACATATGTTTTGGTTGGCCTAACCCTCAAAGATGCATGTATACGACGGCCTGTCGGATCATTAGTTTTGTAGTTATAGCATTTTTTAGTGAAATTAACTTTTGTTATTGTAAGCAGATAAAAGGAATTTCAGCGTGTTGATAAAATATTGCATTTTCAAGGGAAGGGGAAATATACAGTTGAAGCAAAAACTTGGCTTGATGCCAGGTTTCCGGACACTGTCCCAGGAAAATCAACCATCAAGGATTGGTATGCTGATTTAGACGTGAGAGGTGAAACGAGCACCAGACAGTGAGCCCAAAACAGGTTGTTACCGACGAAACATTAAAAATCCCCCCATAGATTTGGCTGACCGTAAGTGAAATTGAATGAAATAGCAGACACTCTAAAGATATCAACTGAACAGTACATCCTTAGCATTCGAATATTTGGGTATGAAGAAACTCTCTCACAATGCAAAGTGGGTGCCACTGCCGAGCTCACTTTTGACCAAACAACGACGGGTGATTATTCGGAACAGTGTTTGAAGATGATCAAGCATAATAAACCCGAGTTTTTTTGCATCGATATGTGACAATGGATGAAACATGAAACCATCCTTTCACTCCGAAGTCAATCGACAGTCATCGAGTGGACCTGAAACGATGAACTCCAAGCGTGGGAAAACGCAACAGTAGGCTGGCAAGGTATGGCGTCTGTATTTTGGGATGCGCAAGGAATTTCATTGACTACCTTGAAAAGGAAGGACCATCAACAGCGGTATTACATAGCGTTATTGGACCGTTTGAAGGTTGAAATAGCCGAAAAAACGGCCGCATTTGAAAGAAAAGAAAGATGCTGCTCACCCAGACAATGCACCGTGTCGAGTCAGTGAAATCGATGGCAAAATCCATGGGTGGGCTTCGAATTTCCTTCCTCATCCACCGTATTCTCTCCAGATGTATAGCGACTATTTCCTGTTCTCCAGATCTCAAAGGGAGTGCTCGCTGGGAAGGAATTTCGTCAGATGAAGGGTGATCCCTTGAAACTGAGGCCCTATTTTGAAGCAAAGGACAAATCATTACTACAAAATGTGGTATCGAAAAGTTGAAGGGTCATATAATCAATGTATCACCCTTGAAGGGAATTATGTGTTGATAAAAAAAAACTAATTTTGCCAAAAAAAATGTGTTTTACTATGGTAGGCCGTGGACATTTCAATTGACCTGTTAATAAAAGCAATATATGAAATAAATTCTTCGTTAGATATGGGGCACATTTTCCTTTAGGCGTAAGGGACTCATTAAAATAAAGGCTTTAAATATCACA
>BMAW01046541.1:0-10235 GCA_019974015.1 Nephila pilipes | reverse complement strand
TATTGTAATAGTGCAAATATGTAACCATTCCTATCTGGAAAGAAAATGTAATTAGTCCTATCTAAGAACTCTCCCGACAAGCATAAAAGCTTTATTTTTTTTCTTTATTTCCTTGTCGCAAGGTTTCTCTGTCTGGATTTCATTTCTAATTATAACTAACACGATTATTTTCACGTCTGTGAAGCATCAAAGATCTTCCACCAGTTTAATGACCCCTCCAAAAGTTATTCCCAGAATGCTTTTATTCGTGTTCCATCTTTACTTAACTAATTCTGGGGAAAAATTAAAGTCACTCCAAGAGAATGTTATACGAGTAAATGTTTGCTCTCGGCATACTTCGCCGAAAGGTATTGAGAAAAGGTTCAACGAATACAGTAAAAGGGAAAGATTTCAAAGAATTCAATACGTTAAGAAAATATTTACTCACTCGAGTCTTTCGCATTGAATCGCGTCATCAAATCTAACATAAATAATAATGAAATGTTAAACAATTACATAATATATTTATCTAGTAATTAGCAGTGATGAATGTGATTGCTTTTAAAAAAAAAAGGAAATTCTTACGAAATTCAAAATAATTACCTGTTTTTACATTATACTGAATCAATTATTCACATTTAACTACAAGGATTGTCTATTAAATAACAAGACTGACAATGTTACAGAAGAAGTACGCATGCGCCAAACACCAGCGACCGACAGCTGTATAGCGTGAAACCTTCTCTTTCGAATGCAGTGCTTGTGTCAACACAAATCTGTATAACCGAAAGCTTCGTTTGCATTAGAATTACTATTTGTTTCGTCAGAAAAATAATAAGTGGGTAACGAATTGTTGCCAAATTTCATATGAAATTTCGACAAACCATTACTAAAACTTTTAGTTTATTGAAAGAAGTTTATGCCAATCAATATTTATCACGAGCACGTGGTTTTGAGTGGTTTAAGCACTACGAGATGGTCGAGAAGACGTTGGAGATTAATCAAGATCGGTCACCCTCCCACGTCCTAAACTGATGACAATATCGAAAAAATCAGTCTTCTGGTTAGATCTGACTGTCGGTCAAGTATTCGTTTGATTGCTGAGACTATGGGAATCGACGATGATCACTGAGACATTGCGTCGGCTCATTCCACAACGTCTGTCGAGAGGTCTCTAGCCAAGTACAGCATCCCAGTGTTAGACTATTCTCCTTATTCTCCGGATTTTGAGCCACGCGTTTTCTATGTGTTACCCAAGGTGATATCTGCATTAAAAGGAACGAGATTTGAGACCGATGAAGCTGTGAAAGAGAAAGCGTCCTGAAGGAGTTGACAGAAGAAGAATTGCAGCAACGTTTCGAAGAATGGACGATTCCCATGGAGCGTTGTAGGAATAGAAGAAAGGGTTTTATTGAAGATGATAGTAAGTAAATATGCATAATATCAAGATGAAACGTTTTAAAGCGTCAATTTGGTAATTTAATAACCTGACCTCGTATATCAATAACAAATGTATACATTATATCTTAAGGAAACATAATTTGTCTCTTGTTTTGATACAGCGTTTCAGCTACGCAATCCTTCCAGTAACCCGCCGATTTTACACCAACTTTCAAGCCAAAAAATAATTTTATGCCTTCGATTTAAGTGAAATAATGTAGATTATTGATACAAAGCACTAGAATATTTGTATATTCAGTTATTTTGTGTACTTGGCACTTTATTTGAATGCACTCTATTAAATTTCATACAGTAATACATGGCATTTGCTGTTCAAATGCATTTGTTTTATGGCTGTTCTTGTAAATAATCCGATATCGTCCAGATTATCGAGATAATACTGTCAATGATAACGTAATTCTTACAGTTATAGCTTTCGAAATTATTCATTTTGCCTTCTACCTTCGTAACTCTCTTAGGCTGCAATAATATTTCGGTCAATTCCTCCACGAGTTCATTGTCATGCCCAGGTCCATTACAACACTCAAAACTTAAAAAAAATCAAACTACAGGCCAATAGGGAACCTTTTTGTAGGCCAATCAAATCTCTTCCTCTCAGCTCTCACATTCCAGGGGGAAATTCCTTCGAGAGAATCTTAGGAAAAAGTCTGACCTAAGACCTAATTCTAAATTAGTGCTTTTTGTTTAGTAGACTTAACTTTCCTTCCTCATGAAAGTATCTAATGCATAGCTCATAAAAATAATTAACTCTTTTCTGAGTAAAAAAAAAAACTTTTAAATAAAAATGCTACATATCTTTTAAAGAATTTTTTTATTTTTAAATTTACTTTCGCGGCGAGATGCGATCCTTGCCTACTGACCACTGTGAGTATGAGCCGTCAGCAATGGATATTTAAATGGGTCAAGAGAAGACAAGCAGCTGCGGAGAAAGGATTTAAAGCACTCCTCCAACAGCAACTGACGCTGTTTCCCACGTATTTATTTTAACTGTTCTTCCTGTCAGCTGCCCTTTATTAATCTTGATTCCTTTACAATGTTTTCTTAATAATGTATTGCTGTCATTGAGCTTCCATGCTGATAATTTTAAACCTTCTAATACAGTCAGTTTGCTAACATCCCGTACTTTTATCTAATGAATGCAATAATCATTCTCAAGCCAGTACTTTTTAAAACTTTCTTAACTTTTAACTTGAAAATCCTTGAATTTCAAGAAAATTCAGGGCGCAATCGTTGGTTCAGTGCTTCAAGATTTTGAGCTAAATCAGAGATCAAAATGTTAAGGGCTTAGTAAGAATTATGTGCTGTTCATTTGTATACCTCGAGGGGTAAACAAATGCATGCTCTTTATCTTTCGAGAAGCCAAAGTGAAAAGATTTTGGAAAATTTGAATGTTTGAAAATTTCTAGTTATCAGATGAACTCTGGCAAAAAGTTTGAGTAAAAAAAATGTTGTACTGTAAAGAACTAGTTCTTGAATCTTTTCAGTTTTCTGGGTGACGCTTATTCCGCAAGAACATTTTTTTTCTGCTGCTATTTTGTTAAGTCTAAATATATTCATTCTTTGTAGAACATTTTGTTTAGTTCTGGTTGACGTAAAGTGGGGAACGGTGTGCCACTTCAGTGACGTCCTCGTCACTTGATCATGGCTCAAAATTAAGAGGCTCATCGCCAAAAGCCAACAGTAATTTTGGATTAAAGATATCATAACAAAAGAGTAGATGAGTAGTAAGGAGTTAACACGAGCTTTATCATTTAACTGACCTCTAGGGCTGCTTTACTACGATATGAGCACCTCGCCTTGTTAAAGAACTGTAATATATGTAAATAGACCTTCTTATTTAAGAAGAGGAGTAGTGAAAAATGAGAGATAGAGAAATTAGAGAGAGAAAAACATAGGAATGCAAGGGAGGTCCGAACAACTGTCAGTCTGTATTCAGGGCTTGTCTACGTGACACGAATTCCATCTGGAGAAGCTTACTGCTTATAATTCGCATCATAAGTTATAATATTATTATCGTTATAATTATTGCATAAGATCGGATTAAGTAGATCACTGCTCATATTTCAGTTATTTTGAATTAGGCACATTCAAAGATTTGAATCAACGGATTAAAGATTTAGGCTAATTTTTACTTGATTAATTAAGTCTCCTATTACCAAAGATAAGAATTCGTCACAAGATTAACTATGTTAAAACAACAATGCAAAAAGTACCATTGCGTTTGAAATAAAATCTTAAAACTCGTATACGTAACAAAATACACACTTAGCAATGAAATCATTGCGTAAATTTAGTTCTAACGTATCAACCTCAAACATTTACCACTAACGACTTTTGAATGAAACAACTTTGGCCACTTGTAGCAATATTAAACTATTATTTTGTTTTTATTCATCTTATAAGTATCTAGTTTTAAATAATAAGTAAATACATCGTAAGAGACTCTTTTGACTTGGCAGACATTGCTCTGTTTAAACCAAAAGTAATTGACGAATGTTTAGCTAATTCCTGATTATGCCACCGCATTTTGTATTAATCATTTCGTCTCCTTTAATGGTCACTAATTCTCAATTTGAATGAAGCGAATCAACTGTAGAACAGATTCGCTAATAGCCAAAGATTTAATTACGGTAATTAAATTGTTTGGTTTAACGGCCAATTAAATTTAATTTACGTTAGAATACGTCTCAGAAATAGCTTTCCAAATCCAGCCAGACAATGTGTTCCAGATACTTTAAAAAAAATGTTTTGAATGTAGAAGGGCATTTTTTTTTCACGATATTTACTTGATTGTTGCGGTCAATGTTTTGTCTAAATTTAATTAAAAGTTATTAATGAAGGCTTTGCCCATAAAGAACATTTTTTAAGATGTCTTAGATTACTTTTTAGATATGCTATTAACAGAATTGTAAAGTGGCTATGAATTGTTTTTGAAGATTTTCCAACAATCGATTTGTTTGGCATTCATTATGTGTTGCATTCGTATTAATACAGGAAGTGGTGCAATTGAAGCGAGTTGTATTTGAGAAGAACGTTTGTGTCAACATTTTGGATTTCTTTCAGATTTTATGTTGACAGCTTCTTCCCAATCACACAGCTCAGGTGTTGTTCTCATCACTTGACTGAGGCTCAAAATTAAAGGTCCGTCACCCAAAGCCATCGTGTGCAACAAATTCCCTTCAAATTCGTGTCAAAAAATTATACTTTACTTTTCTTTACTTCAAGGAAACGATTGAAGCTGTTTTCAACATGTTCTTGGTACATTATCGGGAATTCTCGTTATCCTACAAATATTTTACATGGGAAAAGATGAATGTGGAGTGTTCGCAAAACTATATCAATAAAATAAGAAAACTAATAACATCCATCAAAACAAACACCATTAAAAATAGAATCTCACGCTTCATCTTTTGATAATACGCTAAAACTATAATTACTCGTTATTCAAAACACTGTTAAATTCTACCAACGCATCTCCTTTATGAATCAGCCTGCCTTTCAAAATTCCCTTTTTTTCCAAAATTACGTCCGCTTCCGTTTTGTTTATTTATACACAATTCTGCCTTTTATTCAATTGATTACTTATGTTATAAAATCCTCATGTTCTCATAACAATGGCGTACTTTCCAGATTAAATCAGGACAGTTTCTAAAAATAGATTTGTTTTCATTCTCGATCATAAATGTTATCTGCTAAATTTAAAGTTCTTCCTCTTCTACAGGGAGAGCTTTTCCCCCGAGACATAAAGGTAAAAATAACCTCTTCATTTTTCTCGTCGTAAAGTCACCGACCCAATGCTTAACATTTCTTGAAAATTCTTTCAGTTTGCTCCGAAGCCTATTTTCAATATTTTGCCAACCGCCCTTTGAAAGAAAACCAATTGCTCAGTGAAATATAACAACTGTTGAATATAGATTCATGTGTAAAGATTTATTTATTTTTTATTTTATGAGAATAATAGTTATTCCTTTCTCTTTAAATATGAACAATGTATTTTAAAAGTGGTGCGAGTCAGTTTTTTGTTGTTTCGAAAAAAAATTAAAAGTTAGCATATTACACATTCCACATATATAAACTAATTACGCTAAGTTAGGTAATATATCTACTAATTTATAATTAGTAAATTCTTTTAGGTGAATTTAAATGAGATAATACATATTTATGGGATTTAAATGGACTTGCGCCAATTTCATATATAATTCACTGCAAAATTGATTTCATATCAGATATGGAAAATTGAATACACTTAAAATGTATTTCGTAATAATCTAATTTGTTTATGAACAATTACAAGAAATAAAATTTTAGCATGTTTTGTTTTAAATGGTAATTATTTTTACATATTTTTGAACTTAACATACGAATTTGTTGTTATTTATTTATGCTCGACATGTAGCAGTGTTTTGAAATATTCCTGAAGCACAGAAGGTATATGATGTATATAATAACAGTTCCATATTCTTATATTTTTCGTACGTTAAACGTTTGGCATCGCTGAACAAAGAATAACAAGGCGATTCTTTCAATTTTGGTGGTCTTTTCCGATAAGTATATACATGTAACATCTTAAATTCTGTGTATTCCACCAATGGCTTATATAAAATGCGAAGTATGTTCCGAAAGTACGTTTCATCATTTTTTTTATTCACGAGGAACATGCATTGCAGAACAAATAAATCACGTCATCATTAAATATACACCTTGCACTGTTAATCAACATCGTCGCAATTGACATTGAGATATTTGTCGTAGCGTGCAATCAGTATGAAGAAAAGACTTGATGCCCTACAATGCAATGTTTTGAATGAACCTGAGCACGATAAATACGCAGTGTGGATGCCACGTCTGACACCATTATGCTACTGTCAGCTAACACTATGTTTTGTACTCTAGCAATGTTGTTTTCATTCGTCGTTGTGGAGAACGCCCACTTCAACTTTCACCCTCCACACTCTGCCTTCCTTCACTGGAACACCAGCGTCCAACCATTTGACGAGGTATGACCTGTTTACCCCACACGGTCTGAAGGTGTTCATGGATGAATAATTCCACGTGTCCATTCATAGCGCACTTCCATTTCGCACTACATTGCGAGTCACGTTTCGGGCACGTTGGTATGCTGCTACTCTCTCTTCTTCGTCACTCTATGTATGCGTTATTCCTCATCCACCGACGATACTTCTGTCGTTGAACCAGCAAAGGGTGTAGATTCCTATGGTGGTTTTTTCATCTAGTGTATCACGTGCTCTTCAAATGAAATGACAAAACTTATTTTTTGAATACTCATCTCAGTATCTGGTGCACTTTTACAAAACCTCATCCAACGTATTTTCATCCAGTTTACCTTGTTTCCTCCTACAATATTTTTCGAAATTGTTTTTTTTTGTTTGTTTTGTTTGTTTGTTTGAGTTTCGTAGATATTTTCTCGAAACGCAATTCTCTCGTTTCATTTCATATAAAATAAATAAAAAAAAATTTCAGCATTATTTTATAACTTCATAAAAAAATCCGTGAGTGTTTTCAAGAAATTCTTTTTGGGTATGTCATTCTTATAATATCAAAATCATTTGGAAGCCATGAATCCCCGGAGAGTAAAAATATATGAGGGAATAACTGCAATGTAATTTTCCACACTGGACGACTATGAACCACATGAATGCTAGTTGTAAATTTCGATTTTCCTGTACATATATATCACTGCATGCAACGATATGAGTGAGTCGATACATTTCGTAATTGTTTCAGACAGCCAGATGCTAGATTTTGAGATTCACTGAAAGCAATAGTTTCGTCCCACGCGTATATATTGATACTAGCTGATACCCGCCCGCTCCGCTGGGCAGACGATAATATTTTGGAACCTATACGTAAAATAGCAAGAAAATTTTCAATTTTTAAACGATAATTATAATCTGAATTTAAAATTTTAAGAACTCGATTGTCTGTAATAATGCTTATTCACGACTTTCAAATATATGAGAAAAGTATTTAATTGTTAATAGTTTATCAATGAAAATGTAATTTAGTAAGTAAATCTGTTGTTGAACAGAATTCCGCATCATCCATGAGGTACTGTGTAGTGCGATGCGTTCCCATTATTCTACATGGCGGGACCATGTAAATATTGACAACAAAAAAATAAAAATGCATTTTTATATATATTTTATTATTTTTTAAACCTATTGAATCAATTTTTTTTTGTGTATTACATTTCTATTATCTTTATTTTGCATGCAGGGCAATTTTTGAGAATGACAACTACATTTTTATTTTTTATTATATCAATTTATTTATCTTAATTATTACATTCATTATTATTTTATCTTATTCTAATTTTAGAAATAGTTAAATATAAAAAAAAATATGAAATAATATGCCTACATTTCCAAAACTTCTCTGTAGACAACATTCTTCGTTCATTTTTCTGGTTGAAGGATGATTAGATTTTCACGTGAACTAATTCTTGAACATGCCATATAAAATTGACCATGTGAAAAGCAGTCACCTTGTAAATCTACACCAGCTAATTTTAAACTCTGCTCTTGTGCTTTATTGATAGTCATCGCAAAACAAACTCTTAACTGGAAACTGCAAACGCTTAAATTCAAAATGATAATCTGATGGAATTAGTGGTATTCTTAGAATGAATACTTTTTCACCCTCATACTTTCCTGTAAAAATAGTCGCTTCTATTACGTTTTTTCACTTTGAGTCTGGTGCTGTTACATAATTTAGGAGGATTTAAATTACGCAACAACATTATTGGTGTACCAATCTTTAGATAAAGAATATGAGGCGGTATGCCTGGTGGATGTAGCATTTAAACCGATCCCAGTTGTTAAACACGTGAGAAACAATAATATTTCTAATTTTATACGCCATCGATGTGTCACCGAACACCAGCAAAGACAGAGAAGAAAATAAACATGCTCCAATGCCAAGACTTTTAAAAACTTTGAAAGGAGTAGGTATTCCATTTATCCAAATATATTCAACATTCATTATTAAGAACTATAACTGAAAAGTAAATATGAAATATCAATTTGTATTAACCTACAATGAAATACTTTTCAAGTTAAAAAATATAACCGACATTAATTTTGTAAAATCAAATTATTTAAAAATTCAACAAAAAATACTAACAAAAAATAAAATATAATAAAAGTTTTTAGCAAAAAGTCACCCATATTACGTTAATCTTATTGCAAAGGGGCCTCAGCGCCTCTTACGCTAGCAGCATATCTGGAACTGCAATTGAATAGACAGAATAGCTCTTAAAAAATCATAGCATTAAAATAATTATGTATTCTGAAAACGATAAAATATCCAGCCATTTTAAAAAATCAAAAACGTTTATTTCCTAGAAACCAAAAACTAAAAATTGCCAAAATACAGAAACAAAACTTTTGCATAATATTTACATTAGGTTACAGTTAATGCATACATCAAAATAAATATTTTGACAGCTACTTATTTTTTTTTTATCAATGACATGAATAACAAACCTTTATTATTCATTTGTTAAAAGCCAACTTCAATAACTTAGTAAGATAGCGTTTAGATTTACAAATGTAATTTATCAATCATTATTAATAATAAAATACTTTTCTCATAAATTTGAAACATACGTCTAGGTTCCACAACAATAAAAAATTATCGTTTGCTCAGCAAAAAGGACAGAAATCAGCTGGGGTTACCATAGTATAGCTATTTACAATTCACAATGCAAGGTCATTGAAATGCTTCGACTTGGCGATGGAAGATATTTGGTGATAAATCTCTAAATGTAGGAATTTCGGGGCTCAACATTTACATTATATATGATAAACCTACAATGCATCCTACTCAGCGGATTGTCTTGGGTGTGCGCTACTCCGTAAGAAGTCGCCATTTTAGTATTTTTCAAAATCCCGCTCTTGCCAATCCTCCATCAGCGCCTCAATATTAAATTATTTCCATTTCGCACGCGCTAATCTCGCCAAGTAAACTTAATTGGTAGCAATGCACAGAATACATATAAAAAAAATATTCCGTTTGGCGTCGGTCATGTCATTTTTGGCGATAAAGTCGCCAAAAATGACATAATTTATGAGTAAGAAAAGATTAACGGATAAAAATCACATTTCGAATAAGAATTCCGTAAAATACGTTCTTAGTGAGCGTCTACATCACAAAACGAGTAACTGTACCAAATTTCAAGTCAATCGGTTGTATAGTTATAGAGATATCGTGATGAGTCAGTCAGTGGTATTTCGCTTATATATATATAGATTATCATAGGGAATATTACAAAATCCTTCGTTTAAATCATGCATATTTCGCTTCTAACATTCGGATAAATATTATATATCATAATAGGAATATACATAATTTCTATGTCTATGGAAATTCGACTTACACCATTTTTATAATTAATCGCTACGCAATTTCTTTTAATGGTATTTTTAAATTGTACAAAGTATTTACATTTCTTATGATATTAAATGTTATTTAGTTATGTTTAAAAAATTTAGCTTTAAATTATTCACACGTTATATGATATCTATTTTTTTAATAAAAAAAATTAAATTACGCCACTTTCAAAAGAAATAGTCCGTACATGAATTAATTAAATTATCTCTTCATAGAAATTAAGTATTTATCGTTTGCTTCCGGTTTCATAACTCTCTGAGCAAAATATTTTCATTGATTTTAAATTATTTTCTACGTTATTTAATCGCTTGTCTTTATTTTAATACCAGAAAATGAATTTTGTTTTACATGTGTCGTTAAAGTTCGAATCTATCTCAAACATT
>BMAW01046540.1:0-31221 GCA_019974015.1 Nephila pilipes | reverse complement strand
TTTGTCCCTTATGTTACTTGTAAATGAAATATTAATAATTTATCAGTTTACCTACGTGTTCCTAAAAATAAATTCTTTAAATGCACATAAGAAATTTAAAATTATTTTTTTCCCAATAGTAATAAATGTTTCAATTAGTAAAAAAGAGGAAATGCTTTGAATTTTTAGAATACTTCTAGTAAAACGCAAACAATAAGCTGATATCGAAGACAAAATATTATGACTGCAAACATTTTTAAGTTGCCGAGGAGCTTCATGTATCTCGGTAATCTTGTTTATATAAAATGAATATATGATTCTTATTTGTACTTAATTGTTTTGCAAGTAATGACAACATACTGGAGCTTCTTACCTTTTTTTCACTTTTCGTACAAAAAGTGATATTCTTAACCTTTGGATAATCCTTACTTTTTATTTAAAATTTCAAAAGAATTGCATAATATTGTTTTAATTCTAAGATTACTGCTCTGATTTTTGTGCGATAATAAACTGATTTTTGTGTGTGATTTTGTGCATATGATAGAGCCAAAGCCAATACATTCCTACGAAGACAACTCTTTCGATCAACATTCAAAATAATTACAAAAACCTTTCCTTCTCAACGCACAGACTCCTCAATCGGTTTAGAAAAAACTGACAACAATTTTTCTTTACTTTCTTCAAAACGAAGGAAAACTTTAGCTTCAAATATCGTTTTTTCCCTCCCCCCCACTTCGTCTGGACAGTTCCCTAAGTGACTGGGTCCTTTTTACATTATCTCTCAAAATCTAACACAATATCAGTTCTCTGAACGGTTATTTTCAGTTTCCAGATAACGTTCGCAAAGTAGAAGGCCTTCTTTTAAGTTGGTCGGCATAGTTTCTATTTATCCTATGTCCGACAATGTAACAGAAAAGGAAATCACTTTCTAAAGCTTTATTACGGCAATAAGAGGAAGAACCACGGAGGAATAGTTTTTTGGCTACATGAAAGCAACCTTGAAGATTTACAAGAAGGCAGATGTGCATTTCTAGGTTTTATTACACCAAAAAGGCATATGATAATCAATAATGACCAAAACCTGAAAGAATCAACAATAATCAAGAGGGTGAAGCATTCTTTGTCGATATGAAAGCTTTTACAACTTGTTTTTCATGCTCATTTACAAGAGCCATTTGATTCTCTATTCAGAGTTTCAAACGTTCGGGTGCCTTAGAACGCACCCGAACATTCCTTTCTTTGTACTATCGTACATAAAAAGTGTGACTCATGAATAAATAGGCGAGAAAAAAAAAGAAAACGAACACATTTTTTTTATTTCAGTGTAACTATCTGTTAGATTCTGATTATATTTATTTTTCAAATATATTTTAGAGTATTTTGCAAATTTTATCGTAATTATTATTATAAAAGAAACTTATTATATATTTTTTTTTTAAAAAAAAACTTCTTTTAAGTTTCGAAAAATCAGGAAATCCAACACTGTAGAACTTTTAAAGTATAATATATAACAAAAGCAAAAATTTCATTCTTGCTTCTAAGGTTTTTGTATAAATCGAGGAATTTTTCTTATGCTAAAGAATTCGTAATATTCGTCTCCAACCGGAATTAATAATTTTTGTTTCGAAGACTCAACTTTTATACATCAATTGTCATAATAAAAAATGTCGGAGTTAGTTTCTTGCTTTTATAAATTCGAAAGACTATAATGTACAGTTTTAAAAATCTATAACAAATATTTCTGTAATTTTTTTTGTTGCAAATATTTTTTCTTTTTTTTTGTTGTTTATACACGATTAAAAAAAGTTTTTTTTTTTTTTTTTTGATGTTTCGATATAAAATTCTTAAAAACTGTTTTTCAATAAGCATAACTTAAGATAACAGTAAAAATACGCTTCTGTACAGCAATACATTGTGTAATTATGCACAAATTTTCATCAAAAACTGAATGCAAAAATTGCTTCAAATTCTCCACAAATATATTTTAAGTAGTTTACAGGTATAAAAGTTAATAAAAATGTAGATCTGAGGTATTTTTAAATCTGCAAAATGCATAGCAATACGTGTATTAGTAAAAAAACATTCATTAAAAAAATTTGTAATTATATTCTTTAGCATGAAAAAAAAATAATCATGAAAAAAAATCACCACTTAAAGTTATAACAATTTTTTGAATAAACTTTGAAAATAAAATTTTTATGTAACATATATTTCTTAGTAATATTTATATATATTATTATTTGAATAATAAAGTAAAGTGGAACACATATTAGAAATTAAAAATTTATTTCCAAATAGTTAAATATTGTTTAAGTTCAACATATTAATCCAATAATTTCATTACAGCGGCTCCTTTTATCACATTATTTCCTGTAAAAGGTAAAATTATCGCTTTATGGGTTATTTGTGAGTCGTTCCAGATTACTTTATTTTGTTTTTCGAAGACAACCTCATCTTGAACCTCTGGACTCAAATTTAAAGATTGATCTAAATCATCTTCCTCATTTTCTAACTCACAATCAGAATCAGAATCATCAAAAATTTCGTCTTCTAAATCAGCTAAAATGTTCTGAATCTCTTCCTTGGTAAGTCCTCTTTTACGTTTAGGCATTTTTTTTTAAAAAAATCAAATTAATTTAAAATGAAATGATTAAGTAATCGAGATGACAAAATCACTTACAAAAATAACTATGCACTCACCACTAGTGAGAATTTGAGTATAAAGGAAAAAAGAGGGATTTTTAGGTAAGGGTGAAAGAGGAAACTCTATCCCTCTCCCTTCTGAATACAAAAGAAACCGATCAAGCAGATGATGTTCCGGGGCTATAATAGGCCTCATGCTGATTCGAAAGCTGTTTAGAGGGGAAAGCACTTTTTGGCCGCTACATCGGTCAGCATCCCACCCGACCCGTAACTGCAGGTGTTACTTTTGCGAACATTTGCAGTAACGAAACCACCCAAGAGATGGCGCCACAAATAGACAAAATGTCAGCCGAAGCCAAACACCAGTTTGAACGGGCTACTGCCCCTATTACCACCCCACAACCAGGAAACTTTAATTTCATTACAGCCATTGCAGAACTACAAAACCTATTTAATAAATTCCCAAAAATATTCGAAGCCCTAAACAACATGTCGAAAGTCACCAGCGACTTCGACATGCTCAACATTTTCATATCGGGTGTAGTCGCGACACCACCCATTTCCAATAATTAAAATTCACCCTTCTCGGATTCAAACTGGTGTTTTGGAATGCCCAAGGTGTAAAGTTCCACGAAGTAGAATTAAAGAACTTCATAGATAAGCACAACCCTGACTTAATACGAATCCAAGAAACATATCTCGGACCTGGAATGAAATTTTCAATTCCAAACTACACCACATATAGAAATGACAAACCCACCACAAACAATCGCCCGTTTGGCGGAACTACAATTCTTATTAAGAAAACTCTCCCACACTACAATATCCCAACACCCACATTAAACGGTGCAGAAGCAACTATTGTTGCCTCACCCCAACGGATGGAAACCCAATACTAATTACCTCGATGTATATACCCCCATCTGTCAGAGTCACTCACGTTCCAACAGACATAAATACTATTCTAATTCTAGGGCCGACTTCACTAATATGTGGAGATTTAAATGCTAAGCATACTACCTGGGGCTGCACATACAACTCATCGAGAGGTAATGCACTTAAAAACTTTGCCGATCAGAACGGCATAGATATCTTAGCCCCGCCTACTCCAACACGATTCGGACATAACTCCGCCTCCACCATCGACATTGCTCTTACGATGAACTTTGATTGGCCCTTCCAGATACACTCGCTACCGGAGTTAAGTAGCGATCACAACCCAGTTCTCATTCACTTTGCTTCTCAAGAGAAGTTTAAGCTTCCTTCGCCGAAGCTCCACACCAACTGGGAATTGTTTAGAAAAACACTCCTTGACACAACCATCAACACTTTTACACTCCCCAAAGCGCACAGAGGAGAGGTTATTGAAATTGAAGTAGCCAAACTAACACACAACATTTTAAGTGCACACCAAAACGCCTCAAAACCAATCCAAACAAACAAACAAACAGACATTCATCGGCAGAGAGCTTAGAAACCTTTTTCGAGAAAGGAACAAAGCCAAAAAACTTTGGCAGTTCATAAGATTCCCTGCTGATAAACAAAATTTAAACAGAATTCAAAACGAAATAAGGCATAAAGTGCACTTACACAAACAAAAAGATTGGGAAGAAACTCTTGAAAACCTGAATGCTGAAAACGGCACTCTATGGAGTATGTCAAAAGCACTCAGAAAGAGAAGACCCCCTGTTTCCGCCCTAAACGGCCCAACTGGTATCGCCCTGAGTGACGCAGACAAATCTGAAACACTCGCTGACTCACTTCAGAGTCAGTTTAAACTAAACGATCTAAATTCACCAACACATGATAGCACAGTGAAACACGTCGTTCACGAATTCTTCATGAATAAAGAAAACTTCGAAAACTCCCCCCACCCACTCCACCACTTGCTTCAGAAATCGCAAATTACATCAAAATTCTAAAAATTATTAAAGCACCAGGTAAGGATGGTATCACAAACAAAATGATTAAAAATCTTCCATATCTCTGCATCTACCAACTCAGAAATATCATCCAAAATATGCTAGACATCGGTCACTTTCCGGATTCCTGGAAAACTGCCACAATCATACCGATCCAGAAACTGGAAAAGATCCAACTAAACCTGAAAACTACAGTCCTATATCCCTCCTCTCAGTGTTAAGCAAAATCGCAGAAAAAATTATCCACAATAGACTGAGCAAATTCAATAGTGAAAATGACATCCTGATCCACGAACAGCATGGATTCGTTCCAGAGCTCTCCACATTCACACCAACTACTCAGAGTGGTGGAACTAGTTAAAACTGGATTCTACAAAGGACAACTCACAGGTGCAGTTTTCCTTGTTATTTAGAAAGCATTCGACCGGGTCTGACATACTGGTCTACTTTATAAACTAATAAAAATTAATACACCCCCCCTCCACCTAATCAAAATTATCAAATCTTATTTAGAAAATCGAAATTTCTCAGTCATCATCAATGGAACCTACTCTTCACCAAGAAATATCGCAGCAGAAGTCCCGCAAGGAGGAATTTTATCGCCGACCCTCTTCAACTACTTCGGGAACGACATCCCCAAACACCCAGACAAATTCTCTGCGTGTACGCAGATGACACTGCGATACTGGCACGTCACTACTTCCCGAAAAACATAGGCCAAGCACTAAACAACCATCTCAAAGACTTAGAAGTATGGTACTCAACTTGGAAAATAGCCCTGAATGTTTCCAAGACAGAGGCCGTCTTCTTTAATAAAAAGAATAGAAACATTGAACCTGACATATATTTAAACAATAACAAAATCCCCTGGTCCGGGTCCACAAAATACCTCGGTGTTACGTTAGATAAGAAACTCACTTTCAAACAACACGTAATACTAATTAAGCAGCAATATAAAGCAGCAGTCAGTAAAATTTTCCCCTTCTCGCGAGAGACTCTTCATTAAATAGAACCAACAAGATACTTATCTATGCACTGATGCTTAGACCTATCCTGACTTACGCCTCCCCTGTCTGGGCCCACTGTGCACTTACTACTATGGATATCCTAGAAAGCTCTCAATCCAGCATCCTACGAACAATAGTAAAAGTACACTGGTACATGCGCACTGTTGATATCAGAAATTCATTTAATTTCCCAACCCTCAAGCAATTCATCAAAAAACTAGCGAAAAACTTCTACAATAAAATCGATATCTCCAACAACAGAACCATTCAGGCAATAGAGAAATATACTCCATTCAATAATAATCAACTTCTGCACAGACCACGTGAAATACTACTTGATTAATTCTCAATTTCTCATCATCATCATTTTTCTACACCGTTTCCTGCCAAAATCTACTTCAAAATGACATGCATCATCAAAAGCCAATAGGAGCGCACCCAGCAACCAATATGAACCCTCCCTCTCCACAATCAAGAGCCGACTTCAATTTCTTCTTAACCAGACATGAGGAATAAGTCAGGATACTTCTACCAACGCCTCTAGTATTAGCCTCACTTAACAGTAATAATAATCAATAGCATTTATTTAAAAAAAATTTAAAACTTCAATTTTAAAATTTAAAACTTTTAAGATAAAAAGGAACGACCTTCAAGAATCTTCTCCTTCTCGTCGTCAGCACTCTGACTATACCTTAATGTCCATTCCGCAAATAAAATGGACTACTCAGATTCTAATATCTAATAACTTTAAATTTAATTTTAAATTTTTAAAAATTTACTGATTCATAGTTATTATAACTTTTAATTTTAATTGTAAAACTAATAACTAAGCAATGCTCGTTTAACTTTTTTACTCTGGCAATTCATTATTTTTTCAATTTTTGAATTAACTTCTGGGCAAGCTGAAAACCAAAGTTCTGTCTCACCTCCAACTAATTAATTAAAACTGGGGATTAAGGCCCGTGAGGGCAATGCACCCCAATATAAAGTCACGGTCCTCCTTCCTACATCGGTCAGCGCCATCTTTTAAGGGTATGTTCCTTTTGGCCTATAGATCGGCCAGCCGTCCTCAAAAGGTTAAAATAACGAGTCTACAGGCACTCATAACTCCTGAAGTTGTGTGGTAAGATGTCCGGTTTTCCGGTTGTGGGAGTAGGCATAAAAAAATTGTCCAAACATCACTATTGCTTTTAACAGTAAAATAATATTTTACTAAATGTCCGAGGGTCTTTGTTGCTCTAGGTATCAACAGTTCCTAAAAAGTATTTGTTCTGGTCACCACTTTGGATAGTTGGTTGCGATAAATGATATGATACTTAGAGAGTACTATTTGTACACTAATTTATTGCAATTAATTTCAAATACTAAAGTTGATATTTACAAATAAAGTGCTTACTATGTAATTTGGGTGTACGTTGCACGCTTAAAAATATTGCAATGTCCTTGGAAAAAACGTTCCAGTGAATGTTTTGTGGAGCTTTTCCTGTCCCTTCTCTTCGAAAATATTAGGTGGGATGAAAATGGCCACATTTTTTCCAAAACCACGAGACATAATCCTTTGTTTTGGTTGGATAGCTGAAAGTTATAAACTAGCTATTGATCCTGATCATTCCACCCGGGGCAGGAATCGACACCTGTTCAACTAAACAACTGATGCGGGGGTGTTCTTGGTTCTCAGGAGAATCTGGCTCTAAAAGGTGAAAGTTCAAGAATGTTGCTTACCCTTTCCTCACTAGTCCAGATGTCTTTAATGAAGATCTTGTCCGAATGTAAATAGAATCTTTAACGAGCTTGATAAGTGTGGACACAGCAACTGTGTATATAGCATGTTTATACATATACTGTACTTTATTAATGGGAAATTTGAATTATTGTTTTAAGAAGGAACATTATAACAAAAAGAATATTATTCTCCATCAAAATGGCAAACATTCCATTATGGTATTTTAAATATATGTAAGAATCTACTAATTTGTTTTTGTGGTAGAAACTATTTTATAACATTTAAGTTATTAAAATCGTATTTGTTCATTAGTAATTTGGAAAGAAATCGTGTCTTAAGTAATATACAGTCAGAGTATTTTAAAACCTGCATTGCCTTAATAAACATATTTGGACTAAAAGAACTGCGTACACTTTTAAACGTCTGGAAAAATTTATATATTAACTGACAAATTGATTTTCTTCAAAAACATTTTACAAGATATGCCTGAATATTTATTGTTGACATGTTTAACATTAATTTCTTCCATTTATTATTTTTGCTAACCAAGGATGAATTTCAAATACCAGTATATAACGATCAGCATGGAAAGACAAGTTTTTTTTCAAAGAGGACAACTTTTTTACTTTAAAACAACACACTTTTAAACAGAATCTTATTTATGTGAACCGCTAATTAGTCTCTAAGGAAACAATGAATTAGTAAATAAAATAGTCTATTGAAAGATTTAAATTTAAACTCAATAGGTGCAAAGCCTGCAGTTTATACACTAAAGGAATTGTTTTAAAGCTTTCATAATTTAAAAAAATTATTTTTCAAAGGAAAAAAAAAAGTGACAAATAAAATAATCATTAAATTTTAATGAATCTGTAAATAATTATTAAATTTTGCATCTTATTTTTGTGTTCAGATGAATTTAAAAACTTCCTGTTCCTGTAAACATAATGTATATATATATGTGTGTGTGTGTGTGTTTCAAGTGAGTATAATGCAAAAAAATATCAATAAAATATTGAAATAAATAAAAAAAAATGTCAAAATAAAATTATATTCCATTCAAACTAATACAACTCAAAATTTGTAAAATGGAATTGCTCGAATTTTATGTTCAAAAATTTTCATTCGATTGCATAATAAAGCATCTTTTTTGTATAATAATGATATATGATGTATGTTTAACAAAGTATTAATAACAGGTCAATTGAAAAGTCCCCGGAGTGACATATAGATGGAGCTACTAGAATTAAATCCATATGTTTTTCAGTCATCCCTAACCCTCAAAAGATGCGTGTATAAATTTGACAGCTGTCGGATCATTAGTTTGTGAATTATAGCATTTCGAGAAAGCAACTTTTGTTACTGAGAAAAAAATGTATAAAAAGGAATTTCGAGTGTTGATAAAATATTACTTTTTGAAGGAAAAAAATACAGTTGAAGCCAAAACTTGGCTTGATGCCGAGTTTCCGGATACTGCTCCAGGAAAATCAACCATCAAGGATTGGTATGCTAAGTTTAGACGTGGTGAAATGAGCACCGAAGACGGTGAACGCAGTGGACGCCCAAAAGAGGCTGTTACCGACGAAAACATTAAAAAAATTCACAAAATGATTTTGAATGACCGTCAATTGAAATTGAATGAAATAGCAGACACTCTAAAGATATCAACTGAACGTGTACATCATATCATTCACGAATATTTGGGTATGAGAAAGCTCTGTGCTAAGTATGTGCCACGCGAGCTCACTTTTGACCAAAAACAACGACGAGTTGATGATTCGGATCAGTGTTTGAAGATGATCAAGCGTAATAAACCTGAGTTTTTGCGTCGATATGTGACAATGGATGAAACATGGCTCCATCATTTCACTCCGAAGTCCAATCGACAGTCATCCGAGTGGACTGCTCACGATGAACCCGCTCCAAAGCGTGGGAAAACGCAACAATCGGCTGGCAAAGTTATGGCGTCTGTATTTTGGGATGCGCATGGAATAATTTTCATTGACTACCTTGAAAAAGGAAGGACCATCAACAGCAACTATTACATAGCGTTATTGGACCGTTTGAAGGACGAAATCGCCGAAAATCGGCCGCATTTGAAGAATAGAAAGTGCTGCTTCACCAAGACAATGCACCGTGTCACATGTCAGTGAAAACGATGGCAAAACTCCATGAATTGGGCTTCGAATTGCTTCCTCATCCACCGTATTCTCCAGATCTGGCCCCCAGCGACTATTTCCTGTTCTCAGATCTCAAAAGAATACTCGCTGGGAAGAAATTTTCGTCGAATGAAGAGGTGTTCGCCAAAACTGAGGCCTATTTTGAAGCAAAGGACAAATCGTACTACAAAAATGGTATCGAAAAGTTGGAGGGTTGCTATGATTAGTGTATCACCCCTGAAGGGAATTATATTGAATAAAAAAAATCTAATTTTGCCAAAAAAAATGTGTTTTACTATGGTAGGCTGGGGACTTTTCAAATGATCTGTTACTCCTTAAAATATTTTATGCATGGTAACTGAGAGTTAAATCAGGTTTTGAAATAAAATCTGCAGAAAAACAAATAAATAAATGAAATTTTAATTTATTTTATTAAATTTTGTATTTTTGAATTTTGATTTCTGATGTACTTTATGTAATATTTAATGATTAGTTACAGTTTTGTTAAAAATTAAATCTTATTTTGCAAATTAAATTTATTGAAAATTGTGAAAGTTTTTTTAAAAAAAACTTTCAATAAATAAACTGCAAAATAGCTCCGTTTTCAATGGATTTGAAATAATATGTGTCACATTGCTATTTTATTTACTAAATCGCTCTTTTTTCCTAGGATTCCAGTTTGCACCTCACTTAAAATTATATTTTAAATTTTGTTGACTCGTTAAGAAATTTTGATTATTCCGTTTTTCAATTTCCCGTGCGAAGAGCGGGTGTATTAGCTAGTTATTAAAGTATAAAATTTTTTGAATTATTAGGAAAGAAAAGAATTTCTACTTTAGAAAAGTATCTCCATCTGGTGTCAAATTTTTCAGTTTAAATTAAAAAACAAACAGAACCGAAAAATATGTAGTATATATTACTACTAAAAATAGGCCAAAAATTAATCTAAAATGAGAGCTAGTTCTAAAATACATAAATACATATACCTATAAACACACACACATATATATAAGAAAGCCAAAAAAATTATAAAAGAAAAAAATCTTTCAAACAAAAAAATTTTAATAAGAAATTCAAGCCTCTTTTAATAAATAAATATTAAACAAATTTCAATTAAAATTACACAAATTGATGGATATTTTATGTTAAGTTCCTCTTAAAAAATATCATAATATCTTAAATTCTTAAATTATAATTTTTATATTTTAGTTTTCTTTTTATTAGTTAATAGGATAATAAGCCTTTGAACAAGTAATATAGAAAATATTTAAGCTGTTTTGAAAATTTAGAGGCAACTAATTTGGTACTATTAAGTGAATAGTTATAATATATTCTTCGAGGTCATAACTATAAATAGAGTAAATTAACTTTATATATATATATATATATATATATATATATAATTAATAAATACATAACTATTTTTAATAATATCAATCATATTACAACTATTTATAGTATTTTGAAAAAAATTTTGTTAGATATTTCCGTCTTTAATAATGTTAGTATTGAAACCATATTAGTCACAGTTCTGTATTTAAGAAATAATTTGTAAAATGCAGGTGATAAAAATGTGTGATCCTTATTCATAGTATAAAAAGTATTTATAATTTTGTTTATTCTTTTAAAGATCTAGGTTTAAATTAAATACAAGAAGTAAAGACTGAAAATATTTTTTCACATTAATGTTATCATTAAACTGATTTAACAACTGCATTATCACAAACATACTTTTTTAAATACAGTAATACGTTTGAATAGTTCTTACTTCTTTTGTAAATTAAGGTTTTAATGCCTTTATTCAGTGATACATTAAGTAACACATTATTAGTTATTCTGTTATTGAATATTTTTCATTGTATAGGATCAATAATTGTATTGAATATTTATAATTGTTTGATAAATTATAACTTTAATATCTAACTATAATAATATAATTAGATCATTATGTACGAATTGGGCTATGTATTATTTTATTAGTTGATAAATCAATATTACTTATTTAACAATTGTCATTAATTTTGATAATTATAATTAATAATATGAAGTAAATTCCTTTTAGAAATCTATTTATTCGTAAACTATCTAAAATGCAACTTAAAAATAATTCTGTTATATATACCATATGATAAGGGAAATTTTTAGGTTGAATATTTCTTATTTTTGGTAAAACGCTGCTATTAAATCATAATGTAATAATATGCACAGAACACTATACATGGGGTGTGTTAAGTGCTATTCAATATACGGATACATCTTTATTTGTTATAATGCATTTAATAAATTTATTTAATAATTTGGTTATTTATTCTTAATAAATTTAATTATTAAAATGTAACACATTTGTGTAAAACAACATAATTACAATAAAAATACAATGTTTTTATTCGTAAACGAAACTAAATCATGGGACAGAAAATAAACACATTCTTATCTTTGTGCTGTAAAAAAAAGATAATGAACAATTTTTGCCGATGTATTGCCCAAGATATCTGTTCATTGAGAACAAACTGAGATAAAAATGCGCCAAGAATACTCCCAAGATTTCAACATCACTCAGTAAGGGGAAAAACTACATTATGTAAATTAAACTTTCTGATAATTTTAAAGCAGGTAGATAATGTCATATAGATAACTCGATACTTCTTTAATACGGAACTCATTTTTGGAGATATTACCCATTGTGAAAGCAACTGCAAAATCTATCAGTAAAAAAAGTGGCGACAGGTAGAGGCCTCATAATATAATTTACATGTGTAGCATCAAATAAAATATATTACACATTCCTTTCTACCGTACGATTCGTAAAAATTATATAGAGATCTCTATATATGAAATAATGGGAATTACACAAAAAGATATTTATTTACAACTTAAGACAAATATAAAGTTCTTCAATACAAGTATACTCATACATTTACCAATCTTTATTTTCTATCGCCCCAAAACGTGCTGCGATGCATTTCCTGATAATTGTTTTAATAGCTATAGCATTTTCCTCTGATTGGTCTTCAATTGCTTAAATTAAATTCTTTTTAGTGCAGATTTCATATTTAAAGAAGGAAAATATCATAGAGCTCTAAATCAGGGGAATACAGAGGAGGCTTCAGTGTTGGAATCCGTTTTTTTTTTTTTTCATTATCGCAAACTACTTCGCAGGGAACGCTGTGTATGAAAGAGCATTGTTTTGATGCTGAGTAACACATTTTGCGTAAACACATTTTGCGTAAGTTCCGGGCATTACAAATAACAAGTTTTTTACTAAGCTGAGAGAAAGAGTTTGAAAAACCTGCCCAATAGTCAGGTAAAATGATTTCATTCTGTATCAATACAATGCTCCTTCGCAATGCTTCTCTGTGTAGCAGTTTCTGATTAAAAACTGATTTTGACACTGAAACATCTTCCATATTCTCTTATTTAGTGCCCTATGCCTTTTTCTATATCTCAAATATAAAATCTGAGCTAAAAGGTACCTGTCTTGAGTTGTAAAAGGCTGTTAAGTGGAAAATATCATAGTTATTAAAACGGTTATCAAAAAATACGCTAATAGCTAGTGAAAAATAAGAAGGAGTTAATGTGCGTATGCCAAAGGAAAATGCATTGAAAAACTTTAGATTTGTCATAATTTGCAAATAAATATTATTTTTAAGCCGCTATTGTTACTTTTTAAACAGATATAATTTATTCTATGCCTTCGGATCAATTGTTAATTGATTAGTTCATATCTTTTCTGCTCCTTTGTATGATTGTTGAATATTTTAGACGTAATAAGAAGTTGTAAAGCGATTTTTGAGTGAATGCTTCTATGAAATAGTATACCAATCAGTATAATGTATTTCTGTCATGTGTTAGGTTAGAGTTTCGAGTTATCAAACCAAGGCAGAAGCTGGAAAAAAATATAAGTTAAGTTGAAATTTCGAAATTTAAGATGTCATACAATAACACATCAATCAATAACTCCCGAGACTAACATTGAAAACAACATTTTTTTTGCAAATTTTTTTTTTATTCATCAACATAACACCTTTTGTTAATCACCTTTTAGGGTGATACAATCGTTCCAACGCTTTTCCAAATCTTTTTTGTTGCGAGTAAATAGCGATAAACAGCTTTCTGAATCATCGACTCGTTGCTGTTTTTGTTCCATCGAAAGCAATCGCGGCACCAACTTGGAAAAAACCTTTTTCACTTCACTTCAAAAAACCTTTTTCAGTAAATACACTTCCATATGATATCTGTGTCATCTCAGCAATCTCACGGAGCTTCACTTTACGATCTTTCATTATAATTTTTGTCACTTCACTCACATTTTCCGGTGTAACGGCTTCCACAGGTCTACCCGAGCGTTCCGCGTCATTTGTGTCGGTACGACCACGTTTAAACTCGGCAAACCACCGACAAATCGTTGCTTTTGATGGACAAGAGTCCGGGTAACATTTTTCAATCCATTGTTTCGCTTGCACGGTGTTTTTACCCATTAAAAAACAATGTTTTATCAGAACACGAAACTCGGTTTTTTCCATTTTTTTAAACAAACTACAAAACGACTTTACTCCAACCTCGATAACTCAGCTGTTTCTGGTCCGATCGACTTAAAATTTTGACACGTTTCAAGCAAAGGTTAGTACTCTAGAAAGACCTGGTTACTGGTTTACTACGAGCTCCATCTCTGGGTTAGTCTCGGGAGTTATTGATTGATGTGTTAAGTCATTCATTTGTCACTGCATTTGTTACGAATTTCCCCCAAAAAAAGAGCAGCAAAAGCATGTCAATCAATCTGTACTTTTCTCGATCAGGAAACCATATCATAAAATTCGTACTAAATTAGATTTCGTTTTTTAGAGATCGAGAATGTAGCGGAACTCCACATATGAATAGACATGATGATTTTTAAACATTGCTCAAAGAAAATGCATCTATAGCGCACATTGAACTTGCCAAACAATTAAGAGTATCACCAAAAACGATTTCTATTCGCTTACATCAATGAGAAAGATTCATGTGTCAGGAAGATGAGTGTCACATGCCTTGAGTCAGAGAAAGGAGGATACGAGTATCTTGAAGAGCATGAATCTGCTAACAAGGCAACACAAAAAATCTTTCTTATGAAAAATCGCTGCTAGAAATGAAAATTGGGTACATAATGACACATTGAAGTGCAATAAACATTGGGTGAATCCCTGCGAGACGACAATATCAACGCCGAAATGCGCCATTCACTACAAAAAAAGTTCCATACATCCGGCGACATATGAAGAGTGTGCTCTATTACAAACTTTTGGGACCCGGTGTAAGTGTAACTGCTGACAATTATACAACAATTGCTGCGACTGAACTAGGATATCGGCCGAAAACGTTCATTTATTGGTAAACGTTTGCGCTCTGTGAAATTGCTCCATTAGAGAGCAAGGCCTTTTGTTGCAAAACCAGTGAAAGACACATTAGCAACTCTTGGCTGGGCAGTTTTTTGGAACATCCGGCGTTTAGACCCGACATAGTCCCCTTAAACTATTATTTGTTTCATTCGATGCACAATTCATTGTCTTCTGTACACTTCTAGTAAGTGGGAGAATTACGAAATTGAGGTTGACGACTTCATCGCGCGTAGAAAGACGAATTATTTTTCGCTTCTGGCGTCCATCAACTGATCTACTGATGTCGAATGGTGATAGGTAATGATGGATACTTTTTGGATGAATAAATGTATTATTCTAAGCTCTCAATAACATACTAATTTCTCTGAAAAATGTTTTAAAACATATTACTTCATCTAATAATATCTATTGGCTATTTTCAATGTTCTACATAAAATATTTTACATTTTCTAAAAACAATTGCTGCAATATATTTAAGAAAAAAATGTCTATAGAATGCACTAAATATTTAAATTGTTGCTATTGAATCAAAAGTTATAGTCAATCGAACCCACAAACTGGGAATATACAATAATTTTTCGGTACCTTTAGAAGGAGCCCCAACTATAACTTCCCTAAAAATTATTCCATTCCTAGCGTTTAGTACACTCCCTAGATGATACCATAAGAAACAGTTGTGTGAAATTTTAAACAAATATCTCTCATGATTCTATAATCAAATTTACGAAAAATAAAATTCAAGTAAATATATCTTTTGATTCTAGAGATATCATCAAATTTACGAAAAATAAAATTCAAGTAAATATATCTTTTGATTCTAGAGATATCATCAAATTTACAAAATATTTATTTCATACCGTATAGTACATTCTCTGAATGAATGAAAGAAACATTTCTGTAAGGTTTCAAGCAAATATCTCTCATTATTCTAGAGATATCAACAAATTTATAAAAATACAGTTTTGAGAAAAACGGCTTAAACTTTATAATTGCAATTTTCAAAACTAATTTGAACAACATGTTATCAAAACTCCCCTGCTTTGTACTTTATCTCTATCCTCTTACTTATTTTATTATTATTATTATTTTCTTTCTGCCCTATTTTTTCTCACTGAGTGATTTAGTATTAAATAAAAAATGTTGTTTTGAATTATCGACTCGAGTGGTGTCAAAAGAAATCTGTACATTTTTTTTTTTAAAATCGAAAAAAAACCTTTGTTTATACATTTTCAGTTTCACTTTCACACACATTAATAAGAAATGCAGTCGTAATGTATATATATATATACTTTTACTTGGTTTAATTGCTTCCTCATTTTTTGTCCACTCAGCAATTTTTTCTCTAATTTTGAGTTAGTTAAAACTTTTATTTTTAAATTTATTTCCGTAGAATTATTATTGTTGTTTATTTTTTCAAATAATTTCCCTTAATGTTTTGTAAATTTTATTTTCTCAAATAATTATGATGTAATAGTTCCATTTGTGTACTTTGCAAATCAGCGCTTGAACAACATTCAAATTGAACAAATTCATTGAACAAATTTTGATTCTTGCACCATTTTACAGCTCGTAATTATTTCAAGAAAACTGAATTCATTTTGAGAGTGCAAATTATGTAGCTAAATTTTGGCAAATTTTAAAAAAAAAAGTCCTAAAAAGAATATATTTTGAATTTTTTAACATTAATTTTTCAATCATTCCATCCAAACCTCTATCGATCCAGACAACACAGTAATAATATAATTTACGGAATGAACCTTTGATTCTCTTTTAAAAAAAGAACGGGTGAAAAATATTAATTTGTCTATTCCGTACAAAGTTTTTACTGCTCAATAGCTATCTAGTTTTAAATTTTTTGGTATTTCTCACCGCTTTCTCTGACATATTACGTCGCATGACATCACGGTCTGTACTTCTGACATTTTATTATTCTCTAATGATTTTTTCTGACATAGTTTTATCTATTCATTTTTTTAGCTCTCCCTTAAAAATTAATACTAAATTATTTTATGAAATTTGAGTTGATTTTTTTTCTTCATTTTAAATACTCTCTCGTGCGAAGAACGGGTTTTCCAGCTTGTATATAATAAAATTAAAAGTAATTTATTGCATTTCTCTTTCTACTAAGCAATTGCATTTCTTTTCCTAGATCTGATTAGATATAGCATCACCGCATTGATCGTATTACCAAAGTAAGGTTACTTATGTATTACTTTCAGCAAGAGAACAAAATATGTATATATGTTGAAAATTATTCCAAACCGTGAAGAGATTAACAAAAACCAATAATGATAAAGAGGCCATTTCCAAAAGAATGTTTAAGAAATAAATTGTAAATTCCTCGATTTAAATACTGTCTCTAATAATTAAAATTTTAATAAAATAACAGAGCAATTTAAATAATCTTCAATTAATATTCGGAAGTTATCTAGGATAGAAAAATAGCCAGCATTAAATGCATTAATACTCGACAAAGACATCCTCTTGCATGTACAAAAAATTAGTCTTTTACTAAATGATAAGAAAATGCAACATACGAAAGAGATATAGTCACCCTAGGTAAATTAAGATATGACTTATCTAAAGGGAACCACGGGACTTTAATTGTTCTGAAAAGACAAGTTTATCAGAACAAATGTGCTTAAATTACTTATGTCGATAGTTTGTTAATATTATTAAGAATAAATTTTCCAAAAAATTTTTAATTAAAAAAAATTAATCCCAGGTAATTGATATCTTGAAGTGCTTGGAATTATTGGTCTTAATACAGTGTAAATACCTCTTAAAAGTAAAAAAAAGTCTTCTATCATTTAAAGCATATTTTGATAACGTATAACAGAAATTGTCTGTCTCTCTCTTTTTTCTTAATTTCAATTCTTTTCTATTTGGAAATGTTGCCGTTAATATCTATTGAATTAAACACTATTCCCCCTTTTTTCTATATCTCTTTTATTAAATTTAGATGACAAATATAAATTTATTTCTAAGGAAAAAATAATTTCGCAAGACACTGGAAAGAGAAAAAGAAACAAAATTAGTGTTTTTATTTAAAAATAATCATGCCTAAATCTACTGTCAGTCTTAATTATATTAGCTTACATTTTTTATAGGAAGAAATAAAATTGAAACATTTCTTCGTGATTGCTTTTTTTAATACATTAATACAATGTAACACTTTTGTACAAAATCAGGAATTGTTATGTTTTGGTTAATTCAACATGTTTATAACTGACATCAGTGCATCATTTCTGTTGATGGCTTTATGAGAGCTACCATTAAACGATGTGAAGACTTTTTTTTAAGGATAACTTTAGGTCACATAGGGGTCAGCTGAACCGAGGCAATAACTGAAGGGTAGCGAGAGGCAGAGCGTTGGACCTAAATATCATTGGACAAAAATGTCAAATTCGTGACCTGAGAGAACCCTGTGGCCCGTAAAAACTAAACTAAAAATATTAATTTTCGAAATTTCTTATTATCTAAAATTATTGATAATGAACCACAACATAAACCATTGATTAATAATACTAGCATAAATGAAACGACACATCTATGCTCCCATCAATAACAGAGAATATTTCAGCTGCCAAAAATAAAAGAACACAGTTAATCTTCTCTTGCCTAGTTAGGTGATCTTAACACTAAATAAAATGTCATTCCAAATAATTTATCCGATTTCAAAATTCCATAATTTTAAAATTAAACGACACATAATCTTAAGTAATACATCAATGTAAATGGAAATTTTAGACATTTTTTCAAGTGTTCGATATAACTATCTTTTTTTACACGTACAATGTCAATTCGATATGTAAATTCCTGCAAACATGTTGTAAAATTTCAACGGCAATTGATTGTACAGCAGCAGAGATTCATAGTTTATTATCACATAAATTTGTGGGTAATGGTGGCATCTACGCTTTATTTTTTACGTACCCCAAAGGAAGACGTCGCCTGGGAATTGCTTAGCAGGTGATTTTTGTTGTCAGCATGTAACATCAAGTCATCTGTTCCACTGCGGCCAATCCAACTACGAGGTAGCTCCGTGAAAGTTCCTTAAACAGCTTTCGTGAAATTGCTTCACCAAGAAGATACGAAGGCAATTTATTTTTCAAAATATAAGACTGTTACAGTTTTCCTTTGCACAGTAATTCCATGTCGCTTTTACTGTTGAAAATATGGAATTTGAAATGGGATGAATCATTTTGAATAACCCTGTATTCCATTTTGAATTAACAAGCAAATATGTTTATTTTCGTGGTGTTCATTTTTTGTGTAGTTATTTATCTTGCAGGTTAAGTTAAAAATCAAGAAAAATATACACTAGTTAATTTTCCCTATTTATTATTATTTAATTAATTCATTTGTTAATTATTATTATTTTCATTATCTATTTCTCTGAAACATATGATGCATAAACATACACATGGTAAATCTACCATGCGCTACGAAAATATTTTAAAATTGCTTATCATAAATAATGGTTGAATACACATTTTATTGTTTTCTTTTCTTTGGAAATGATTCTTTTAAAAAGGGTTAATATACAACGTTAATATCTTCCCATAACACTTAAACTCATAAAATACTAGAAAATGTTATTTATGGCCACAAGCTCTGGTCATAAATCCTGTTTGCTGTCTGAAGGTCTGTTAAGCTGTGTGGGATGGTAATACTTTTTATTAGCTGAACAACTCTAGAAATATCAGATGTCATATTTCGGCCATTTTAGTCTCATTTGTACATCTGAAAAAAATTTACTCTCGCTTTCTTATTATGTTGATTATCTTGTGGCATCGCACAAAATTTGATTACTATATACCTATTATACTGAAAAATATCTTATATAGTATTTTTGTAGTCGTAATTTTGAACATCAGTTTGATAATTTGTACATTTTTTAATTCAAATAAAAATATTTAGTTTAATTATTATTACATCAAGTGGTTGATTTTTTTTCAATATTATTAAAAGGCATCGCATTTCTTCTGTATATATAACGTTCAAAACATTTCTGCGTTGCAAGCTATTTTCAAGCATGTTTAATGTCTCTTCAGAATGTTTATTTAAATCCGTTTTTGAGAAAAGTAGTCTGTTTTCTTTTTATATTATTTTAATCCAGATTAATTCTTCTTTTTAGATTTTATTGACACTATAATATTTCAAGCTCTTACCAATTTTTTAAAGTCTAATAACGTCAAAAATAAGATATCCCCTGTTTTCTTTTTAATATTCTAAGAATTTAAAGTATACAATGTGATAAAAATCTAACACGTACTAAGAGATTCATATGTAACTTATTTTTCCAGAAAATGTTTTGTTTGTTAAGGCATATTAGTAGATCAAGATATCGAAACCTTGGTATTAAAATGACGTATCTTGATGATAGTGCCATTTTTTGATTGCTTGTTTTATATTACCATTTGAAGAAAAAATGTTGTGACCGATGCAAAAAGTTTCAAAAGTGAGGAATCGTATGTAATCTTGTGATATCATGGAACAGTATAACTTTCGGGGACAGGGGACCGGGTATTTTGCGATAAATAGCCTCCTTAATGTTATCATAATACCACTACCGTATACATACTGAACTAATTCTGTGATGGATTTTAGAGGTTGGCATTTCTTTAGGTCCCTTCTCCTCCAAGAAAGCACATTACTACTCCACTTCTTCCTCTGACCATTCGCTCAATCTGCTCACCATCGGAACAATACGAATCTGCATTATTTGCTACATCGCGTAGAATATTTTTCACAAAATGCATTCCATAAATGTTCCGAAACATGATTTCTATGTCTTCCAGGCGCTTATCGATATTTAGACTTTTTGGGCAACAGAAGATTAAGGTGCTTACAAGTCATAGACTCATTTTTACTCTTTGTACTGTAGTAAAACACCAATGTTTTTCATCACCATTAACATTTCTGAACGAATTATTTCCCCCATGTTTCGCATTACATTAAAGAAGATCAAGTGAAGTTGCCATTCTCAATTACTTGTGTTTTCAATGAATTTCGTAGGATTTAACTACTGCTCATATTTCAGTTGTCTAGGCGTTGATAAACAATATGCCATAATGTACCACATGATTGATCAAAAATTTAGATAACTGAGGAAGAGTCAACTGTCAGTTTTGCTTTATCGCTGAATCAAAATCATGAACACGGCCAGTTGAAGTTTTAGGTTGTCCATTCTTTCTTCATTCTAAAAGTTAACCCTTTAATTTTAAGTTTAGAGAGAAGAAATCGACCTCATCACTTGACTGAGGTTCAAAATTACGTGGTCCTTCGCCAATAGGTCTCGTATTGCTTCTAATACGACTTTAAGAAAACCAATCAATCCATTCAATACGAAATTTTAGGATGCAATTTCTTACATGTCGTAAGTCTTAACACCAGTTTTCCATACTAATGTAATCTCATGATAGATTTCAGAGGCTGATATACCTTAGCAGTCCCTCCCCCCACCTCTCAGAAAAAACGAATTAATGTTCGCATTTCTTTCTTGGGATATTCATACTGTCTTCACGCCCTTTTAAATGGATTCGAAATGCATACGCATTAATTGTTCCATTCGTAATAAATTATATAGGAACTTTAATTACACACTATGAGACAATATCACCATCAATTTGCAATGATGTGACTATTGATGGAATGAAAATAAGGAACCTTACTCTTTGATATTACTTAATGTTTCAGATTTTGCATTTGAGTATTGTTAAAACAAAGTGGATTATTCAAAAAAATCAAGGTAATTTTCATGTTCATCTCTAACATAGCTCTCAAAAATATCAGTATCCCTCCAAACTCTTAAAGTAAGCTTGTGTTATTCTTACAGTCTTAATTTTAATAACTTTACAATAGGGTTTGATTATCAGTATCCCAGTATTATTTGAAGTAACAAAAACTGAATAATTGAAATATATTTAAAATGGAAGACTTCGTTTTAGTTAATAAATTTATGTGTGAATTTGTGTACCTATTTAAGATATATAATATTCTAGCATTCTTACAAAATAATTAAAGGTTCTCAAATCTGGGCATTATTTTTTTTACTTTATGTGTACCAAATCAAAAAAGTATTTTAAAATTTTTTGTGTGTGTTTAGTGAATTTGAAAGTGCGTATACACTTGTCAGTCGAACGGCTCGAGTGCTGCTCGTTGAAAGTATTCTCACAACAAATTTCCAGAGATCATCACAAAAGAATGAACCAATTATTAACACCAAGATCACAAAATAAAATAGCCGATAGAGCCTGGAGGTTTGTGATCAATAAAATAATCAACGATACGTAAATCTCAATGGCGAATTCCCTTTGTGTTCGTTAAAAAACTATCAGGAAATGGAGAAAGGCGAACAGTTCGTTTGATACGTACATATCTGTTAGACGAACCGCTCGCGAGTAGCTCTCATAGCAGATGCATGTACACTTTTATAAAAGATAAAGCATTATTGACATTTACTTCAGAATTTCATATTTTCCATTTTAATTAAAAAAAAATATGAAAAAAAATCGTAAAGAAAAACAGCTGGAAAAAGTTAAAAGGTACTCACGAGTAATCAGGAAAAGTTGATAAGAAAAACGATACACCGATAGAAACATTTTTTATAAGAACTTTATTTTAAAGAAATCAAATCTTCTCAAAGTAATGATACATGGCAGAGGGAAAACATTAGATTCTTAGAGCAGAACTAAAAATGGCTGTTCTGTATTTAATTTTAATTATTTGTTCGGAAGCTTTGTTTCAAAATAATGTAAATGCAAATGTCATTCAGGATAAGAATTCACTCTCTGAAGGAATTAAGAAGGAATATACTGATTCGAATGTAACGGATAAGTACGATTTCAAGTAAACAGAAAAAGTTTGCATTTTTCATAATAATTTCTTATTTCACTTAAGATTAAAATTTTTGTTTTATTTGGTACTTTTTTATTTTATTCAAGAAATTGAAAATTCTTTTAAAGTTAATTTGAAGCTTTGAGTTCTTCCGAATGCTAAATGTTTTGATATCCATTGCACAACTATAGCAGGATGAAATACGTTTATTATAATATATAGATTTTTATAATATTATTTGCTATGTAAACAACATTATTGCTATTCCAAACCAAAGTTTAAAAAAAAGTAATTCTAAAGCATCAAATCACAAGTAAAAGGACTTGAAGCGTAAAACATATATCAAGTCCATTACTGGATTTTAATTAGCTGCGAACCCTCGTCGAAAGTTTAGGAAGCAAAATAATATTCTTTCTCCTTAAATAATATTTTCCTATTTAGTAAGAAGGAAATAAAAGCAATGTGATTTTAAAAATAGCGCAAGTATTTGTTTAGTACTAAGAAAAAAATTGAATTTTTTTTTTTTTTAAAGTTTTTGGAAAAAAATTTGAAGGTCCCCCTCCCCCACAGATACGCTTCTCTGGATCAATGATATTCACTAACATTTTAAAATCTTGAGTTACTTCTCGTGAAAAGAACATTTTAATTTGTTTAGGTTTCAGAGTCCTCAATCAGGCTTGGTGAAATGTCAGCTGAAATATTCATCTAATGTTGATGTACAATAACGAGACGTGTTGAAGGTATTGTTTCAAAACTCGTTGCATATGATTTTTTCTCAAGCTCTGAAAATAGAAATGGTACATGTTTCTACAGCTGAGTTAATACGTTAAGATGTTAGCACAAGGCGTCAAACTAGTAACATTGCAAGCAAAGTTGCAATGTATATACATAGCTATATCAAGAGTGGCAAATTTATTTCTAGCCGCAGGCTAATTTCATACAAGTAAAAGTCATGAGGACCGTACAATATGTAAATGATGTGTGTTATTTTTTTCTTAAGGGGACCCGATAAGTATAATTCGACCAAGTATGAGATATTTTTATATCATTAAATAGCTTAAAATTTTATCTTTCCAACAATGTTTATCACTTTGCAATTTGTAGAGCTGATAAATGTTAACAAACCTCTCTCGTAACGTCACACGTTATTTTATACTTAACATATATATTGTTATCTATGTTCAACTTTTATATTTTTATAACGATCGAAGAATTGGTTACGGTAAAGTTAATTATATCTGCTTTTTCACATTTTTAAACTGTTTATATTACTGTTTGCGGGATTTTTAAATATTGGGGGTAATAGCATTTTTTATTCCATTTCTCCCAAAACACAATTAACGATTTTAGCGTGTATCTTTTACTGGTATAAAAGAGTTTGTTAACTTTTTTGAAATCCCTAGAAGTAAGCATATATTTAAGAAACATAAAAATTTTAAAAAGGCAACCATCCTTTCTTTTCTCAATATCTATAACACTTAGGAATTCAATTTTTCAATAACATTTATATTATGTTATACTGCATACTTTAACCCAGGGGTTTGATGATTTTTCAAAAAAATATTTATTTTAGGCCATGCAATTGGACCAAAGCAGCTAATTTAAGAATGATCATGAAAAAAAAAATTAATAACTTTGTATTTTATTTAGGAAGAAAATGGCGAGTTAAAGTATATATAACATATTATTCTATTTGCCATTGAAATTTCTTAATCATTTTTTTCACCGTTTCTCAGAAAAAGGTGCATAAAGTTGGGAAATTTAACCCGGAAGACGCAGGACTTTCTCGGTCCCCAACTTCGTAGTACTGTTACTGTTTAATACTACACGCGGGTAAGCTGTTTATAGAGAGGCTTTGTGTTGTACAACTTTTGAATATTAATAGCATTCTTAGGCATATATATATATATATATATATATATAGATCATACAAATTATTTTGTTCTTTATAAAAATACAAAGGAATAGTAATTCTTATTTGTCTTAGAAGTAAAAATGTTCGAAAATAGTATTTCGTTTTCGGTTTAGATAAAGGCATACTGAATGTAAGAGCCTAAGAGAGATCAGTAATCATTAACACAAAATAACACAAATTTGTAATAAATATCAAAGTGTTTTCTTGAAAATTAATTTTCCAGAAACAAAATAATTGCCCAATATATTAAACTTATTTTTCTTGTACTTTAAACGGACTATTTAATGTTAGGCACAACAAGCGAGACAATAGATGATTAATAGCAAGTTAGGGATCATTTTAGATTTCATTAGATTTCATCAGCTGCTGAAATATTCCGTACTATCGACGAGAGAAATAGCGCGTCGGTTTGAAATAGTCTGGCAGCAAATATTATGATTCATTCAGTAATCATGTATAATTAGAAATCTCAAAAATAAACAATGATATTTTTTGTTCATTTTTGTTACATGCAGTTTTATTGATTGGGCCGGAAATATATTCGTAAAGGGCCGTAGGGTGAATTTGATTTGCTTAATCTAAATAGAGTTGGAAGCTGAAAAAGAAAGCAATTATTTTTATAGGGAAAATTAATTTTCCTTCTTATTTTTCTTTTTTATAGAAAATTAGAATTTAAAATAAATATGCTTTATAGTATTTCTGAAACATTGTTTTTCCTTTTTCCTGCTATATTTATAACAGTAATTTTTACAGACCACTGAATCTTTCACAAATTTTCGTAACACTAAAACGTAAAAATTTAGGCCTTATTGTTCTTTACTTTTTTCCACGATTACATTAATATACATAACAACACCGGTATATGCCCTAATTATTACTTTCCAATGAATTTGTTGAACTAGTTCAATTTAAACAAAAAAAATTCTAAAAAGGAATTAATCGTAAATAATTCTTTAAATTTCAATTTAATGCAGGAATATCACATTGCGTTTACCGAACTTTTATTATGCGTTTGTTCGTTCCTTAAATTACATTCAGTTACCTAATTAAGTAACTTAATTGTGAGTCACTTTACATTTCGAAATTGAATTTCGCAATTATTACAAATGAAAATTTCTAACGAACTTCATTTGCGGTCATATACTGGAATGCATAAGTATCTTTTATCCTTATGGGAGTATCCTTTTTTGCAATTAAATATTTGAGTTCTTATTTGTATAGGTGGTGTTGTGGCAATGATGAATTGAAAGAAATGCTATTTATCAAAAAGTCAAATTTTAAGACCAAAAATATAATATTATATTACTGCGCATGTACCTTGCGCAAGATACATAGATGAATTAGCAGAGTCTTATGTTCACCTGATTCGAGGTTCTGCTGGTCATATGAAGTAAATCATATCGAGCATGCGTGAGGTATGCTCGGACGACAATTTATAGACCTTCTGCAGCACTAAGCTCCGTAATGGAACTGGAAAGATTTTTGAGACGTTTAGAATTCTTTGAGTCCACAACTTATCCACAATGTTACTGTGCCGCGTGCCTGATAGTCGTAAGTGCACATCTTATTAAATTACAGCATCATCTTTTTTTAATTTCACTTACTTTTCATTAACTTGTAAACTATTTTTATACGTAATTCCACTTATTTTCATTAAGCATAAACGTTTCTTCTATCACATCTTTGTATAGTAAAAGACTTTACTGTAGTTCTTTCGCATTGTTTTCTAATTTTAAAACCGTGTTAGACTCGCATATAATGTTTCCCCCATACACAGTTAGAATTTCTTCATTATACACATATTTACAAGTTATGCTTACCTTTTGGACATCAATGTGCTTTTTAATTGCATTTCAATAATTTTTAACAATTACTTTTAGGGAAAACATGTTTAGTTATGCACAAAGTACTTAAGATATGTATAAACTTCCTGTATCATATATTCAACACAAGAATGAGACAATTCATCGTTGAAAAAGGATCACTGAAGTTGGAGATATAACATTTCCGATTTTAATTGCTGACTATAAGAAAATGATTTAAAAATTTCCTTTAAAAAGAAGTAATAGGATTTTTTACTTGCTGAATATTTTTGTAATTTTCGTTGTTCATGACTCATTTTAAACAGTGACTCAATACTCGATGATGCATCTCTGGTATACTAAGACAGCAGAAGTCACATTTTCTTGTATTAGTCAGAAAAATATTGGAAATAAGATAAAATGTGTTAAAGACTGCCTTAATATAATCTGACATTGTTTAGCCCTCCGAGCGTTTTACTTTTTTGCGTAAAGCTATACCGAAAGCGATCTACTTAGGCACAGCTAAAGGTCCCGAAAAGTTTTCCCTTTCCATTCACAAATTCTTCAAAAATGCAAGAGCCTCCTGTTCCTCCCCCCTTTTATGACGCGGGTGGTCCACACAACCCCTTGGGTTGGGCATTTTAATTGCTTAGATCCGACGCTTAGATAAGCGATTTCGTTGCCTAGTGGAAATCTTGTACGGCAGGCTACAAGCAAGCAGGAATGGGGTTCAGATTATTCACAGATCAGAACTTGGAAGATGTTCGCCCGATCTATTGAGTTTCAATAAAAGCGTTCCAACAAATGAAGAATAAAAAAATATAGCTTGATAAAAATTGGTGGGTTCATAGTTGAAAAATATTTGTTTGCTTCAAACAATAGAAAAAAAAATTTTTCTGTAATTTTTAAAAACTTTTTTTTAAATTTTAATATTACGATTTTAACCTAGAAAAAGCACCCTATATTCATTATTGAATACGAAACCAAGAAAATACAAAATTGTTTGCATGTTTTGAAAAAAATTAATGATTAGTATTTGCTATCAAGCACTATTTGCTTAATCAAAGCGCCAGAATTGTCATAAAAGTTTAATTTTTATAGAAGATTGAATTCTCAGAAGCAGTTTGCTTGTAAAAATAAATATCAATAAATATTTTAAGGATAAAATAAAATCTTAAATTTCGTAAAATCACGTGTTTCAAATACAGTAATCGAGACGCATTAGGTCACATATTTAGGCGTTTTTTGGATCAGGTGAAGAATGCACACTTATTCATTATTTTCAAGGTATGAAGTAAAATTGGCGCCACTGTTTTAAAATTGAAATTTTGAACAGAATTTATTTTGAAAGATAATATTAAATGCTTTAGTAATTTGCATAATATTTTAGTGGACGGTAACGCTGATCCTCATAAAAATGTAAAAATTAGTTTGGTCAAACATATATCAGATCTGCAAAAAACCTTTTTTGAATCCTGTTCAAAATAAAAAATTATCTTGGATCCAAAATCTTTTTAAGACTTTCAATTCACTGAACTCCCAATAAAAGAAGTTGGTGTGGTGTGGAAGTTAGGAGAGGGGGTGCCAGCTCAAGTGTCGTCCTCTGCACTTGATTGTGTGCTGGTTTCAAAGTAAACCACCTCACTTCAGAATAGCCGAGGTGCTTTTTATATTCAATATCAAAATGAATGCAAAATTGCTTACGATTTGCTTCTCCAACCTTAAAGGGACTAAAACATATGTTTAAGTTCAGTGCAAAATATTCACAATATGTAAAAATAATATTCATCTATTAATTTTAGTCCATTTTACAAATTGTACCTAAAAAGAGTTATATGTGTTTATTAGATCAAAAATTCGTTTATAACAAATCAGGTATAATTTTGGGTAGTTTAAATTTCAATATAATATACATATTTTAAAACAAATGCAAAAAGAGTCAATTTATTCAAACTTGTATTTCATGAATAAAATAAATCAGTGTTGATATGTTCTCAAATAAACAAAATTGTAATCAAAGTGTTCATTCAATTTACAAAAAAAATGCAAAGAATCGTATATAAGCAATAATTTTAATTGTTACAAATGTTAAAAATATCAGAGACACATAAGAAAAAAAATAAATATTTTATATTAAATGCTTAAACAAAACAAAAGTACTAAGTCTTTAAAGTACCTTAATGCCTACTTTCAGAACAATTTGTTATTTGAGAAAAAATTGTTTGTGAAACACAATATTGTGTATATATAACAGTGTACAGTTTAATTTAAAATTATAATTGAATTTAAAATTATAAATTTTTTAACATTTGTGATAATAATGTCACTTATATCTATTTTTAATAATCTGTGAATGCATCAAACTATTACTTTATTATGTTGACGGTATATTTAATATTACGTATAATATAACGAACAAATTTCTAACTGAATTTTAAAATAATTATTTCAGAAACTATTGTAGATATGCTCATAATTTTTGTATACCGAAGTTTTAGCATCTCAGCTTTGCTTCCAAGTAAAATTTTTATTTTATATTCATCAAATTGTTCAGCATATTTTTTGCTAATGACGTGCGGTTTTTAACTGATTTGTAAAAAACTTACGGAATATATGAAAATATGCTGGCGATGAAATTTATTAAATTTTGAATTTTATATTTTAAATTTTCATAGAATTGTAAATTTATGTGATTAATAATTTTTAACTTTGTATGTACCATACATAAATATTTTTTGATGAAATTTGAAAAGCAGATTTTCAGGGTAGCTTATGTAAAATTCGTAGTTGTATAATGTTAAGATTACGAAAAATGTCCGGATTTTAATTACATGTACTTCAATTATCCTTTAACAGAAGATAAATTATAAGGGATTTTACACATATGAATATTTTTTAAATTTGAATCTTCAAATAATTAGTAATCAAAAGTATCTGTGCAAAAGTACAGTTGATACTTACACGTATGAACAAATATAAATGTGTGCAGATGCTATTAATTACTAATTTTTCAAAAATCAAGTTTGAAAAATATGAGTTGGAGTGGGAAATCGCATTCTTTTTCTCTTTGAGGGAAGATGTAGTTCAGTTATTTAAAATTCGGATGTATTTCAAAACTTAACATTACAAAACTGAGTATCATGCGTAAGCTGTCCTGAATACCTGGCTTTGAAATTATGAAAAAAAAAAACTAATAGATTTAAAAAAAAGTTTAATTTTTGGTATTACTTTTATTCATGCATTAGAGATTTTTAAAAGTAAAGAAATACAGAAGCTTAAAAATTATTCATTTGTAATAATTGAAAATCTTAAAGCGTTTCTGATTTTGACTCGTTCGTTTTTTTTTTTTTTTTTAATTTATGACACGTTATTAGGAAATAAATATTATTTTAAAAACTGAAAGTAGTGAATAAAGTAACACAAATGAAACAATAGAACGTATTTATTGTTTTCATACATTCTCTGTATTTAAACAAACATTTTATAGATATATATTTAGCGATGTTTTTCGAGATTTATAGAAATAACATAAAAACTTAACTCTATCTGATATTTTTTAATATGAGGAAAAATAAAAAAAGGTGAATTTTTAGCAATCAAAGAAAATATACAAAGATTAATTTGTCCAACAATATAAAACAGTAGGTTTCCTACTCTATCTAAATTTGTTAAAATTCCAAATGAATATTAATTAAAAATGGGATTAAAATCTAGTTAATTTTGTGATTGAACTTTAAAGCGTTTTTTGGATTGGTTTAAATAAAAAATTTTATCTCGAAAGCTAGGTCAAGGGACGCATTTCTTTCATAAACCCAATAAAATCTCAACTCAAGTTGACCAACAAACACACTTGAAAGGAAATTTTCCCCTTCCCCTCTTGAACGAATGTCTCAATGGAACTCTCTCTAGCCATAAGGGCAAGAGTGGGGTTCCCTTGTGAGCCATAAAATTTCCTGTCAAAGTTCATTGTGTGTCCGCAACCCTCCCCAATTATCTAACAAGATGTAAAACTTTTAAAAGGGGGGGAAGGAATTGCAGAAAAACACGGCGCAAACGATCTCGAATACATCCTGTGATGGCGAAAAAACACGGCTCTGACACTTTCGGTGCGCTCACAGCCACACGGGATTTTACGGCGCAAACGCTTTCGGAATATCTCGAACAGCACGGAAAAAAGCGTGTGAAACGCTTAGAGGGTTAAAAGAAATTTAAAACAATATTTTTGTTGAAACATGTATACAATTATCTACAGTTCAATAACATCTGTTAGGGTATTTTCACGAGCATTGCCTAGAAAGAGAGGTTTGTTGATCCTCAACATCACCTAAAACTTACCTTGGACAAAACACACCCTTTTAGATTTATTCTCCGTATACAGAAGAGTGGTATCGACCACGTTGGGATTCACTGCTTTAGATTTCCTATTTGATGAACACAAGGACATTTAGTAGGTACTGTCTTGTGTTACTGATAATATCTTATTGAAGCATGTTGTTGGTGAGAGAAGTCTCCCATTTAGTGTTTATAATATAGGATAAAATATCTTTGTTGAAGAAATTCGCAATCATTATAATTTTTTACATCTTTTTTGTTAGTATTGTGGTTGACTGAAATAAAAAAATGTTTTGATGACAGGTTAGCAAATCGTTATTGATTTTTTATGAAATTAAAAATTCGATTGAACATTCCAACTCCAAAATTTAATTTCGAAGAAAGAAATAAAACTAGAAATGATATAAATATTGAATATTTCAGCATGAAATCTTGAAATTAAGTTCCTTTTGAAGTTAGAAAATCTTTAAATTTAAGAATGGCTTAAATTATACGCACATACAAACACACACTTCTTGAAAATTT
>BMAW01046527.1:0-12052 GCA_019974015.1 Nephila pilipes | reverse complement strand
ATGAAGCTGTATTCATTTAACTTAGATGTAATTATATTATTAGTTTTCTTTTTGTTTTGAGTTAAAAATATCACATATAATATTGTTTTTAAATTGCTTTACATATTTTTAGAAATGTATGCCTCTTTCTTACGTTATAATTTTGTATATTTTAAATTAAGACATTTTTTTAACTAGTAAGGCTCAGTTTTTCATTTTATTTATTATAATTGGCTCAATTAATTCAGTAATATTCGTACTTCTTTTTAATTTAATTTTAGTTTTTTTAATTTTTATAATTATATATATACATAACATGCATGGTTTTATATATCTTTAAAATTAGGATTTAAATAAAACAAGTCGAAGCGAAGTTTAACTGCTGTTTTTATTTCAAGTTTATTGAGAAAGAGGCAATAACATAATGATGATTTTACGCTATATCGGCCGAAGCGGAAATAGCATACGACAATAATAGAAGAGAGAGCTTTTTCACTGTGTATGTTAATTTATAATGGGGATTTTCTGGGAACGTTCTTCACTCACACGATATTCACATGATCTCAGATGTAGGGATTCTTAGAGACTTGACTGCAGACAGAAAGCTTAGTAGGAATTAATTCTAACATATTTACGATTATGAGAAAGTTTATTAAACAAATTTTATGAGTGCGTGATCTAATAAACAAAAGGATAATTTGGAATTGGATCAGGAAAAATAGAGAAATTTAATTATTATTCAGTGAAAATATTAAATCAAAGTTAAGTCATTACACACACATGTATATATATATATATATATATATATATATATATATATATATACATAACATAATTCTGCTTTCCCTTTCGAGTCGTTCGAAATTTGTTTGTCGCTTAACTCCTTGAAACTCAATTAGAGAAAATACCCTTTTTCCGGAATTAAAAAAAACAACAACTGCAATTTCTTTTTCTTACTTCGCGATTTGCCTGTAATACATTCCGTTCTGCGCGTTTTTATGATGTATACTTTCGCTGCTGATATAGTGTTCATTTGCTTCCTTATAATATGTGATAATGTGTAACAGCAAAGCACCAGAAGCTTTTATAAACAACTTTATATTAAATAAAAATGGACTGCGAATTCTTCTTCGCAATTAAATATTCGAACATCGACGAAATGTTTTGTGTTAATATAGAATTTTTAAACATTTTAAAATAGTTTAAAATAACGAACAACAAAGTATTGACAATTACATTTTACTTAAGTTATTACATTATAATTTTTTGGAAATAAAACTTGGCATTATACACACACATACATATATATATATATATATATATATATATATATATATATATATAATGATTCAACTTAAATTTGTAATAAGTTCATAGAAAAAATAATTTAATTTCCAATCTTTTCCTATACTTTGACTCAAAAGTAAAGAGTTCATTCTTATTTTTTGATGCAATTCCAAATTACCCTTTAACTTATGCAATCACGCGCTGATAAAATAGGCTGATCTAGCGTTTTTAACTATTTGAGACCTTTTGGGACTTTTCGAGACCATTTAAGCCCCTCAGATTCCCTCCATCTTATACCACACGAGTTACCTCGTGATCTGGAGTTATCCCTACCTATAAAATTGACAACACGGTAAAATTCTGCCTCTTCTGATGTGACTGAGATGGCAGAGCTACGTTTTCTGTCTTATCCATTTCAATGATGGATACTTATTGCCTCTCTCTCTCATCAAAATGAATAAATAATCTTAAATGAAAAAAGTAGAGTTCTTTTTCATCCGGAATCATTGATATATTTTTACGCTTTTATACATCGATTACGGAGCGTTACACACACGCGCGCGCGCGTGCGTGTGTGTGTGTATATATATATATATATTCATACATACATAATGAATATAAAATACGCCATCCTACGCAATTGTCACAAAAACGATTTTGCAAATCTCTTTTAAATATCTCTATTACTATCATAATACCGAACATTTTCTTACGTAATCATTCTCTTTCTTGTAGCAACAAATAAATATTTATCCTGTGACTACTCAGGGTAATAGCGCAGATTGATTGCAAATTTCATAAATGATAAGATATCGGAATTGTATGTTTGATACGTAAGACATTTCTGACATAGAATATGTTTTATATTTTTTTCTTAATGACAACTTTTTAACTGAATGCAAAGATAAATGGGTTATCATTCGAATCGTTTGCAACTTTCAACTTATCAGAGTTTCAAATTAAGAATATATTACACATCGCGTATCGTTTATAACTATTTTATAAAGTTTTTTTTTTAAATAACAAATAATTTAATTTCTCTTTAGGTCTGCGAAAACAAGTTAAGAATTTTTAGAAGTTTAAGAATTTTTAATGTGTTACCAGGCCAACTGCCTAAGAGTTTTCTTGTTTCATTTTTAACAGCTATATCTGATTTTTTACTGTACATTCAAAATTTATAAAATTAAAATGAGTTCTTAAGCATTTTATATTCAAACTATGATTACAGAAATTTAAATAGATGTTTCTTTAAAAAAAAGTTAATTTATTTTTTAAATAGAATTCAAAAGACGGTAACTACACAAACACACACAAATCACTTTAAACTAACTTAAAATATGAATTTCTAGAAACACAGTTAGTAATTTGCAAACTGCCGAAGCTATTTCCTTATACGTTTAATTTTAATCCTGTTTTCACCCACACAAAGAATATGATCAAATTGTTAAGCCTTTAATAACTCTAAATTCCATCTAATGGATGAAAATCACAAAACCCTTTTGTAATACTTTGAATTCAGTTAAGGTTTGTAGAATGAGAATTTCCAATAATTGTATAATCTTGTAAACTTATCCTTTCTTGGGCTACGTGATCTTAGCTTCCGACAATGTTCGCCTTTCACGGAGGATTACTATACATTGAAATTTCTCTGCTAGAGTAACAATGGATTTTAGAAAATTTTGGTAATGTAGAACATTGCCGATGGTTGTGAGGCTTTTGTGGCTTGATAAAATGTATAACCAAGTGCAACAGTTATCATTTCTCTAAAATTTCTTATCAATTGAAATAAAACGCATTTCTTTCGGAATTTTGATTGCTTGAAATAAAGTATTTTCAGTTGTTATAAGTTTGATTACTTTTAAACTAATCAACTGTTTTAGGTAATTTAAGATTAGGTTTAGCTGAGGTATTTCATTTCTTTAATAAACTTTTGTATTTCTCTTGATCTGAAAGAGTGGCAGAAGAAGCCTAGTGGTCAAGGTTTCGTTAAGTCGCGGGTTCGATCCTTGGCCGCTAAAGACCTGCCGTGAAGCCGGGGCTGATGCACGTTAAATCTGTCGGGGCCCAAAGTCTTCCCTAGGTGTGGTGTGGGTGTTAGGAAAGGGGGGTGCCAGGTCAGGTGTCGTCCTCCTCAAAATTACGAGGTCCGTCGCCAATAGCCCTCGTGTTGCTTCTAGTGCGACATTAATAAAAACTAAACTTGATCTAAAAGTGAAATTTTTATCTGTTGAAATAACTGATTTCTCTTAAATTTTTTAATCTATTCCAACAAAACTCATTTCTTTTCAAGATATATTCTATAGAAATAAAAATAATTTTTTGGTTTTATATTTTATAATTTTTCAACCTACCTCCTAAATTTTTTTTCATACCAAATCATTTATGCATCAATTTACAAGTTATAAGGAATTTCATTAAATTATTCAAGTTTTTACAGCATTTGTAAAGCCGCCACTTCAGTTAGTTTTTTTTTCAGTTCAGCCACTCCATAGTAATTATATTTCTTCTTAACTAATAAATTACGCAAAAACTAATTGTAGAAAAACCTATATTATCTTATAATAAAACTGAGATAAAACCTTTTTTTAAGGAATATTTCAATAATGTGTGTATGTGTGCGTTAAGAAGTATAAAGAAATACTTAAAAAAAGTATAAATTTTGTCTCCTTTTTTACAAGTTCTTTGAGAAAATATTGTAATAAATCGGGATTAGTTGTATTAATATCATTTATAAAAATTGTGCAACTCTTTTTCTTCATTATCGTTTGAAATTTTTCATTTAGTTGTTTCATGTTAATCGTTTGATATTATAACTTATTTAAGGTTTTCTGTCAAATCGTTTGGAAAAGAAATAGGCTACATCTCTTGTTATAAAATTACGTACTATTATTTTAAAATTGTTTCTGTGATTATATTTCAATTAAATAAGAAATAATTTAAATAAGAATTCATTTATTTGCGTTCTGTCGTGTCACTGTTAAGCGTTTCTCAGCTTCGGGTCGCGGTCCTGGAACCAGTTTCATTGGACCGTGAAATCTGCTAGAAACGTGCCCTTATTTTATATTTAAAAGAAAAGAATTAAAAAGGTCATGACATTGCAAATGGGGACTTTGTCACGGTCAAAATACTTACATGAACCAACATCTGACAAATGTTTACTTTTGAGTATTTTTGTTATCAATTGGTCTTGTGTCAAATCGTTAAAGCGTGTTTCTAATCGAATACTCACGCATTTAATTTGCATTAAAAAGTCCATGTTTTCCACAGTAACACAATTTATTCAGCTATGTACGTGAACATAACGTACGCCTCACATGGAAATGAGAAGTATTATCAACATAAGCAATTTTATCGAAGAAAAATACTCCTTATGCGGCCATTCAATACTAATCGATCTACAAGTTTAATATTTAAACGTCAATAAAATTCCATCATACCAGCTGTGTGGAGATATTAATCTTTCTCTCAGTCTAACGATTGTACTAATTTAACAAAATATAACTAGTAATAATAATTATAATAAGTAATGGCGTGCTCGCCACATAATTTTATTCCAAGAAAAAAACAAATGATATATAAACTTTATACTAATTAGAAATTAAAACTGGGTTCTTAAAATTTTTAGTAATGAGAATACTTCATTCAGCAATAATTTTTTAAAAGAATTGTTATATTGATGTTAATAAAGGAATGTTTGTTTAAATTAACTGACATATTCCTAATCCGAAAAATACAAAATTGTAATAGACAACACCTACCTCTACAACCCATTAGTTTTATTATTCATTTAGGTTATGTATTATGTATGTTTTTCGGTAAATATCTATAAACAAATATGCCGTGGAAAGGTTACTAATTTGTTAGAAAGCAGCCCTATAAATAAATTAAACTAGATTTGCTAACAAGGAATTAGCTTTTTTTTTATACTTTCCGGAACATAGAAATACTATTTTTACATAAAGCAATAAAAATGGAATCGTTTTGCAGTTTTAAAGAAATTAAGTGCAAAAAAAAAAAATATCGCAACATTAATAGAATAAAAACATATTATAATATCAGTTCTAAAATGGAATTGTAAATGAGAAAGATGTAGATATTTAAAGATAAAATTTCGATTTATTTATAAAAACAACAACGTAATGTTTCACTTCCAACTCAACTCCTAAAATATTGATAATCAATTTTTCCAAGTTGAATATAACCAGAACATATGTTTATCTCGGCCAACTGCGTTAAAATAGAATTTTTTTTTTTTACTTCTTTAGAATAAAAAAATTGTTTTTCTTCTACCATTAAATTTTCGGAAGTGTTTTTCGATCACTTGAACACTAAAGGAATTGCACGACAAAAACTGTAAACAAACTGTTTAAAAATTATTTTTATGAAATAAATGTTAATATTCAATAGGGTGATATTGACAAAGTTCTTTCTGTGCTACATCTATTTTTCGGTTTAAATATCTTCTTAAAAGGAATTAAGAAATCTAATTATTTCAATTTTGATACGAAAAAGAATGTTAAATTCATTTTTTGTAGTGTTTATTATTGTACTATCATTATTATTTACTTTTTGCTCACATTCCAGGGTTTTTTTTTTTTTTTTTTTTTTTTATGATGAGAATATTTTATCGTTGATTAATCATTCCTACAATGGATATTTTACAAATGTTTTATTTGTTAAAACCTCTAGGTGCAATAATTTAGAAACTAATAAATGTTTTTAGAAATAAAATCTTTACTGCATTTAATTATAATAATTAAAATTATCTTACTTTGAACAATTACATTAGTTTTTAAAAATTACTCAATTATATTTCTGGAAACAAAAGTATTTAATCGCAAGAAATTTATCTTACTTATCGATTAAATCTTTGAAAAATAATTTCGCAGATTGGCAAACAATCAAATGTATACATTTGCGAATGACCAATAAATAAAAGCGTCTTTTCCCAAGTGCTTTGAAGGTATTTACCGCATTTAATTGCGTTATTTTCATAAATTACGCCTGGGATCTGTTTCAAAGCATTGATTGCTGTGAATTTTTTGCATTTATTTGATCCATGTATTGAAAATTAATTTTAAAAGCACAATTGTGATGGTATATTGTTAGAATTTCCTTGATGAGAGAGACATATTCTCTGAGTCATGAAAAAATATTCAGAAATCATATCAACTTGTAAAATATAAGGGAAATTTTTTTAAAAAGTGCTATACAAAGTTACACAAAGAACAGATTTAGCCATCTAAGGTGCGCTTTTTTTTTGTAATTATCATTAAACTACTCAATTAAATATATAAGATTTAAAGTAAACAAGGAAATATCGAGAAATGGACAATAGTAAACTTTTCTGATATCAAAATTGAAGGAAACGATAAATTATTAAATTGTAATCAAAATTAAAGGAAACGATAATTTATACGAATATATTTAAGCTAAATAAAATTAAAATTAAAGCAAACGAGAAAATATTAAATTGAATATATTTAAGCAAATATAATTACAATTGAAGCAAACGATAAATTGAAAAGTGATCTGGCACGACAAAAGTGATCCAACTGAAACAATAGCCTCTTAGGTGGCTACAAAATAATTTGGTATCGATTTATCAAATCTTAAGTTCAGTACTATTTTTTTAATAGTAATATTTTGTTCTGGAGCTTATCACTTTATGTTCGATGAGGTCTTAATATCAGAAATCTTATACAACCAACTCACCTTGCTCTCTTTTAATAACTATTATCTATAAAATACTAATAAGCAAGTATTGGGGAAAAAAACCGTATTTTTTTTTAAATGCTTCATTTTACATCTCCCGATCGTGTCAAGATATTTTTTGAAAATTATATTAATGATTTATAATTATTTTGTAACTTACACAATAATTATAATAGCCGCCAAAATCTTAAATATATGTGTAGGTTTTCAAGTATTTTTTTATCCATTGAATAGCATTGATATATAGATTTAGAAGAATTTATTTTAAAAGTTCTGATTCTGATGTTTGTAAAAGTAATTTAATGTAAGCACTCGTCATTTATGAAAAGGTATATAATTTAATATTAAAATTATTTAATCGAATGAAGATTTTTACCTTGCATTTCGAGTTTATTGATGCGTCATAGTTTTAATGAAAGAAAATTATTTTGGGCTGTGTGTGTAATTTGTTATGATTATTTCGTTAATCATTATTCGAATCAGAAAAATATAATATATTCATGTACATTAATTAATATAATTAGTTGTACCCGTTAACACACGATAGTCGGGTTCCAAGATTACTAAATCCCAGGTTAAGAGAAGCGCGAGTCACAGTGTTGATACAAGAATAAATTAAGCGATAGTACCAGTTTGGACATAGACATGCATAACGATCATTTGCGTTAAAATCAAAGGGTAATTTTAGTTAATTCCAGAAAATAAATTTATGGTCATGTATACATACGACTTTTACAATATACAAGTCAATTGCTTGTTACCAAAAAGTTACAAAAATATTTAAAAAAAAAAAAGTGCTGATGCTTCGGGGGTCTTAGAATGTGTGATTAGAGCCTGTTTTGACATATCTACCTCATCCTCATTATCCTACATCTAGAACGCGTTTAACAATATCTTGTCCTTGCTTCTGATTAATTGATTCGTTTTATTGACGTTACACTAGAATCAACTTGAGCTCTATTGGTGACGGACCTCGTAATTTTGTACCATGGTCAATTGTCGAGGACGACACCCGAGCTGGCACCTCCCAATCCTAACTTCCACACAACGTCAACGGGAGGACTTTGATCCCCGGCAGATTTAACGTACATCAGCCCCGGATACATGGTGGTTCTTTAGTGATATCAGGACTCGAGCCTACAACTCGACGAAAACCCGACGGCAGCGAGTCCGCGACCATGATCACTAGGCTACCGCATCCACCCCCTACTGCTGACTGATCTGTATCAATTGCTGACCCACACTTCAGCAAAGCCATATAATCTTTGTAACTCTTAAATTTCACCTATACAAATGGATTGAATGTATGGCTAATCTCACTGATCGCGAGATATTGAAAATAATCTCTTAACAACAACAAAAATGAACATTTAACTATCCAAAAAATGGTGATCCATATACATAAAACGGGAAAAAAGGAGTATTAATATATATTCTTAATAGTAAATTTTGAAGTAATCCGGACAAAAGATTAATTTGATTTTCCTTAATAGAACAAATTAGAATTAAAACGCCACAATATTTATGAGTTATATCACACGGGATTGCTCATCGAGGGAAACATAATAAAACCACGTGATAAGTAGACTTATGTGTTTCTAAAAACCAAGAGTAATCGAGGATCGATTTCATATTAATAGTAATTTTATTTTTCAGGCATAAAATTCAATTAATACATGCAAATTCTTATTATTTCTAACAATATTTTTATGATAAATGTTGCGTGATATTTACAAATAATTTTAAATTCAATTATATAGGACTCAAGGAAAAATGATGTGATAAAAGTTAGAAGTCCACTTACGATTTAAAATATCCGAGTTCAATTTTGCATTCGTAACGACAGGGGACTGTTTTATCAATAAAGCTTCCAGCCAAAGCCTCGAAGCCCTGTACACTAACTATTCCGATTACAGCAGTCGAGTTCGTTAACGTAGCTTTTCAAAGCTTAAAATAATAATCCCTCCGTATCGAAATGATTGTCCGATATATAAATTTATATCGGTTTAAGGAGATAAAAGCGGGAAAAGTGGTTTCAAATACGTGTGACCTTCTGCTAATATTAAATACGCGTACAACTTTGATATTATGCGAGTAGGTCGATTTATTTTCCATTACTTTACATACAGATATGGGGAAGAAATACGATTCAAGACTTGAAGGAGGAAAAACTATTCTGCAGAAGCAATTGAGTAGAAAATATCGTATTGAGAAACTTTAAAAATAAGTATTGCTATTGAGAAACTTTTAAAATAAAATACCTAAGTATAGTTGTGACAACGTTAGCCAAGTAGTCATGGTCTCGGACTCACAGTCCGCGTTGTTTACGTCGAGTCGTGGGTTCTAGCCCTGATGCTCCAAAAGACCCGCCATGCAGCGGAACTGATGGTCGATTAATCTGATCGAGGTTCAAATCCTCCCGTGATATGGTGTGGAAATTTGGAGAGAGAAGTACCGACGCAGGTGTCGTCCTCGTCACTTAACTGGGCCTCAAAATTATGATTTCCGTTGCCAGTAACCCTCGTGTTGTTTTTCATTGCGATTTTCGTAATACAATCACAAACAGTGAATAAGAATAGTATTGTGGAGGCTATTGGTATATATATATATATATATATATATAATATCGGTAAATAGAAATGTAAAAAACAGATAATGCCATATTAGCCGGCGAAGAATGTAGAGATGAATTTAGTTTTAGTTTAGTTTTTATTAACGTCGCACTAGAAGCATCACGAGGGCTATTGGCGATGGACCTCGTAATTTTGAACCACGGTCAAATGACGAGGACGACTCCTGAGCTGGCACCCCCCTCTCCTAGATGTGTAGATGAAAGGAACATCCAATAGTGTCGTCAACTTCCCAACAACCCTGAGTAAAGAAGCATCTTAGATTTAGAATTAAGTAATGTCATATGAGCATAGTAACAACACGTTGAGCTCCCAATATAGACCAACTTATTCAAGCTGTTTATACTTCTTTCAATGCGTTAAATATCTAAACGTTAAACGATCTTTGTTTAGACTTTGCAGCAGGTTATGGAATGCATTATTCAGGTGAAGGGGGGGGATAAATTATTATAAACTACATCACACCCGAAAAATATAGTGTTTCGATCTTAAGACATGCTCCCGGAATTCATTACTTGAGTCTAAGAATCCATTAACGCAGACCATGAAGCAATAAATAACATAAAAAAATAAATTATATTAAAATATATGATTAAAATAAAAAGTTAAATAAATATTATACTCGTATAGTTATACCAGTAAATTATATTTATTCCTTGAAATTAGCGACAGAGAGGGGAGGGGGAATTTAACTTTTTAAAATAGAACAATGATTTCGATACAAATAATTTATGCAAATAAGACAATCATTTCGATACAGAGGGAGTGATGAGTTGTCGCATATCAACAATATCACAAGAAAGGTTACTGAACCTAATGTTGTTTTCCAAAAAATATATATCTTCCAAGACTTACACACAAATTGGAGTAATTAAAATCGCGATAAGCTTCAAATTTTGCATATTTTTTTATTTTGATGTTAAAAAAGTAGAGGGAGCTTTGCTGAATCTAAAAATGTGTTATTTACGGGAATTTGATCAATAGCACCATAGAAAATTGAATTGAGAAAATATCTGTACTTTCACTTTCTTCCAAATGTCATACTTTTTAGAACTTTGGTCCACTTTCCTAAAAGTCTATTTTATTCATAGTGCTCATATTATTTCGTGTAAGATTTAATTATTTTCTATACAGTGACCGTCATTATTTTCTATTAAAAACACTCTTAATTTTAGAGGTTACACAGTTTTTCTATAAAAAATTTATGTAATAAAATTTAATTTTAAAGAAATTCTACAAGGAAATTATAATTATATATATATATATATATATAACTATATATATATGTTCAAAGTATGGAATATTATGCTTAATAAATACTTTGCAAATTTTTAAGTTATTAACGCAGAAGATTTTTTAATGCAAGATGTACTTAAGAACCAGTACACGATTTACGATATATATATATATATATATATATATATATTGATTATTAACTGTTCTTACATAATTATTAGCGAAAATAAATGGGGTTTTCTTTACGCTAACGAATACATAAGTATACAAATATCTCAATGCTGAAATATAGAACATATTACTTTTAATTTTAAAAAAAGTGATGATTACTTAAACGTGGCATAAAATAAGATAATTTTTTTTGCCAAAAGCGTCTCGGCTATCTTAAAATAAAAGACAATTGTTTTTACCAAAAATAAACCTATAAAAATAAAGCTCGATAGCTTCGCATTTCTTTTATATCAGTTTTAAGTAAAAGTAGTATCTGTTCTTATTTGTTTTTAAAATATTCATAAGGTTTATTTAATTATTTCGTTTTTTAATCAGCAGGGCTCTACTTTATATTTGTGTCCCAACCCTACTGTATTCTAAAGGTAGCCTTAGTAAAAGGTGTTTAATTTCGTTCTTTATTATTATGAAGCAAAAGTTTCGAGGGATACTAAAATGCATTAACGAGTATATCGTACCATATCGAGCCTTTATACCATGCAGTACAAAACTAATCTTTCTCTTACTTGTGAAGAATTGCTAGTGTCGTATTGCAATCGCTCCACAATTCTTTAATGATACAAACGGAAATGTAATATGTTTGATGTATTAGCACTGGTGACGCAATTCGAAGCACTATTAGTTATCTTGGAAAATGATATTGTGATGTATTTTCTATAACTTTTGATTGGTAAAGCGAAATATAGCTTTATCGTATTCTGAACTTTAGGTGTAATGAAAGATACATGAGTCACTTTATATCTATCACAGTAGTCGCATGTATGGGGCTATCATACATATATATACAGTTGAAATTGATTTTTCTCCCATCTGATTACAGCAGCTATCTCAAGAATTTAATTTAGTTGAAAGTCTACCTGTCATTTTCGTCAGAGCATCGAACTTTTATGTAATAATACATATAATCCGACTATAGATATCATCTAGCAACAACCGACGAATCCGTTGCGCCAATTTATTCTCTATAATGCGAGAGG
>BMAW01046526.1:12675-71856 GCA_019974015.1 Nephila pilipes | reverse complement strand
TATATATATATATATATATATATATATATATATATATATATATATATTTGAATTTGAGATTATTGTATATTTTTCCTTGAAGCATATTTAATTTAACTTGCAAGTAATTCATTGATTATGAAAGTAATTATTCTTTTGTGACTGGTTATGCGAAACATGGAGAAAATTATAGATTATTGTTACTGAATGCTTGAAAAATTAAACATAAGTGGGACTAAACGTCCTTCACTTTGAATAGGGACTCTTTGTTCAAATTAAACAAACAAAATTCATTTTTGACAGCTATGATTATAACACAAAGCATAATTACGTAATTGACGTTTGTATTCTGTACCGGATGACAACTTATGTGATTATTTTGTACAGCTCATCATTAAAAGCTTTATTTCACATTAACAAATTAATTCAAAACTTAAAATGATTATCAGTTTTTTAAATCATTATCAGTCTTTGCAAAAAGTTCTAAATGATTTAAAATTAATTAAATTCTTTAAAGAAATTTCAATTATAAAAGTGTAGAAATTTTTAATGAAGATGCATATTCTCAGTTGAGAAACAAGAATGGAAATATTGTATAGAAGTATTTTGTACAAATTCTTCTGCAATTTAAGAAAAATTTCAAAAGAAATCTCAATGAGATGAAGAGTTGTAGACTTGAGGAAATGATTTTTGAGGGAATATCTAGGAAATAACATTTTTTGTGGTTGCAATTGAGCGTACAATATGATTCGACAACTTTTAACAATCTTTCCAAATATTTTATAAAAAAAAAAAAATTTTTTTTTTAGGGATGGTTTAAGACTATGAAATTTCGAATTCTTTAGCAATTGAGTCTACCTCTTATGATAACAGATTCTCAAGAATTTTTATCGAAAATTCTTTTCAATAATAAAACATTCGATGTTTTTTTTAACAGGTAGGAGTGAGAAAGGCTATTGACATCTCATTGAAAATTCATTGATAATTCAAATCGTAATTCAAAATTCAGCTAATAAATTAGAATGAGAAAGGTGAAATTGTTATTAAAGGAAATAATCCAAGGTATAACTCTTCCCTGAGATGTATAATTTTTTAAAGATACTATGATGCTAACAGTTTTCTTAAGATTTCAGTTTCAATTTTTTGTGTCGAGTCACTGACACGAATTTATTTGTTTAACTCAATTGAAAGTTTGTTTCTTTTAATGTAGGTCACATAACTTATCCCGGGTTTTTGTCATATTCCATGACAAAGCACTCTTTGGTAGCATTTGCTGATGGATTGAGACGAGAAATGTTAAAATGGGGTGTAACTGTTACGAGTATAGAGCCATCTATGTACAAGTAAGCAAATAATGTATTTTTATTTTAAATTGTCATTCTGCCTTGTATTCTTAGATTGAAAAAAGGTAATTTACTGTTTTGTAAGTTTTCATCCGCAAATTTCAGGAATATGTATCCAGAAAGGTATTAAATTAAACTCTTTTAAAAAGCAAATAACTCTACACAACAATGAACATTGAAAATAGAAATTTAAAATTATTTTCCCCGATAAAACTTATATTCTGGTTGATTGATTGGTTCGCCCAAAGGTGACCAACAAGAGCTTGGAGCTTAAAAGCTAAATATCCGAGAAGACCACCATACCAGACTTCTTGAAAGTCTAAAAAGGAATTTTGCAGAAATGAGTTTGTGTAATGAAGGTCAAGGTTTTACAATGAAGTTTTACGTTAAAAATTTAAAGATTCAAATATTCATAAGAGGGAAACAAGCAAACAAAGCATATATATTTTTACCATATCAAGTATGCCAATGACAAACTTTTATTAGGCACGTTAGGACATGGTATAGAAATGATGATAAATGTATAATCAACAAAAGCTCATTTTAAAATGAGTAAATATATGAAAAATGAGAACATATATTTATAAAAGTATATCTTTTGGTTGATGGTTTATCATTTGAAGGAGAACACATATACTGTGATAAACTAAAAAAAATATTATGACTTTAAATTATTAAGTTTTTACTTATATTATACGTACAATTATTTACAATTCAGTTTAGCGACGGGATGTATCGGAGACAACCGTCTCGTCTGGAATCAGTGTGGGGACAGCTGAGTTCTTATCGAAGAAAAACCTCCATCTGCTTCTAGTCGGCAAATTTCTCTTAACATTTTTCACGATGGCTTAGAAGAAATACGATGCTGGAACTGTTGAAAAGTCGGAAAACTTCTGTAGCTCTGGCTGTCGAGATGCATAAAGCATTCAGTTATTTATGAGTTCTATAGCATTAAAATTGGAACATTTAGGTGAAAAGAGAGAAAGAATTGCTAGAATATACCATTATGTGGGTAGACCGGCACGTAGACATAGAAAAAGGCCGACTTATTAGAGAAAAACCCAGAAATGGAGATGCTACATTGGTAGTAGTTTTGTATTTTTCATTGGTTAAGAAGTTTTAATCTGGAGGTGGAAAAGATATTTTATAACAGTTATTTCTGTTTTGGCTTAACGATAAGCAATGTTTGGCTTTGCTGTATGTTATCGTATTTATTTGATTTCTTGACATTTTAAGAACGAGTGTTTATTTAAAAATTAACTTTTCCGAACATAAATAAAACCAAAAAGAGATTATGATATCTAAACATGATTATTTCATATTCCAAAGCTATTATAAATCTTAATTTTATTCGATAGGAAAGGATGAACCAAAAATAATTTTTTGTGAAAACTGTTTCATTCTAATCGCTAAATTCTAAATTTTTCGCTAATTCTAAAGTCAAAAAGTTTTGAAACTTTTCGAAACTTTTCAATGCTTGGAAATTTGTTCCTTCATAATTTTTTTTAAAAATAATATAACATGTGCATTATTGCTGAATCTAAACTCAATGCAATAAATCGATTTTTGTATTATATTTCACATAAAAGAGGAAATTTTTAAAATTCAAGTACGAAATGCCAGAGCGAAAATTTTATGAAAGGGATTTGTCCCTTAACTTTTTTTTACGCCGCTTGTCTTTTCTAACAATGAATTTAATGCCGCTAATTTTGATTCTTAAGGCTCCCGTCTACCCGCCATTTTGATTTCGTGGACGTAATGTTAATCCTATGGAATTTCGACTTTAATTCTCACATCTTTACTTTTTGATCAATTTGAATACAATAAAGTGCATCTAAAAGAGCAAAAAATAATGAATGCTTCTGTGGAATTACATTTTTCCTAAGATTTTTAAAAATATTTTTATTTTTATTTTAATTATTCGTTTTTGAGTTTTCCCGGTCTTTAAAGAATATTTTCAAATATTTTTTAAAATTGGAGAAAAAAAGTAATTCCACAGAAGCATTCATTATTTTTTGCTCTTTCAGATGCACTTTGTTGCATTCAAATAGATCTAATAATAAAGATGGGAGAATTCAAGTCGAAATTCCATAGGATTAACATTACGTCCACGAAATCAAAATGGCGGAGAGCCTTAATGGCGAAATCCTCTTTTTCTTAATAAAAATATTTTTGTTTGAATTTTATCCCAAGTGTGAAAAAAATATTTTGTTTCAGTATTAAAGATCCAATAATTTACATTATTAGAAAAATATAGAAAATGATAATATATATTTAATTGATATTCATTATGACATATTGATCATATTTATTCTAATAAAATCCTTTTTTTTATCCTGAAAAGAACCAGAATAGCCAGGAGTGATGTGTTGACTGGAGCCCTGGATAACTCTTGGGAAAGGACACCAGATGCCATCAAGGAAGCATATGGCTTCCCTTATTACGAGGACTTCAAGGGTCGTATGCAGAAGCTGGCCACGCACGCCAGACCTTACTTGGATGAAGTTGTTGACAGCATGGAACAGGCTGTGACAGAAGTCCGACCCAAACTTGTCTATCGTTGCTCCGGACCAGCGGACAAGGTCCGACAGTGGATTATGTCCATTTTGCCCACACAGTTGTTGGACATGGTTATTTGTTACGTAATACAGCCAAGCCACCGGCAGTTGTCCGGTGGTGGCCGCAGCACGAAGTCATCCACATCGTCTTCGTCATCGTGATGAATGAAGGTGGATTTGTGTAGTTAGTGTTTTTGTACATGGATTTGTGTAATAAGAAATAGTTTTTATGTTTATAATAATTGTAGAATAAATAAATAAAAAAAAATAGTCTCGTTTTGTATTATACCAGCGATTCTTTATTTTAAAACCATTTTCTGGTTTGGTCTTATTTGCAGTTATATACAGCAGTTGCTCAAATATTGTGAGTTCAAAACTTAATTTCTTAAGGACAATCGAAAATAACGGGAGATGTCGCGTATTTAGTTATATAAGTTCGATTACCACAATTGCCTTGAAATAGAATTTTAAATCAAGGAATTGTGATTGTTTATTATTATTGTTTAAAAAGGGATTGATTGTTTTGAGATTGTGCAACACGAAGGCTACTGGTGATGAATCTCAGTCAAGTGACGAGAACGATACCTAAGCTGGCACATTCTGCTCCAGACTTCCATACCACGCTAGTTTAGTTTAGTTTTTATTAACGTCGCACTAGAAGCAACACGAGGGCTATTGGCGACGGACCTCGTAATTTTGAACCACGGTCAAGCGACGAGGACGACACCTGAGCTGGCACCCCCTCTCCTAACATCCACACCACGCCAACGGGAGGACTTCGGGCCCCGAACAGATTTAACGTGCATCAACCCCGGCTACACGATGGGTCTTTGGTGGCCAAGGATCGAACCCGCGACTGAACGAAAACCGCCAGTCCACGACCTTGACCACTAGGCTACCGCGACTCTTTCCATACCACACTAACGGGAGGACTTAGAATTAACATGCATCGGCCCCGCTACACGGCGAATCTTTAGAGGAATCAGGGCTCGAACCCACGACTGGACGAAAACATCAGCCGTGAGTCTGTGACCATGACCACCAGGCCTTCTTAGTCATTCAAATCCAGAGAAGGAATTTATAAATTTAAATCCAGTAAGAGTTGATATTACTAAGCTTCAAATATTTTGCTTCGAATTTTTTTATTTAACTCTTCGCCGCTTTGGGGAAGTTTATTAATTAATGTAAAATTTTTGTTAGGTAATGTTTCAAATTATGTCGTCTAACAGAGCGTACTTTTTCTTGGTATTAATTTTAATGTTTTGTTTTACTTCGTTTTTACGCCAGAAAAGATTATCAAACAGTTTTCGAAATAGGACGATAATTCATGCGTTATCTGGAGACATTTTTTCGCCCAATAGCAACGCACGTTTCTAAAAATAGAACTTAGCTAAAATGTTTTTTTTTTTTATCGTTAGACAAACCCACCCCTTACAGTTGCAAAATTATTAATTAGTGTTTTTCCTAGAATAGCATACCAATTTATCAATTAATAATGATTAATGATTCAGACGCTCATTAATCTTCATCATTTTGTGTGAGAACTTAGAAATAGGAAGAGGGATGAATGTAATATTTTATTCTAAGTATATTGGTTGACAGATATGATATTAAATCAGAAAAAAAAATCACTCGTGTGGGCAACAAGTATATAAAAACAGGCGCAATCGCAAAAAATTACGTGGTAAAATGGAGAAGGGGATGCCACATATTTTATCTAATTTAAAATCAAGTGTATTTCAAAAGTGTAATTTTAATTAGTGTTTTGCTATATGTTTTTCTCTCTAATTCACATTAATAATCACATCAAATACTTACAATTTTTTTTAAAAAAGAGTTGTAGTATTATTGTACCTAAAAAGGCCAAATAGCAAATTACATTAGTTGTAGAGAATTTTCCGTTAGTGAAATGGAATTACTATTGATTTTGTAAAATATATTAATATGTTTATAGGTGAAAATTTTTCATTTAAATCGAAAGTATTCCTTTGGGAAGAAACATTTCAAAATTAAATTTTTTCGAAAGAAATTGCTTGATTTTATATTTAGATACTTTATAAAAAAAACTTATTAAATTGTTGAATTATATAGAAAAAGATCACAATATCTATTACTTGTGCTGAATAATTTTTCAGTTTTCCATCTCGTGTTTTTTGATAGACTTATGTTGGACGATTTAGTATAATCCGAAATCATTCGTTTTCAATAAGATGTCAGAATTTGTAACATATTGTGGCGTGTCTCCTGTTATCTGTCTCGTCTGTCATCTTAAATGTTACTCTAATTACAAAATCTAAATTTCAACCTAAGTTCAAGAGCACTGATAGAATAATTAAAAAATATTCATATATATTTCAAAAGAATGTTTATTAATCCTCCAAAAAGGGGAATGCTCTCAAACAATTCAGCGTTTCTATCCCCGAGTACTAACAACATCTATAATAAGTCAAAGAATACACTTACCGGAGTACTATGCGAGTACGTCCTTCAAATATTCAATCATTCAGTTAATCCTGATCTCAACAAATCACTCAGACACACAAAATAATTTCCGCGCACATCACACTATCACCCTTCCTATTACCGTAACCGTAGTATAAAACCTCAATTCAATTCTCTGTCGCTTTTATATAACTTGATTGTATCTATTCATTCCACTCCTAAAGTTTACTTAATTTGCGTAACCACGTTTCATTTGATTAGAAAGAAGCTGTAAACTGAAATATTAAGTCAGAAAGAAACTCCATATGTTAGTTAAGGAAAGTTTCGCGAATAGCCCATGTTACAAACTTCAGGATGGTGCTCAACTTCGCAAAATTTTAATAAATGTTCTTACATAGGCATTATTTTTTTAACATTTGCTTTTTTTTCTTAAGAAAAAAAAAGTTTTTTGTGTTAAATAAGTTCAAAATTCTTAAAATAATATTTTTGTTGCTCAAAAATTATTTATAATTTTTTTTTTACCTCTATGTACACCCTGAAACTTGTAAATGTAAGCCCAGCTCTATTACATCTTTAAAAATTTATAAATAAAAGCGTATTAAAAGTAAAACATAGCAAGCAATTGAAAATTTAATAAGAAATAAAAGAAATAAATTTTCTTTGAAATCTTACCCGTTAGAGGAAATTTTAATTCAAATTTAAAAAAAAAAGAAACTAGATTAGCAGAATACACACGGTTAACGGGAATTGACTTTTTTTTTTAACATTAATAAGTTAACAAACCTGTTTCAAGTGAATGTGCGGTTTGTTGACATTTGTAGACGTAACGGTAAGAAACGAGGTACTATATGTGGTGTTGAAAGAAGTAGTTTTTTAGATAATGACGAATCTTTCAAAATAAACATGTGGTCTGTTAAAGGTCACTTTGTGTTATAATCCACTTATTACATTATTTCCCAAGGGGAAATTCTTGTGGAGAATTTTTATTTGTTACTTTATAAAAATAACTCATAAAGTTCCAATTGTTACAAGATATTTTTTTCATACTTGTAGGTTTATCTGTATTAATTAAAAGAAGAGTTTGTGTATGAGAAAGCGTACCACGAGACGGGAAATCCCTAACTTCACACAAGTTTGGCAAGGAAAAATTATAGACAATGATTGAAATAATGTGAGTGATAGGGATTTTGAATAACGCAAGAACCAGATATGGCTATGCTGCTCCAAACAAGGGGTAACTATGTTCTAGACGTTTGAAAAAAAAAATGGAAAAATAAGATACAAAATGGTTTGCAAGAAGAATCGAAAATAGAAACGGATTGCTAAGGTATACCGGAGGAGCGTCACCCGTGTTTTCCAATGATATTAAACACCATGGGAAAGGAAAAATATCACTAGGTGTGTGAGAGAATGTGTAGGTTATTGGTGCAAGGGCCAAATGTGGCTATGCGGTGCCAAACTAGATTTAACTGTGGTCTAGACGTGAAAAACTGGAAAAAAAGACAAAAATTGGTTGACAAGAAGGGTCGAAAATAGAGAAGGATCGCTAGGGTGACTAGGGGGCGCGTCACCCATGTTTAACCAAAGACAGTAAACCTCATGGGAAAGGAAAAGATCACTAGCTTCGGGGTCATGATACCCGAACTTACCAAAAGAAGGCAAATCCCTGAAGTCCACTTATATAATAGAAACGGATAGGGTACAGGGACAGGGGCCCCGGCTATACCCCCAGACGCTGGGTACTCATTTTAGTCGCCTCTTACGACATGCATGAGTTACAGTGGGACTATTTTGTCATACCCTGTCACCACATGGGTCGATCACTAGGCGATGTCCGTACTAACCTGAAGAACATAATAGGCTGAGAGCTAATAGGGAATGACGGTATGCATCTAGAAGCGATTTCGAAATTTGCTTCAAATGTTTGTAGTTCATTAATACAATTTTTTGTATACTTTGCTGTTTAGCTCTCGAACTGAATATATTAATATTACGATTCTTTCACACTCGGCAGATCCAAGATTTTTTTAAAAAGGAAACATGCTTTGTTTCATGTGAGTAGGCTAATAGCTTGATTTTTGAAAGTAGCCCTGAAAGAAGTCAATATCCATTTATTTTAATTTTCAAATCGTTCCATCCAGAAGTCTATCAATGCAAAAAACACATCCATATTGATTTGGTATACTGAATATACATTTGGTCCACTAAAAAAAAGAACCGGGGGAAATATCCATTGGAGGATTTTTGATACAAATTTTCAACTATACAATTAGTAAACGGTTTTTTTTTGTTCGTTCCCCCTCTCTGTGAAGGAAGGTAATCGTTCCAATACGTGTAACTCTAGAGCATATTGCGTCGTGCGTGATGTCGCTGTCTGTTTTTGTTTCCGATAATTTATTCTTCATGCAGATATTTTTTTTTTTGGTGGAGGGAATATTATATTTATTCATTTTTTGCTCTTTGCAATGGAATTTAATACAGTTGTGATACTTTTTTAAAGGAATATCATCACTAAAAGTACAACTGATAAAAAATATGTTGCTCCACATTTAGCTAGGAATTGCAGGTTCCACCGTCATAGGGTCAAGCTTTATATTTATATTTTTTGTTATCTAAGCCAAATCATTATTTCGTTAGAGGCTAATTTGCACTTCGATGAAAATTTTTGCAAGCTTTTAAAATACTACCCTTTATTTAAATATGTCGTTTTAAACCAAGTTAAACAAGGGCCTTTGATAGAAAAATGTCATGCTTGCTAACTAGACAATCGAGCTGTAATTTAAAAATTTACCCATGCAAAGAATGCATACTCCAGCTATTTCTGTATGTTATGAAAGATTGAAATCTTAAAAAAAAACACCCATAAAAACATGAAACTAACTTATATCCTACTAAAACAATTACTGTTTTTAAAATATAGTTCATGTTTGTGTATTTAAAAACAAATGCTACAGCTTTTCAGACTTATGGCATGTGTTTTAACGACACAACAATGAAATATGAAAATTTATTTTTTTAAAAAATACATGATTTATGTATTACCAAAAAATAACAAATACATTTCAATCTTCTTTTGTCGATGGTAATGATAATAATAAAAAGCTAGCGTCTATGGAATTTCTTAATGAGAGTGAGTGTTGAGGATTAAGACTGTAGAACTAAATGTGGCTATGCTGCGCCGAACAATGTGTGGCTATGACCTACACGTTAGGAAGAAAAGGGGGAAAGGTAAAAATCACTTGAGACAAGAAGAGTCGAAAATAGAGAGATGGGTAATTGTAAGTTTTAATGGCTATGCTGCGCCAAAAAAATGGTGCAACTATGACATTTGAAAAAAAAAGGGGGGGGGGGGAAATTAGATGACAAGAAAGAGGGCTAAAATTGGAGGATAATCAACATTGTGTTCCGAGGGTGCGTTACTCAAAGACAGTAAGCCCCATGATAAATAAAGGATCACTAGAGTGCCTTGGGGACATGATTCCCGTACCTACCTAAAGAAGTTGAGCCTCTGAGGATGTCGAAAATAGAGAAGGATCACTAGGGTATTCGCCAGTGTGTCACCCATGTTTACTAAAGAAGCTGTGATCTAGACACGTGAAAAAGTTGAAAAAAGATTTTAAAAAAATGGTTGACAAGAAGGGTCGAAAATAGAGAAGGATCACCAGGGTATTCGCGAGTGTGTCACCCATGTTTGCCCCCGAGGTTTCTTGATGTAATCTCCAGGTGTAGGGTGCTCGACTATACCCTCAGACACTGGGTACCTATTTTATTTCCCTCTTTCGATTATTCTTTCACAGACGATCGCACGGGCAGTTGCTTTTGAATAGATGTGTCAAGGTCACTCATTTTCGTTACTCCTCCATCGATTACCATGGAAGCGACAATGTACGATCACAACTTCATTTATTTTCAACATTTCAGTCGAGGTCTGAAAGCCTTTACGTTTGGACGTGCTTTATTACAACGTTTTTCTGAATTTCACTTGGTGTGTGTATGTGTGTGTCATCAAATTTTCGATCGTTAATTTAACCAACTTCCCATTAAGCTAGAGCTTTGAAATTTTGGGAATCGTTCGTACTCGCCTAACAATGCAATATTTAGACGTTTGCGACAAGTTTTAACTCATATTTTTTTAAATAATGCAGTTTAGCCCAATCACTTGGCGCAATTTGAATAATTGCCAAACTTGGCGATTTTTCTTTTTTTTTTGGCTGAATGTTAAGTCCGCTTCGCGGAACAATTTAGCAACATTTGGCAAAATACCGCCAAATAATTTCTCCAAGAGTGGTTTGACTAAATTGTATTCCAACCATTTAATTTACCGGATTAATTAATTTTAGTTAGTTTTAACGTTGTTATGTATTTCACTTGGTGTGTGTCTGTATGTATGTGTATCAGTGTGTCATCAAATTGTCTATTGTTAATTTAACCAACTTCCCATCAAGCTAGAGCTCTGAAAGTTTGGGAACCGTTCTTATTTGCCTAACAATGCAATATTTAGATATTTGCGACCAGTTTTAACTAATATTTTAATAATTTTTTTAATAAACTTTGCCACCATATAAAAACGTTGGTTTTTATTTCGAATTATTTTAAATGTCAAGTCTATTTTAAATATCTATAAATAACGTTTTTCTTTTTTTTTCAAAATGATAATTTTTTTCAAAATGAAAGTATGCAAATTATTAAAACATGCCCTTATAAAATATTAATATAAATTTATTTAATTTAAAAAGTTCAAATGAGTTGTTTACTTCCGTTATATAAAGGCGTAAGAAAATTAAATGTTTTTAATTTCATGTTAATAATATTTATAAAATGTTATACAGATTTTAAGCAAATATTTTAATGATGCAGATTTGAAGGGAAAAAAAATCAACGATGATCGTGAAACTCAAAACTTCGTTTTCATTAGAAGTCTGCTAATGAAAATAAAATGAAGTGGAGAAACAAGTAATGTCCATTCTCAACTGTGTTGCCATAGTTATAGATAGCAGTGTGTGGGGGGGATGTGACCTTGAAGCACCTATTGTAGAGTAACAGACTATAAAATCTTGGAATGTTTTCATAATATGTAAGAAAAAAGGTGAACGGGAAAACATACTATCACTTCCGGAGGTACCATATAAGCAAATTTATTTCTATATCTGTTACATAATACAATAAATTTTAACAATAGAAGAAAGGTTCACTATTTTACAACGTAATTAAACATTAACAATGAGTAATATTGATGAACTTTAACAGATAAAAATTCTTTCTTTTCCTTTCAGTATACAGCATTTGCTTTAATAAACTAGAAAAATGAAACATTGAATTCTCAATTCTGATTTAAATTTTTTATAAAATAGATTATCTTTAATACAACTGGTCCATCATTTGATAGAATTTATACTTTTAGAGGTACAGGGCTTTGTACTGATAGAGTAAGAAGTATTTTTTTTATTTACACATAAAATAAATTTAGTGTTTATACAGATTTTTACATATCATCAATGGTATTCGAAATTCGTGTTTTAGCTGAATAAGAGAGCTTTGATTAATTATTCACATCATGATTTTTAATTATTATTTTGGAAGCATATTTTATTCATACAACTTACACTTCCATGCAATTTGAATTTTTTTTTTTTTGAAAATTTTTGCAGTTTATTAATTGTCCTGTGCAACACCATTAAATAAAGCGGTTTTATTGAATTTCAATTAACTGTTTGCATCGATTTAATAGTTATTTAACAAATTGATTAATTAAAAGATATATAGTTATATTCTCAAACTTTCGTGAATTTTAGGTATTTTTGGAATAAGTTTTTTTTTTTTGTAAATATTTTATATATTTGATTTTTTTTAGTTTTTAAAGAATTTAAGAGCATGTGTGAAATGAAAGTTTCCTCAGAATAAATTTTTTTCATTAAATCACAGTCTTAGTGCTATGGAAAAAAATAATACATATTTTATTGATATTCTATTATTCCTTCAGATTAATTTATCACATAAAATAATTTCTATATTTGCACAAAAATTACGACGATAGAAATGCTTATAGCTACCAGATAATATTTTTAGAGATGTGAAAAACGCTACTACAAATTTTGGATGGATGGAATTTTAATAAGCGATAGAACAGAATTTGGAAAGAGGTTTTTTTTACGTAGAATTATATAGTTAAAATCTTTTATAAATCATACAATTGCTATTGAAAAAGTTTCGCAACGATAATTACGATAGGTTATGGAAAGAATCTTTAATACGCCATTGTCTCAAAATCCAATCGCTAAATTCACAATTATTTAATATCTTAAAAACACCTAAACTTTTCTTGAAAGCACACCAATTTTTAGACAGAAGAATAACAAATACAAAGCACATTTATATAGCATCACACAAATGTTTGCTGACAATGCCTTATATTACAGTGAATGTACACATACTTTTGAATAGCTTCTAACTACAAAATGTGCATAAATGTTTAATTTTTTATGATTTATTTTTACAAGTTTTTGCACTTGACAAGATAAAGGGCGTATTGAATTATATTTATATACTTTTAAATATAAATCTATTTGCAAGGCCTCAGGTTTGCTGGATAAATAGATACATTAAGATCCATTAGTATCAGAAGATAGGGATCTATTTAAAACTACATATTTTTTTTTTGTTTTATATATGCCCTTGTTATATCGAAGTCCAAAAATTGCTTCAATATGTTTTTTTTATTTGATTGGATCAAAAGCATAGCTGAAAATCTAAAAATTTCAGCGGAGATTTTTAGAAAGCCTTTTAGGTCTTTTTTTATTTCAAGCCAATTCAGTAAAACCTTTGTGCGATAGTAAACATAATATACAATTACAAGCCTTATACACTGGTACCTTAATCACCATTTTGTTTTCTTTCATTCTATGTTTAAATTTTCTTACATTGCCTAAGCAAAGATAATCGCAGAGGAAATTCATGATTTCTTAGAAAATTCTTTACTGTTATAGGTAACTGTAAAAAAAATCAATTTCTATAATGAAATATTTTTTTAAAAAAAAAAAAAAAAATAGAGAATTTTTGCAATGAGGTTGAATTTTTATAAAAAAAGAATCTGTGCATTATAATAAAAACTACCAAGAGTTTTCGAACGTATACAACATTAAGTCAACACACTGTCAAAACTAACTTGTTAAAAAATATAATGTGATGAACATTTAAAAGAATTCTATGAAATAAGTGCAAAGAGTTTTAGAAATGAAAACAGCAACATGAAATAGTATATATTACAACTCTTGTGAGGGAAAAAAAAACACCGAAAATAAGAATAACGATAACAAGAATTTGTCAAGAACACCGTTCCGAATCGTTTGGCTTCCTATTAAGACTAAAAGCGAAATCTGAGAATTTCTGGTGATTAAGGCTCCCGATTCTACTATTTTAGCTGACCACTTTATTTACAACGTTCTCGTTCATCTCAATGAGTGTTCTCGTAGGACCCTTGATCTTTGTAGCCTTGAACGTAACCGGCGTCATTTGGCTTGTCTTCCCGACCTTCCTTGCCTCGACCTTTCCCAGCTTCGTCGAAACGCAACTTGTGGGTCCCCGTGTATTTGGTGTGGTCTGTCAGTCGACTGACAGCGCCAATTGCTGCCGTGGGCTGAGGGAAAATAAATGAAACGAACAATTCATGAGAGATTATTCGATTTTAATTTTTCATTGAATAATTTTCTATAAATGTATTATATATATAAATTCTTTACTTGTAAATAAATTTATAGAAAATAAAATTACCACTAAATCCTTTCAAAAATTTGTTTTCAGCTACTGAATACTACAAAACACTACTGAATTAAACATTTATTTACACCAAAGAAAAAAAAAAAATCAGTAAATTATCAAAATAACGAATTATCAAACTAAAAATATTATCTAAAATAATTCTAAGTGAAAAATTAATTCAAATACTATTATACAAAAATATCAATTCAATACATGAAAATTCATAAACTAAAAATTACAAAATATTTAAGCACACATTCACGTATATATGTGTGAGAAGGTCATTGCAAAGCATGGTATCTCACGTAAGTTTTTATAATCCCTTTTAATCTTGATTTATTTTTAGATCGCCCCCCCCCCTCCTTATTTTCTTATGGAACACAATGAGATTTCGGTTTATGTATATTTCTCTTGTTTCTTCTATTGGAATTTTTCCTTTCCTTTCATTTTTTTTTTTTTTTTTATTTTATTAATTTTCCATATCGGTTTATAACATTTTTCTGTTAGGAATGTTACGTATCTGTAAAACATTGTTCAAAAAATTAATCTCTCAAAAGCCAGATTTAGAATTTATAAATAATGTATCTCCTTCTTTTTATGGATTTTCATTTCTTAATTTTCTTTGCTTTTCATGCTATGGTTTGTATTTATTAATGATTTGGACTTTATCTTCATACTGTTGTTGTTTAGTATTATTTCAGATAATTGATTACTTTTTAACTGTTTTTGCTGTGTAATTTTCCATTTTTCTTTTGTTCTAGGTTTTTAGTATTTAAAAAATTTCATTTTTCTATCTTTTTCTATCATCTAAAAGTATTTTTTTTTGTAAGTTTTCTTTGAAATTTAAAATTCTTTCTTTTGTTTTAATTTTGCTTCTATGCTAATTTTAGTTAATTATTTCGTAATATTACTGAAATACTATTTTAATTATATATATATATATATATATATATATATATATATAAATCGCTCGATAAAAATACTCAAAATTCTTTTTAAATATTTTACTATTATTTGAAATATGCATTTAATTCAACTATTTAATCATCAAATAACCCTTAAAAGTTTTTTAAAAATTGTTCTTAAAAGTTTTAAATAAATAGATAAGGTTAAATCAATAATTTCTTGAAATTGTTGCATATTAAATTTATTTGTCACAAGTGCAAGAAATAGTAATTTTCATTATGTAAATGACGATAAAATATCGAAAAATCGAGTTAGATGTATTTGGTGAAAAAACTTATAGAGCATTTCCTACTCCTTGTCATCATAAATTAAGCTAGGTTAAATAAATATTTTCAAATACACTTTAGTTTTTATTTGATTAGTAAACACTTGAAAGTAAATTTTCAGATAAGTTATACTTTTAAAACATTTCTGATTCACGAATATCTGTTAAAATAGAAATATTTGAAATACCAAGAAAATTAAAAAAAATATATTCAATAACAAGTACAAGGTAGTCATAAAAAACTACTCCGATAAAATAACCGTTCAACGAATGGAAAGGAAATTTTAGATATTGTTATTTGAATGTATGTATGCACTCACGTAATTGTGATGATTTAAAACAATTGAGATCTCGCGGAAACAGTGAAAACTGTAGTGAAAATTTCGAAATTTTCGAATTGCAACACCAACTTTTCCTGCGTAAGTTAATCAGAGCATTGAAAAAACCATAAATGGAGTTGGAACGATACACATGCGATGAAAATTGCTGGCGTAAAATCCTGTATTTATAATTAGTAATACTGGTATAAGTTACGTTATATTTATCATTACATTTATAGAATTCAGCTTTCAAAATTTCCTGAAATTCAATGTTTATGAATAATTTCATAAAATTTAACTAGTATTTAAATATTTAAGTACTAAAAGAGTATAACAAAAGACTATTAGCTAGAAAAATAAAGAATTATACTTGTATATTAAGCATGTAATAACATATCATTTGTTGATAATGATTTTGATATTAAACTATATTAAAATCTCAGAAACTCTAATAGAATACTAATATTATAAAAAGAAGTCATAAATGTTCTAAAGGAAATATTCTCTATTTATATTTCAGTTCAATTTCTTATTGTATTAAATAATTTTACTGTTAGTTTTCCTGTGATTTTACGCATTTTCTCTCTTTGTATAAAATATGTTTTTAAAATTTAATGTATCATAATATATTTAAAATGATTTAATGTATCATTCACAACATATTAAACACAATTTTTTTTTCTCTTAACAATATAAGTATAAAATCATTTTAATCAGAAATACGTTAATAACTTTAAAAAATGTAAGAAAAAGTCTATTATTTAATAGTAGTTATTTTAAAATATATAAAAGAAATAATTCGAGAGATAAAAATCAATGTTTTTAAAAACAACATTGGTTGTTTTTCTAAGTTTTTTTTTGCGGCCCGCAAAGACAGTCAAGAAAAATCCACCTTAAACTAAAATTTCCTTCCCGTTCGTAAAATAATTCAAATCAAAACTAGGTTTTGTGCAAGACTAATAAGATAAAGCAGTTTTTATCATTTTTCCTTTATTAAGAAAACAGAAAGTGTCTGAAAGTGTTTCTGCTAAAATTAAGGATCATCTGTGAGTTTAGAGGACGAGGTCATGAGAAGGTTTCAGGACTTTACGAAAACTGAGCCTAAATTAAATTCGCTCTCTTATCCTATCACTACTATTATAAAAACAGAACCGGAGGAGTTTAATTTTTTAGTTTTTTTTTTTTTATTTATTAACGTCACATTAGACGCAACACGAGGGCTATTGGCGAAGGACCTCGTAAGTTTGAATCACGGTCAAGTGATGAGGACGATACTTGAACTGGCACCCCCCTTTCCTAACATCCACACCACGCCAATGGGAGGACTTTGGGCTCCGACAGATTTAACGTGCATCAGCCTCGGCTACACGGCGGGTCTTTGGCGGCCAAGGATCGAACCCGCGACTGAACGAAAACCGCCGGCCGCTAGTCCACGAACTTGACCACTAAGCTACCGTGGCCCCATAGAACCGGAGGAACTGCGAATTGAACTAATTGACATGATGTCAGATCACACTACGAAAGAAATATTTAATGTTGTGATATCAGTTGATTTTTACAAATTTTTGTCTGCTGAAGAACTACCATGTATGAACAAATTTGCTGTAAAAATATTCTCTATATTTGGGTCTAGATATACTTTTGCGACAAATTTTTCTTGTTTGAAGATCAACAAGAATAAATGTAGATGCTCTTTGGGTGACATTAACTTTCAGACTGTGCTGACAATCTCTAAAAGCAATCGTACTCCTAATTAAAAAAGAAAAAAAAAAAAGAAAGGAAGAAAGGAAAGGAAAAAAATACAGAAAAGTGTAATACTGAACATTTCTCTCTTGAAACTGACTTTAAAATTAAATGTGCTTACAGCTATAGGTGATATAAAATTAGCACAAATAATAATTTAATAAAATAATTTAATTTGTGTTTATTGATTTTTGTTGAATAATTTATATTTTTTCATAAGAAATATAAATCATTTAAAAGTTAAACTATTGAATGCAATCATTTTGAAAGATGCGATCCACCTCTAGCATCCGCTTCCACTAAGCGCCACCAATCCCCTAAAAAATAAATTGCCACTTCTGGTTTAATTTAAACATCGGAACGGTTACTTAAGCCAACAAAAAAATGCTTCGGGACTTTTCCCCATACTTGTAATATTTTCTTCAATGTTTTATAGCAAGAACTGACATTAAAAAGTTTCATTAAAAAGAGGTTTATCAGATATACAAAATAGAATGTGCGCAATTTTTTCACTCTTCATTTGTCTGCTTTCACCAGTAAGGAACTTAATTTTTAAAAATATATTATAATAATGAATTTCTCTTAAAAGTTCTTGTCGGATTTTTGAATATCAGGTACTTTTATCGATCAATTATTTATTACTCTAATTTAAGTGAATTAAGGAATCCAAGAGATAAATAAAAATGTTGTCAAACGCTTAGAAATTACATACGAGCGTTACTTAGATACGAGAATTACTCGTATCTTAGACAAATATAAGGCTGCTTCTTTTGTCTCGAGACATTCAGACGATTTCTCTCTAATTTTGAGTGTCTTCTTGATATGTTTTGAGACCAGACGATTTTGGTATTGCAGCGAATAGCAATAGATAGGGGTATTGTAATTGTTTAATTATTAAGAACAAACAAAACCCTGTGTAGAAACTTGTTAATTGTAAAAATATTGCTGCGAGCAAATAATATAGAACATCCTTTAAAATCTGGTACTTAACAATTCTTTTCCCTCTAGTAATTCGGCGTTTTTACACAAGCAGATAAGTCAACAGAAGAAAATAGAAAACGATTTTACCGTCTTTTACTTTAATATAACAATATAGGCTATTAATAAAAACAGTGATTTTTTGTAGCTGTGTATTTGACGTTTTGTAAGAGTTGCATTAAATTTTGTACAATAATAGACAGCTCTTGCTGATAAATGCGTTAATGTTAGCTATTTTCCAATATTGATATGTTACTGGTAATCCGGCGGTGCTTTAATCCGATATCTGAAGGATTACCGAGAGAGTGTTGCGATAAATAAATTTAAATACGGATAAAATTTAAAATAAAGTTTATATGTTAAGCAATACTTAACATTGGAGAAGTTTATTACTTTTTGATGCTATTAAATCTATTAATAGACAAAAAACTTTCTAGAAGAAGAATAATTTTAACGAGCCTAACTCTAATCATGAGTCACGTTACTAGAAATGAAATTTTGTTATCGATTGAAGCATTGAATTGAAACGGGAAATGTTAATCAATGAGTAAAAAAATTAAATTCTATTTTAGTGTAGTCAGGACATGAGTCATCTTGTTGTAATCATCTTTTAAATTGTCGGTTGATGCTTCATGAAGGTATTTTCTTCTTGTTTTAATAAAAAAAAAATTAAAATATTTTTCAGCTTTCAGGAATTTTGACTTAAAATGATCTTATTTTAGATTCGAAATCAGCTAAATTAGAATTTTTTTTTTCTGTTTGCATAAATATTCGGCAGATTAAGATTGGCTATTGAAGATACGTAACAAGCCTCAGTATTATGATTTACAGATTGGTTTGAATGCTGTTCTTGTGAATATTACTTGTGATGATAGCAGACTTTACTTTCAACATTGACCCTTAACTGATCAGATCTTATATTCCACTTTTTTATTTCCGTGTCTTGCCATGAGAGATCTTCCTTTAATTTAATGAAATGTACATAATGGACCAAAAAACTATCTGACACATTTGAAAATTCTGAATGAAATAAACTGAATGGCTTGCGGTTGTGCAATTTGGACCAAAATGCTTCACACACTGACAAGTTTTATTTGTGCAAATAATAAAATAATTTCGAATTTCTCCCTATAGATGGCGCTGTATCGTAAAATAATAAAATCAAAATTCCATCATAAAAATTTTCCCATTTATTTTGCAGTAGCAAATGCACAACATTTATGCCGATATATGTCCTTTTTTGTGCAACCCAACTATCAAATTTTAGTGTTTACCCCGATGGATCGAACATAGAGTTGTCATTTCTGATTTACAGCGAAAAAATGATCTTTTCAAATGAAACACGCAAATCAATTAAATTCAATGTCCGGCAGCGCCATCCAGGGAAAAAATTCAAAACAATTTTTATTTTGCACAAACAAAACTTTTCAAAATGGGAAGCATAATGGTTCAAGCAATGATATTAAATTTTAAAATGTGTCAGAGATTTAGGTGCACCTATGCATTCTATCTGAAGACCGAATTTGAACATTGCTGCTTCAGAAGCTTCATATCATAACCAGTGGGCTACCGCAGTTCCATTAGAGTGAGGCTTCAAGTTCAGTTTCGGTGTGTAATTATTAGAGAACAGTAAAACATTTTGAATGCGTTAAATTAACAGATTTTTTATGCTACATAAACAAAAATATTACACTGATGAGTCTTGTCGAAATTTAAATGTCGAAATATTTGCATTTTTCATTAAAAATTTCGTTCAAAATTTCGAAGCCTGTTTTTCACAGATCTCTAGAAACATTAACTAAAATAAACTAGAGCACATACATAATTGAAAAAGTTATTTTTTTAAGTTGTAATACACATGCAATTGACGAAGTCAGAAAGTAAATAAAAATATATAAAAAAGTTAATTACAGTTGTTTTAGTTGCTGGAGCACCGCAGGACGCCATTTTTTGTTTCATCTCGTTGACGTCTGTTTTCTTGTTTTTCGATAGAGTTTCCAAGAATTGTTCATATTCTTTAATGTTTAGCGCTCTCTTTGTTCTGAAAGAAAACGGCACAATGAAAAATAAGTAAATTGAATATATATAATACTGAAAAATTAAAATTTTTAGAAGGTAAACAAATGGCGAATTAAAACGATGCATAATCGAAGGAATTAAATATATATATTATGAAGTATAAAATATATTTACATCATGTAAACTCTGCCGCCATCGATTTATATAACATTTTGAATTATATTTGTTTTAAAATATTTACATTTACTTCGTACAAAATTTTATCTTTCTGTAATGTTACGCGTTGCGAACTTATACTGCTGTTTGTAGAAAATGCAACACCATGAAAGAATCATCAGAATCAAATGAAATTTAATGCAGAAACGACTTGTACTGATACAAATAAATGATGAAATTTTCAAAACAAAAGAAACAAATTAAGCGTCCGAAATCAGTATTTGGTGCAGCCACCATGCGCTGCAATAAGTGCTGCTATACGACGTGGCATGGAGTCAAACAGATGTTGAATATCTGCTTGAGGAAGAGAATTCCATATCGCTTGTATGCGCAACCAAAGTTCGTCTTTGGAAACTGCAGGACGCGGATCACGAGCGAGACGCCGACCAACCATATCCCACACGTGCTCAATAGGCGACATATCCGGTGAATAAGCAGGCCAAGGAAGAAGTTGCATGCGTTGTGCTGAACAGAAGTCTCGAACAGTCCGCGCAACATGTGGGCGTGCATTATCCTGCTGAAAGATAGCTCCAGGGATGCCTTGAAGGAAAGGAACGACTTCGGGCTGTAGCACTTCACGGACGTACCTGTTGCTATTGAGATTACCCTCAATTCGTATCAAATTGGATCGTCCATGATACGAAATCGCACCCCAGACCATAACTCCGGGTGTTCGACCACTATGTCGTTCAATAATACACTCAGGAAGGCAGCGTTGACCGGCATAACGTCTAACACGAACACGGCCATCATGGGTCCACAAATTGAAGCGTGATTCATCTGAAAAGACAACTTGGTGCCAATCAGCTCGCCTGTCTCTGTGCTCAAGAGCCCACTGCCGACGCAGCCGTCGATGATTCGCCGTGAGGGGAATCCTGTATAAAGGCACCCTTGCACGCAATCCACGGCGCAGCAGACGACGACGAATTGACGAAGCCGACAATTGTACACCTGTAGCAGTAGACCAACGTGCTGCCAGCTGCCTGGAGGAAGCTGTGCGATCATTCACCGCCATGCGGAGCAGGTGTCGATCATCGCGCTCTGACGTCACCTTCTGTCGTCCAGTGCCTGTTTTTCGAGTTGTTCGGTGCTCGTCGGTCCACTGCTTCCAAACTCGCATCACTGTGGAACTGTTCCGCTGCATACGAGCTGCTATTGCGCGATCGGAAAATCCTCCTTCTCGAAGGCCGATTATCCTCCCTCGTTCAAACTCCGTAAGTTGCTTGAATTTCTTATTCTTCCGTCGTGGAGGCATACTCAGGTCTCACTAAACGTTTGCCACTAACAAATAATCATAGACTTTTTTCAACGTCCCGCTACAGCACTTTATTTATACGCTTTCAGCATCAATTCAGAGGGCGCTGCGCGCGCCGCGCACGCGCGATGGCTCTCAAACTTTATTAATTTGCATAATATCCTATAATTGACATTTGCTGCGAATTTCATTTGATTCTGATGATTCCTTCATGGTGTTGCATTTTCTACAAACAGCAGTTTATTTAAAATTGCTATGTTGAGCAAACTGAATTACATGTCATAAATCTCCCATTGTAATGTTGTATAAAATGTTACTTAAAATAAACTTAAATGAATCAATATGAATTCCACAAATACTAACAGCATCACTAAATTCTATAATATTTCTGTTATAAGTATAAAATTAAATTCATTATCAATTTTTAAATATAATTACTAGTAATTATTTTTCATAATATTTCTTTTCTTCAAAGTTCTCAGAGAATTAAATATTTTGTATCTACTTTATACACGAGTATAATATTTGAACAAGTATTTCAAGAAATAGATTTTGAAATTTTATAGGATTCCTAAATGTCAAGTCTAAACAATACTTAAATTAGCAGGAAATAAACTAAATTAAAAACAATATACGTGAAATACTACAATAGAACATTTAGACTTTGAATTATAATATATAAAAAATTTATTACCATTTTTTATTATTATTGAAACTTACTTATTTTTATTTATTATTTATCACTAGACTGAAATTATTCCAAATAAACACTTTTTAAAATATAATTAAACTCAATGTTAAACAATTTTAATGTAATTTGTCGCCAACATTAATAATAATATAATAAAAATAAATACAAATGAATAAAAAATAGTTCTTCTAGATTTTAATTCAATGCTATCATTTTTACTATAGTTGATTCATACAGAAACATCAATCATATTTAATAAGGGAGCTTTGTTTTCATAGAAACTTTAGTATTTCCCAAAAACTTCTTTCAGATGTTTATAAAGTTATAGCATTAAAAATACGCAATTTGAAGCAGAAAATCGATTAGGAGTAACTTTATGGGGAAAATCATAAGATTTCTTCTGGATAATTATAATTTAAATGTATTTTTGTGTGCTGGAAATAAAAATAGTCAGAAAGTTACTTCAGATAGTTTCTCTCATACATAAAAGGTTTAAATATAAGAGATAAGCGATTATTTTATTATGAATTAATTTAAATTCAAGTTTTATAATAATTTTAACTCAACACATAATTCTTTGTTTGTAAGATACTTTCTTATTTGTCAATTCCACAAAACATAAAAATAAAAGGTAAAATAGTTATATTGAGCTTCTATTGAATTTTCATTAGCCATTGTATGCACTCATTTTTAGAAAATCAACAAAATATTGATTCAAATGAAGAGTTGAAACGTTTTTTAATTTGGTTCTTGTAAATGAGCCTTGTGCATAAGACCAGCATATTATCACTGATATATCTACACACATTTCATTTGAGATGAATATTGTGATCATTACCAAATAAACAAAATTTTAAATTCAGGTAAACAGCATGTCTAATAAACTTATCTGAAAAAAAAAAATGCATAAGTTGTAAATCCAAAAACTGATGCATAGGTTTTCAAATTAATATTAAAGAAAAGATAAATATATGAAAATCTTTTTCCCCTCAACCATTCAGTTTTTCGTTTGGCTTGTATAAATTATGAGTATTTCTGTTTTAATTAAAATGACAACAGCTTGATTAATAGTTAAAACTCGTTTTTAATAGATTTGAATATTAAATGTATTATGTATGCACTCTGTATGTATTACGCTCTTAGATCTACGGTATCACCATATTTTGCTTCCATTAAATTTATTTTTCTCTCGGAATTAATTATTCAATTTAACATTGATTGTATTTTACTATTTTTACGAAAATCATTTCAAAATACTCTGGTGTTGTATCAAATAATTCCGGGAAAATTTGAATTTAACATCACTCTCTTCCGAGAATTCAAAAGGTAGATTTACGTCGTTTTGATTTTGTGAGCAGATAGAAAATATTTCGTGCTGCCATCTACAGACCAGAAAAAATACTATTTTTCGTTTCTCCAAAATATATATAACTTGACATCGATTTATATATATATATATATATATATATATACACATTTGACCATACTATGTACATAATTGAAATAAATTTTGGAGTACAGTTTCTATATATATGTAATACGAATATAAAATTTGATTTTTACACCAATAATAAACAAATAATTTTGAAATAAAAGATTCAAAACAATAGAGATGTAGATTGATCCTATATCATGAATAATTACACTTGTGAAATAGTAATTGAAGAAGTGAATTCATCATTTTCTTAAAGTCAGGTTTAAATGTCAACATCAGAATAATTGACAAGGGCTGGTTGATATTTTCAAAAGCTTTGAAGTTTCTCGAATTAAAATTGGAGACGCAGGAATTAGGTGAATATTTTAAAACCTCCCACTCATAAATGAATAAATAATAATAATAAAAGCTAATACATATATTTAAGCTCAGATTAATAATATCTATAAGTTGATACAAATTAGAAAAAATAATTCAACAAATATTGATGCGTTTAAAAGTTGTTTAAGCTCTCGTGTAGGATATAAATAGTTTCTGGGAGAATTTTGTTCAAATTTCGTGAAAGTTTGAATCAGAAATGACATTAAAATTAGAATTTGACTATATATATTCGATTATAGTGTGTTTCTCACACATGAAAAAAAAATACTACTATTAATTGTATTTATTTCTTTTCGTACAAATATAATTAAGATATAATTTTATCATAATAAAAAACCAAATTTTAATAAAAAAAAATCTAAGAAAAATATTTTACAAACAAGATACAAATACCTTGGTTGCTGTAAATTATTATATAAGACTAATTTATATTGAATAAAATATGCAAATTTTTTTTACTTTATTGATATTTTCTAAGACAGAAGAAATGCTTTTATTTTTTAGAAACAATAATTTTTGAAAGTTCCAAGGATAAATAGAGTTACTTAGTAATAAATTTGTTGATATACATAATTATTTCATCGGTATTACTTCGAATCTATTTATAAGAGCGGTAAGATCTTATTCACTCTAGAAATCGATTCAACATCAATGGAAATACTTTAAAAATATTTTTACGATGTTAAATTTTTCAGCATTACAATCATCAATACTGTACATTTCTTCAATTGTTGGGGTATTGTATTTCTTTAATTTTCATATCCAAGTTAAGACGAAACAAATTGCAACAGATTTATAAAAAGAATACCTTATATCTTCCGTTTCAACCACTGGCATATATTCAATCGAATACGCATCCGCACTTATATAAATTTGAAATTCTTATATCTATAAATGTTGTATTTGCGGATGAAAATTAATTATAGTTTAAGTCCGTGTATGCGTGTAAGATATTTTATTATGAGAACTGATTTCACAATATTCTATACAGAAATTTATTTAGTGAGTGAGTGTGTGAGTGACTGTGAGGTTTTATGGCGCAAGAGCCATTGTAGGCTATGCTGCGCCAAACATTTGTTAAAAGGACCTGTTAACCTGACCTGAAGGACCTGAAGGTTTTCTGTTTGTTAAACAGAAAACCTTCAGAAAGTAAAAATACAGGTTAAAAGTTAAAAATTCAAATTTGGTGTAGAAGGCCAATTTGTTTTAAAAAGGCAAATAAGTCATGGTGGGGGGTTTCCCCCACCAAGTCAGATAGATTTAAAACAGATGATTAAAAAAAATACGACGATGACGATTAAAAACGGGACACATAATTAAAATGTGATGAATCGTGTAAGGGACATGGCAGGAAGGACACTTAGGGAGCATCAGAAATTTGTTTAAGAGAAGACCATACGGATATTACTTGTCTTTCTAAAAATATTTTTGTGATCACAATTTTGCAAAAGTGAGAATAACTTCGTAAGACAAGTTTTATTGCCTAAAAATAATATTTTGTTTTGATGTACAATAAGCTCCGTTTTTTAATAAAAAACTCGTGACATTGAGATATTCGCGGTTTCTCTTCCTAAATTTTGGAGACATTTTGGAAATTTGAATTGCACAAAATAAAAAAAAAGTGATAAGGTAAAATAGAAGATAAGAAGTGTGGCGAATATAATTATAGATAGTGTTAGAAAAGGTAAATAGAAATGATAAGAAAGAGTAAAGAGATAGCGGATAACAGCAAACTGATAGGTGTTGTAGACTGGAGTGAATCATCGTAATTAATCGTATGTATTGAAAGTAGTTGGAAGTGACTCCTGATTAGAATAATAGGAGTCGAATCTGCTATAATCGAAAAGTGCTTGAATCGGAACGAGTGGTTTGGTAGGCTAATACTTTATTATTTGAATGTGAACAAGGGTTAACTTAGTTAAGAGGGATTCGAAAGAGAGCGATCCTTTACATTCTTTGACAGATCCAAAGGTTTTTTATCCAGTTGCCACGTATCTTCAATTGGAGTTTTGAACTTATTGACTATTTTATTAGACTTTAAAAGGGCTGTAGAGTTATATATTGTAGGAAATACGTCACAACTTTTTTATTCTATTTATTTTAAGTGTTCTTTTTCAATTTATCTGTCCTTATTCTATAATCTCTGATGAATATTAATGTATGTTAAATATATTTGTAGATTTTCATACTTATACTTATCTGAATTCTTTTGAGATTGTATTTTCATACGATAGACGAAGTTAATTGTTCTTATAATAAAATAGCTTGCTTTGATATTTTTTGGCATAACATTTAATTTTTTTCTCATCTCTAATTTTTGCCCCAGTAATCAGTTTCGATATGTGATTGAGCCATTTTTGAGATCTCACGGTTAAATTATAAAACTGTGCTTTAATACTGAAAATATTATAATTTCTTGTTCGCATGATTTGTTATATGACTATTCAGACAGCGGTATGATGCTAGAGGAATTAAATGGGTTTAAAAAAAGCTTAAGGAAGTAATTTCTTTTTAATTGCAATGACAACATACTAGAAATTCTTATAGTCATAAAAATTAGAGTAAATAAATAATTTATGCAACTATTTTATTAGCAATATCAGTATAACAAGCCTTCGATACAAATTTTGTGTGTATGTGTGTGTTTTGTAGTAATATTCATCTCGTATAGTTATTTATAAATCTAAATAGCTCTATAATACATCACTTTTTGGACCACGGTCAAGCCGTGGCCAAATTATTAAACAGCAATATAGTTTCAATGAGTTTACTAAAGATAAATCCCTCTAGATAAAAATTTAAACAATTAAAACATATATTTAAAGTATTTACACACATTTTAAACCTGGAAAAATTGATTAAATATCCAACAAAGTATTTCGTACTTCTAGCAACTACAAAATGAAATTCAACGTTGAACATTAATTTAATTGAATATTCTTGTATTAATAAATAAATAAAAAATAAAAAAAAAAAACACGACACAAAAGGAAAATACATTGCAATGACAGTCAAAACAAGTTGCGATAAGTTTTTCTGGACAATCAATTATCTATTGCTTTTGTTGTACTTGGAAAGTCATAAGCTATTAGTTTTTAAACACTTGAAGAACAAATGCTGGGCTTCGATAGCATTTTACTGTAGAGTGCATTCCATGCGCACAATTGTAATATTGTGCAAACACAAGTAACCGACCAGAAAACAAGAAACACTGAACTAAAATGAAAAGTAACGTCTACGATAAGCAAAAGGCGAAAATGAGAGTAGCACTGTGCCACGATCTGGTGGTCAAAGTCAACAAATTCTCGATTCCACGCGAAAAAATCCGAAAGCGAACGGCTCGATTGGTGCCGGATTATAGAATGTGTGTCGAAATATCGAATGGCGAGTTAAAGAGAGGTTACTGTAATTCGTAATGAATACGTCATTTTGAATATTGATGCAGGAAACTGCGTGCATCCTTCCCTTTTTAATTCACGCAATAAACAAAATAACCAAGAAAATGAATCATTTTATTAACAAACAGAAACATTGTTTCATGTTTTAAAATGGCTCGAGTTTAAGAGGTATGTGACAAAAAAAAAATAGCGCACATCTCTTATTTTCTTTCATAAGATTCCTCTTAACATTACTAAAATGGAATGTCACTCGAAAAAAAGCCATCCATATATTTTAGAATTTATTTTGAATTGTTATTTAATATTTATTTCGTTTTCATAATTTTATTTAAATTTTTCTCCTCACTTTTATTATTTATTATTTTTTCCGGAATTTAATGATTCAACATAATTTTCTTTGGGTTAATTCCAACCCAGATTAAATTCTTAAGAATGAAGAATTATTTTTTTGAGTATGTAAAGAATTATAAAAAAAAGAAGGGAAAAAAAGAATAAAAGTATAGTTTCTGATAAATGCAAATGTTTTCGTTCAGACTTTTTAGTACATATCTTTAAATATATAAAGAATCTAAATTTAATTATTATATTAATTTTTGGGTTAAAAAATTAAACACTCATGAAAAAGGTTATATAGATCAATTGAAGAACTGTATTCATATTCATCATAAGACATTAAAGTTGATAAACTAAACCTTTTTTTACTACGATAATAGAAACTATAACTCATGCGATATTTTCCCCACAAAGATTTAATCATATATATTTATGAAATTTAAAAAATTAATCCTTTTACAGTAATTTTAAAAAAAGGAAAAAATTTGAACAATAAACGTTTTTTTCCTTGCAATAATGGGAACTATAACTCATACAATATTTTCCAGATAATCAAAGAATTAATCAAACATATTTAAGGAAATTTGTAATATCCCAAAATGAATTAGTCTCATACTTCTGTTAAGAGAATTTGAGCATGATTTGAAATGCAGAAGTTGAACATTTTATTCTTATAGGTTTGAAGTTCGATAAAAGGAATAATCGAATTTCATAGCAATTTTCTTAAAATCTAGGTCAACTTCTGATACGTCAACACGTATTTAGATTCAGGGAATGTGAACGACAGAGGGGCTGAGGGAAAGTAAATACCATTAGCAAATATAAGGGACTCGGGGTATTCAACTCATCGTGAATGAAAACAGCTGCCAACGTGCAAGGGGGAGATTTATGATATAATGTCAAACAAAGACAGTGATTCAATGCACACTTCTAATGGAGCCTTGCTGAAACTGGAAGATCGGGTGAACGTAAGATATAAACTACAGAATATATATATATATATATATATATAAGCAAAATACCACTGACTGACTAATCATGAAACCTCTAAGACTATTCAACCGATTGACTTGAAATTTAGTATAGTTACTCACTTTATATAGTTACTCATTATGTTATTTTTGGCGACTTTATCGCCAAAAATGACATGACCGACGCCAAACGGAATATATATTTTTTAAAGTATACTGTGTATTATCACCAATTAAGTTTACTGGGTGAGATTTGCGCGTGCGAAATGGAAAAATACCAAATAATTTAATATCGAAGCGGTGATGGAGAATTGGCAAGATTTTGGAGAAGGGGCTCTTTATGTAAAATTCCGTGCATGTCGAAAATAGGAAACGTACATATTTAGCGATAGAAATAAATCAGTGTGGAACCCCACGGTTGGTAAAAGTGTAATTTAGCTCCAAAACTTAGCAGGATTTTAAAAAATACTAAAATGGCGACTTTTTACGGAGCAGAGCACACGCAAGACAATCTATATATATATATATATATATATATAAGCGAAATACCACTAAAAAGTTCTGTATAACCATTATTACAGACAATAAATTTCCTAAAACTTTAAATTTAGATTTTCAATATCGTTTAAAAATTGAAACTTTGCTTGATATTTTACGTTTAAGTTCCAAAATATAATACTATCGTCTTCCCAGCGAAGCGGGCTGGTATCAGCTAGTATATATATATATATATATATATATATATATATATATATATATGTGTGTGTGTGTGTGTGTGTGTGTGTGTAATGATTTAACTTTTAATTCAATAATTACTCTAAATAATAACTCAACTTTCTATTCCATCTCATTCCCTAATACAAAAGTAAAGAGTTCATTCGTATTTCCTGATGCCCTTCCAAAGTATCATTTTATTTATTACATCACGCGCTCTTGAAACGGATTAATTCTGCTTAAACCAATTATAAATTTGTCAAAAACAATCCCTTTTTAATTCCCTATCTATTATATATCCCTGGAATCCCCTTATTCATACCACGTGTTCTGACGTTTCATGGGAATTTTTCCCTGGTATATAAACAAAAACACAACAAAAAACGCTCTCTTCTGCTCTTCTCTCCTTTTCTTGCTGTCTAATGATGTAACCAACTGCGTAGTGGAAATGGTCTCTCTCTCAGCTTAAAATAAAAGTTCTGTGAAAATTCAATACGCCTCGACTATTATTTGATATTATGTTACATTTAAGGCCGGCAGGATCATTACATTTACAAAAGTCGACAGGATATGTTATATATATATATATATATATATATATATATATATATATATAAATAAATAAGGTATGGCTATTAATAACGAGACAGTATAGTAAAACATTTTGTTTTCATGTCATACATATTTACTTATTATCACCTTCAATACACACCCCTCTCCTATTCCTGCAATGCTCCATGCGAATATTCCGATGTTCGAAACAGTGCTGGAAGTCTTCTGTCAGCTCCTTCAGGAAGCGTGCCGCTTTCTCTTTCACAGCTTCAACGGACTCAAATCTTGTTCCTTTTAATGCAGATTTCACCTTAGGAAACAGATAGAAGTCGCATGGTTCAGGATCCGCAGAATAAGGCGGATGGTCTAACACTGGGAAGCTGTACTTGGGTAGAAACCTCTTGATAAACTATGTGGAATAAGCTGGCCCATTGTCTTGGTGGAAAAATTTGCCGAACGGATTCTTTGTCAATTCCTACAGTCTCAACAATCATACGAATATTTAACCGACAGTCAGATCGAACCAGATTAATGATTTTTTTCGCTATTGTCATCCGTTTTTGATGTGGAATGTCGACCCAGGCGTGAATCATTTTAAATGTTTTTACGGCCATATTGAAAACATTTAAACCACTCAAAAACACGTGCACGCGAGAAAAACATTCCACACACTTCTTTCAATGAATTATAAGTTTCAGTAGCGATTTTCCCAAGTTTCATGTGAAATTTCACAAGAATTCGTTACTCACTTATCGTTTTTCCGACGATACAAAAAAATTACTCTAATACTAACGAAGGCTACAGGGTACATGAATTCGTTAACAGAAACGAGGGACGCTGCATTCGAAAGAAAAGGCTTGAAAGTTAAACAGCAGTTGGTCGCTGGCGTTTGGTGCATGCGTATTTCTTCTGTAGCAGCGTCAGACTCGATATTTAATAGCCACACTTCGAATTAAAATTAAATACTTATAATTAAAAGTAATTTGTCCTCCAAATGTATTTCAGTATATTATAGGTAAAGGGCATAAGTCCATTTTTACAAGTTAATTGGTCTTAAAATTCTTAACTCTAATCCGTTGCATGTGAATAAAAGTCATTTTTCAAACAAATATAACTGACCAGTGGAGCAATACAGGAACTTGACACTTTTACCCAGATATTCCAATATATTTATATTGATTCTCATATTCTTAAGAAATTTTAAAGAAATCTGAAAATGTTTTAAAAGAAATATAAATCAGACATTTTTTTTTCAGAATTACGGAAATGAATGTTTTCCTGCTCGCATAGGATTCTGAAGTACAACATAATTCAAAATTTCAAACGTAATGCCATTTAACAGAAAAACGCTGAGTTTTGAAGTTATACATATTTTCAAAATAAATAAATAAATTGTGAGATTAAAAAATATCTTTGCAATTATTTGGACAATTATGGAATTTTAAGAAAATATCCAATTAAATTTTGTTTCAATTTTTTTTTCTGTTCCATAATTTGTCAAAAAAAGAAAAAGATGTAAAATTAATAAAGAAACTTATTTTTGAACACTTAACTAATATGATCTATAGTTTCTGAGAAATCCTATGCGCAAGTTAAATTTTTTGTTTTTGTTTTGAGGAAAATGAAGTTAAAAATTAACAAAAAAAAAATAATAATAATAATAACTAACTAGTTACGGCTTGGTTTTTTTCTCGATAACTCTGGAAGTGTTGGCAGTATCATTACACATTTGATACCAAAATGTTTGGAAAAAAGGAGGCTCTAACATATGTCTTTTTTTTTCAAAAGGTCGAAAATTTTGATGTATTATCAGACCTCTTAAGAGTTTTTTATTTTTTGTGTGCAGGTGTTTCTTTATTAACAGTTTGCTTATCAATAAATATTGTTCAAGAAATCTTTGTACATTTTATTCTTTGGAATATTGACTTTTCAATCATAATTCTTTTTTAAAACTTTATTTCTTTTAAAAATTAATTGATTATGATTTTTAAAAGTGGATATAGCTCCCTTTTCCTCTCCGGCATTGAGATAAATATTTGTATTTTTTTTTACTTTAATCAAAATTATTGATTTAATTAAAAAAAATGTTAATTTAACATTTATCTGATATTTCTGGTCGGACTTTCTTCGCTAAGGTATCCCGGATTTACCAAAAACAATAAACATCTTGAGAAAGAAAAAAATCATGTGAGTACTGCAGGGTTATAATTCCCATATCTACATAAGAGGTGTGATTGTTTATCAACTTCAAACTGACAAGCAATTCGAGGGTATTAGCGAGGGACCTCACGATTTTAAACTTCGATCAAGAGACGAGAATGACACTTGAGCTGTGGCACTTCTCATTCTGAATTTCCGCTCCAAAGCAAAGAGAATTCTTGGGATCACGACGGATTTAACGTGAATCAGTCCCGCTACATGGCGGGCCTTTAGTGGCATCAGGGCTCGAACCCACTACTCAACCCAAAACAACGCCGGCTGCAAGTCCGCGACCAAGGATTTCTTGAGATGAGTTGATATCCGAAAAAAAAAACCCGCTTCTTGATGATGTCCACAATTTTATTACCGACATGACATTTTGTACATTCTTCATTAAACCGAGAACCTCGTTGAGCCTTCCCCGTCTTTTTCAAAGGGGATATTTAAAGAACAAAATTTATAAAAATAATCCCAAACAGTAGTTAATCAGAAAATCGCCACTCAAAGGACAAAATAAATCATTCCTAGAATCTTGAAACGCGTTATTCAAAACATGCGCAAACGAGTTCATTTTTGTATTGAAGAAAAGGATGGACATTTTGAACATTTGTTGTTGGCTCAAAATACACTCTATAACAAAAAAAAAAAAAAAAAAAAAACCCACTACGCACCCAGAAGGAATTGCCCGATTGTAATGAAATTTCGTATGCAAAGACATTTGGACCGAACATGCAAATGATTAAAATTTGGAGTCCAATGAATGACTAGCGGGAGCTACAGCGCACTCAGCAGGTGTATATAAGAAGCGAATCTCAATCTGATGGTCAAATTTTCTGTTGCATTGCGATTTAGGATACCTTTCAACGACTGAAAAAATGTCTCGCCGCAGGATTCAAGCTCATTACGAGCAACTGAAAGAGGTCGTATCATTGGATTGAAAGAGGCAGGTTGGGAAAATCGGAGAATCGCTCGTCATATGGGTCAAAGCAGTGCGGCGATTAGAAGATGCTGGCAAGAATGGGTGGACAATGGCAGATTTCTGCGTCATGATAGTAGCGGTCGACCTAGGGCCACAGCAGATCGGGAGGAACAGAGTGATTATGAGATCAGCTGTAACAGCGTTTGATTCATCGTTATCAAATATCAGAAGTGCGACCCGCACACGAGTGTCCACTTTGACCATTCACAGACGGCTGATAGAGAGAAATTTACCAACCGCTACGCCACCTGCGCACTATTGATCCAGATTACAGTGGTGCTTGGCTCAATCAGGTTGGAATGATGCTGACTGGGGACGTATTGTGTTTAGCGACGAATCCCGCTTCCGATCGTCATCGAAGACGAACGAATGTCTCGCTGACGATCATTGAAGACGTGTCGGGAGACGCCCAGGCCAACGTGCCGATCCTGTTTTCACTATTGTATGCCACACAGGCCCTCAACTGGAAGTTATGGTCTGGGGTGCCATTTTCCTTCATAGTCAGACCCCTTTGATTGTCATTAGAGGCCCACTTACAGTACAGCGGTACGTCGACGACATTCTGTTTTACTTTCGTTCCTTTTGCAGTACCCTGGTCTTATTTTTCAGCAAGATAATGTCAGACCACATACGTCATTTGTTGCTATGAGCTGTCTTACAGCTTGTCAAATAACTACTTCCTTGACTAGCCAGATCTTTCTCCAATCGAGCATATCTGGGATATCTAACAGGATGGGAAGGAGTCTACATCTACCAGGGAATGTTAACGGCTTAGCCCGACAATTGGAGCAATTTTGGCAAGAAATACCGCAGAAGATTTTCAAGAGCTTTATCACTTTATTCCACGTTGTGTGGCAGCTTGCATCCGGGCTAGAGGAGGGTCAACACGCTACTGAGCTCTTTACTCGGTATTAGTTTAGTTTAGTTTGTATTAACGTCGCACTAGACGCAACACGAGGGCTATTGGCGACGGACCTCGTAATTTTGAACCACGGTCAAGTGACGAGGACGACACCTCAGCTTGCACCCCCCTCTCATAACATCCGCACTTTACTCTGTAACTATGTAACTCTGAAATAAATCATTCAATTTTTCTGAAATTTTAATCATTTTCTATTCTGTACATAGTTCTCCTATCTGCCAATTTTTATATCCATCGGACAACTCCTTCTAGATTCGTTGTGTTATAGAGTGTGTTTTATCTATGTTACGTCAGAAATGCTTTTTACCATTAGCATAAAAATTGTTTTGAAATTTGTTGCTTTTATTTAATAAATTTACGAATCGTCACCACGAGATACCCGATATTATAAAGGTTAATATGGCACGCATTTAATTGCAATGTAAGTTATTTGAAATTAAGCTTACTCGATTGAGAATGATTCATGTCTTAGCGGTGAAGTGTTATTAATGTTTGACCCTGGGTGATATTTGATTTGGTTATATCAATGGCGATTTAGAGGCGCACAATGAGTTTGGATGAAGGAACTCGTAATTTTGAGCTGCAATTACACGCTGAAATTCATATTGCAATTGATGCTCCATTCCATAAATTTCCATTATCGTTGCAATGAGAGAGAATGCGTGCCAATTATTCATTAATGCCCATCATATTCAAGGTGCAATCGTTTTATTATTCCGTAAAGCAATCTCTTATAACTCGTAGATCAGATCCAGTAATGCAAACCTTTGCAAGCAACTCTCCTTCACCTATTAAACTGGTTGAGAATTCAAGTTTTTTTTTTTTTTTTTGTGCGTGTGGATGAGGCACGACTCTGATAACTCGGCACCCATTGTTTTATCTACAATTTAAATAATCTCAACATTTTTATCAAATGTTAAAGAATTATTTCAGTTTTTAACATGTGCTCAAATGACGTTTTTAGTTTTTTGTTTAGTTTTTATTACCGTCGCACTAGAAGCAATACGTGGACTATTGGCGACGGACCGCTTAATTTTGAGTCTCGATCAAGTGACGAGGATGATAACCGAGCTGACACCACCTCACCTAACTTCCACACCACGCCAATGGGAGGACTTTGGGCCCTGACAGATTTAACGTGCTATACGGTGGGTCTTTAGTGGCCAAGGCTCGAACCCACGACTAAACGGAAACCGCCGGCCTCGAATCCGATGCCTTAACCCCTAGGCTACCGCGGCCACCAAATGTTGTTTTTAGAAAATGGCGTCAACATAAATGCGCGGGCATAAAATACAGATGCACGGTGTTAGGTGCAAAAGATTGACATTATAATACATTATGTTTATAATAGTTGCATTTAGTTTGCTTCAGTAATTATATTTACATTGCTAAGATATATTTAATCTTATATCATTTGCTTTTATTTTAATTTCCGAACATAATATTATCTACTTCAATGCATTATTTTTTTTGTTCTCATTTTAATATTTCATTTAATAATTTTTTATGGCAGAATCATTTTTATTCTTTTTGTTGTTAATATTGGCAACGTTTCTGTACTTTAAAATGCTTTGCATGTGAAATTAAAAATGCATTAGGGTATTTTCTTTTCTTGGTAGGAATTGCTTCTATGGAGAATGGACTCGGAAGTACTCTTACTTTACGTTAGTAAATATTCATTTTGAATAATTCTACTTTTACGAGAACAAAGAAAAATCGTTAGCACATGTTAAAATGAAATTAACGCAGCCAATTAAATTTTTTTAAAAAAATATATCTTCGTTTTTGTCTGTTTCAACTCATCTTCTAAATTCATTTCATGCGTTCTATTTCTGCGATAAATCACAGTAGAATAGTTTTTAAAGTCGTGACTTTGTGGTTGGTAGTGTTTGGAGTCGGATTGTAGGGTTTAGTCGTGATTCCAGTGAAGATTATTTTGTAGTTTAATAGGGACAGGTGTACGTCTTATTAAATTTTGCGTGTGAACTGGGTTTTAAAACCCATATGATGAATGATTTGAGAATTTGGTAAGAGATAAAACGTTTTACCTGCTGCTGCCTTTGTCTTTTGATCGTGATTCGAAATTACAGAGTCCGTCGCAAATAAATTTGTTATCAGACTAAGTTGCAAAGTTAAACAATCCTAATAAGTAAATAGTGATGTGTTGTCGGAATGGTTTGTTTTCTTTAAAGTTTTTGATACGAGAGTAAAATCTCGTCTATCATGAAAGTTTGTGCTATTTCTCGTCAACTATGAAATTTGGCGCATTTTCAGCCGAACATGCACTTATCATTTCGGTGGCCAAAAAAGTCCAATTTTATTCATCATAGCAACTGAATGGATCTTCATTGCAAATGCGATGCCACGTAAATTCATCAGTACATGAACTTAAGCTCTAAATTTAAATAAGAGCTACACAAGGTTACTTAAAACCATGTGGGGCAAATAGCGAAATAGTGTACTTCGTTACAACAAGCAGCAATATCGGAAAAACTGTGCTTGATTTACTACTTCGAATTTTTAGCGGAATATCATTGTTTGGCGAAATTAATTTTGTTGATAAGCGAGTCTTATCAACGTCGCACTTGGAAGCAACACGAAGGCTATTGGCGACGGTCCTCGTAATTTTGTATCTCGGTCAAGTGACAAAGACAACACCTGTCTTTAAACTATCCTACCACACTAACGGGAGGACTTAGAGCCTTGATAGATTTCACGTGCATTAGCCTGGCTACATGGTGGGTCTTTAATTGCATCGGAATTCGAATCCTTGACCCAACGGAAACAACGCCACAAACACGAGTTCGCGACCTCTATCATTACCACATCCCGGTTTGATAAGTCGTTGCCACCCTTTTAGAGGGAAATTCCTGAGGAAAATCTATAATTTGTAATTTCATAACTTAATTTTTAGATTAATATTCTTTCTTTTAATAATGTGTTTTTATTTGAAAATTATTTACGCTTGTTTCCTGAGATGAATAGAGCAACTGAATTTTTAACTTCAAGCGATTTAACAGAATAAGATCTCTTAGCAAAGCGATCAGTCTTTAGAAATTTCCCCGAGTATTTTTAAAGCCGTAAGGAATGATGTGCGAAAAAGACAACTGATGCAAACGAATTTGAGTATAAAAATATTCAAGGAGAATGCATCTTAATCCATCGTAATATATTGCGCAAATCTTCGTCGAAAAGTGTCGAGGGGGAACGAGGTTATTTTTGCTCTATGCTGATTCCAGTTAATGCTCGAGTCTCAATAATTTTCATGGTGATTTTTTTAAAAGATATTTTTATTGCACTCTGCTTTTGTAAACTCCTCTCACCCACGCTTGTAACTGAGAGACACGCTTTCTCTCTTCGGGAGTTCAGTTTTCGCTTTTCTAGGTCGATTTCTAAGGAAACTGAGTCAGTGGGACTTTCAAAAGCAAACAAACCGTGAAGTACGTGAAATTCTCGCTTCCTATTCTGCTCTTTCTCTCACTCTCTTTTCCAACGTTTACTTTCCGTTTCTCTCTATCCCATTCATACATATGACAATAACTCGGAGAATTCAATGCGATATTTGATTCAACACTTACTTTCATTTTTACATTTAACTTGTCAGAACCAACGAAACAATAAGCAAATCTGAAATAAGTTATATCTTATACAACTTCTCATCGACTCACGATCACAAATTAAATAAATAAAAATAGTAAACAAAGAATAATAATAACATTGATTAGGTCAAAACGTACTTGGAACTGATGTCTAGAACGCAGCCGAGTCTAGACATAAATTATGTACGGTGTAAATTATGTATATAGATTAAATGTTTGTGTTTTACGTACCGTCAGATTAGACGTCAGATGAAAAAAAAAAAATGCCAACTTATTATATACGGCATTTAGACTTAACCCTTTGAGGGGCGCAATGTTATTATTACATATTTTTAAAAAGATTCACAGGCAAGGGAGTTATATTGATCGTGCAGAAAAAAAATACGATTGAAATACTTAGCAGTCCCCGGTTCGGAGATGGGGTGTTAGCACTGTGCAAAGACGAAAGGGCACAATTTGCAAGCTGCAAACACTGGAAAATGCGTTTGCACTGAGGAAACGGGGGGCCCTGAAAGGGTTAAGGTTATCTTTGTCATGAGCGGTCAATTATTTTTGAATAGTTTATTAAACTACGATTGGCAACGACAGTCTAATTCGGATAAGTAAACAGAATTTAAGAGCATGGCAATGCTGCGAGTGAATGAGTGAGTGAATGTAAAGTTTATTGGAGCAAGAGCCAGATATGGCTATGCTATGCCAAACAAGATTTGACTGTGGTCTAGACGTGAAGAAATCGAAGAAAAGACAAAAATTGGTTGACAAGAAGGAGGGTCTAAAACAGAGAAGAATCTCTAGGGTAACCCGGGGATGCGTCACCCGTGTTTACCAAAGACAGTAAACCCTATAGGAAAGAAAAAAAATTCACTCGGGTGCCTTGGGGTCATGATGTCCGTATTTACCTAAAGAAGGCAAGTCCCTGAGGTCCCCTGATATAATCCCCAGGGGCATGGTACCCATTTTAGTCGCCTCTTACGACATGCATGAGCTACAGTGGGACTATTCTGTTATTCCCGGTCACCACACGGGTCTGGTGATGCTGCGAATGCGTCGAATTCGAACTGCTATATAGAACGATAATTCACCCCACCTTCTGATCTGAACTATTTGTCTTTTTGTGTGTGTCCATCCAATTCTTCAATAAACTGTTAAAGCTCTCCTAATCCTTCTGATGAAAACCTTTTAGACAGAAAGCGTAATGTTAATGAATTTGACCCGAAATTGAAATGCTTTTTTCCATAACAAAATGCTCGAAAATTAATTTTATATTCTGACTTCCTTATATTTTATAGAGTAGTATATATATTAAGAAAATTATCCCTTTCTATTTTAACCAATTCCTTTTTCCCGGTGTAAAATGTGTTCCCTGTTTCGTCTCCAACACTGTAATGCTAAGTGGCTTTTGAATTTTATGTTCAAGTGAAAAATGGCGGGTTTTTTTTTGGAAATGTTCCTAACTTTTAAGAGTACTGCATCATAAATGGATGTACGTGTTACAATGTCACAAACTTTGACGAAAAATGGAACAATTTTTTTCTTTGTCTACAAACGTGTTTAATCGGGCTATTTGACATTAAGCAAAAGCAGCTTTAGCACTGCAATCTGCATACTCGTAATTTAGCAAGAAAAGTGCCATCACGAAAAAGTTTGCCAGATTATGGGCTGCATTCGCTTCCACTTTTTCAAACCGTTTGAATAAAAAAAAGGGTTGAAAAATATAAATCCAAATACGACTTGTTAGTCTCAATTCGGTCTTAAAGGCGAGTAGACTTTGTATTTAGTTTAGAGTTCAGAAGCTTGATTTTGTTTCTTTCAACACAAATTTGTACTCATAAATTCATTTACCCATATTGAAAAAACGAAAAAGGCTAGTCTCCTGATCATTTACTGTTAAATTGAATACTGTTCCCTGTTTTCACCATTTCCTTTTGTTTTCTTATTTTTATTTACTAATTTACAAATCATAAAACAAATATTCTACTGCATTCATAGTTAAATAATTATTAACTATGTAATAATAAATGGTAATGTGTTGTCTTGAAAATAATTTTATTTCATCCGAATTATAAATGTATTGAATTTTTTTTCGGAGGTGAAATATATAATTAAATGCAGAAAACGAAGCCGAGAAATTTATGCTCTTTTATATTATTGACTGCATTTATGAACGTGGAAAACTAGTATTTAAATTTCATAGCAATAGCAATATTAAATAGACTGCCCGAAGGTCTTAAATAATTCAAGCGTATAAGCACCTTTGCAAAATCAAAATGGTTCCTTTTTCCGTTTCTTTTCTTTTTAGTTTTAAATCGAATATATATTGCGACCCCGCAAGACGACACTGATCGCATAGATGTATCTAATGAGACCAAAATTTGTTGTAAGTTTTGTTTCTTCCAGGACCAGAACACTACAATTATTTATTTGATTTGTATTCAAAATTTTATTACTGTTATGGAAATTATTTTGAATTTACCAATAACCGTCGCATTTACATAAAGATCTTTCTCAAGATTAAATACGAAAAAGGACTTGAAATCTAGTCTTAGTCAAAAACTATTTGATAGCTTATTTTATTGGCTGAACTTCGGTATATGCCCGACCGCCAACCTTCGTTTCCCCCCCCCGCCAAATCGGGCGATTAGGCCTAACATGGCGACCAGTCAACCCGCTATATGGCGAGAAATGACTGGTCGCCAAAAAAAAAAAAAAAAAAAAAAAGGGGGGCGTAGGGGGAAAAACCCAAGTTAGTCCCGTTTTTTTTCCCCAACCCAAAAAAACCAAAAAAATTGGGGGGGGGGGAAATCTATAAAACATGCTAGAAAATGAGACGAAAATCATTTTATGAAAACTTATTCTAGAAAGTTGTATACCTAAATATATTTTATAAATATATGAAGCAATTATTTTTAAGTTAATTTATAAGATTTTTTTATGTTACAATTTTTAAAAAAAATAATGGTTAAATCGAAGTTTGAGAGGGCCTGGCGCGCTTTAACTTTTTTTGGCGATAAATCGCCAAATATGGTTGCCAAACAATTCTTTTCTGGTAACCCTACTGAATCTATAAAAAGGGGAATAATAAAAAAAAGCCAAAAATTATCGCCAAAAAAAAGTTAAAGCGCGCCAGGCCCTCTCAAACTTCGATTTAACCAAAATGGTTTAATTTATCATTTTCATGTACTCCTTACTATACCAATTTGTACATTGTGATGATTGGCGAAATGAAACAAATTATTTTATTATACGCAAATTGTTTCAAGGCCCTGCAAGTTAAATTTGCACCCGTTTTTATTCAGGCCGACTCGGGCAATATGAATAAGATATGTTAACATATGATGAAATTTTGGAATTATTAACAAACTCATCTGAACACTTACTTCGCCACCATCTTGTAATAGATACCCGTATCCGTCGTGGTCAGTTTCTTATCGATGACTTTAGCTTGTTTCATCCATTTGTCACTATTCGACAAGGTAATAGCCTCTCCGGTGCTTTTGCAGTCTCCAAACTTGGCGAAGAGTTTAAACTGATCTTTGAAAGATGGGCCTTCGACTGCTGATGCATCTTCCGAAGCACTGTTCTCCATGGGGGCTGGTGAAGTACCTTCGACAGTGGCCGCCATGGCTTTGATTCAGAAGCTGTGGATTCATAAAGATTAGGAATGTTAAAGTATGACACTTAATTTGAAATATTTCACTAATTATATATATATCAATAGTATTAAACTTTAATACTTATAGTAAAACATGAATATACTTTTGTTTGCAAGCTATAACCGTATCGGTTAAAGTCGGGAATAGGGTGTCCCCTATAGTGATGGCAATTTGATAGATGGGTCGCCAAACGTGCGTGATTGAGCTAAGCAGGGTTACCATTACCTAAATCGCCACGTTTAAATCATTATCGCTCCCAAAAGTCGCCAATCGCGAAGGAGACACCCTATACCCGACTTTAACCAAATGATCTTTATATCCCTGTACACAATACGATTCAAAGATAATTTAGTCCGCCTCATGCTATTAAATGTGTGTTTCTTTTAAATGTCCGAGGAATCGCTAAGCATACTGTAAGGAATTTAAGCGTTTAACTGTAAATTGTATTTATTTATTTTATTTTTACTTTCTAAAGCAATGCAATGAGCTTGTAGTGAATGCAATCATAATCTATTAGCAAAGCATAATTTATGTTAATTATGTTACACGAGCAAGTTGATCCTCGCCTCATGTGTGACGTCATCAGAAATACGTCCGTAGAATCCGTGACGGCAATTTCAGTTCTCTTTCTTCTCCGCGGATATACTAAGCGTTAACACACGGGAGCGGTTCGGCTTGCTGGAGGAATATTAAAGTTGTAAAGTTTTAAAAGAGAAACATAAATATATTTTTGATAAACTTCTGTTTGACTGAAAACAGCCACGCACCATACGTTGATCAGGAGGTAAGTAAAATGTAGTTGATTAGATATACAGTAAAATGTAATAAATTGGATATTATGCGGTGAATTAAATGTCAATACAGACGAATAGCATGAATAATTTTGAACTTGTTCTCGTTTTTACTGACTTAAAATATTTTATCAAGCTTACTATAAATAATATTTGATTGATTGATTGATTTTAGGGGACATAGAACTACAAAGACTATAACCCCCAACAACATATATATTAGATTGTGCACAGGATTTTAATCATCCACGGGGAGTTAAATTTTTTATTAGGGAAAATTATTTTTACCTTCTATCGTACTGGAACTATATTTTATTGTATTACGAGCGTCGTCTGCGGTCACTCCCTCACCCCTCGAAAAGTGGAGTCAATAGCAGTGCCTCACTGGTGGAAGTTTTGAAAGTAATTGGCCCTTAAACAAACACATGCACACACACAAGTATGATAATTTGCTAATACGACTAGACCGATTAAATGGTTCTGATGGCGTTGTCACCAAGTGATCATTGCATCCCACTCGTGGTCTCAATGTTCCAGTCAAGTCGCATGTTCGAGCCTTAATTCAAGTAAAGACTTGTCTTATAAACAGCTTTGATCGCAGTAGCCAAGTAGAAATGGACACGAGCTCACGGGTGGTGTTCTTCCGTCGAGTCGTGGGTTTGAGTAAAAATTGAATGCTACAAAAGATCCACTGTGTAGTGGGAATTTATGTCAAGGTTTCAAGTCCTTACGTTGGTGTGATGTAGTGTTAGAAATCAGGAAAGTGGGGTGCCAGTCATCAGTAGTCGTTATCGTCACTTTATAGAGGTTCAAAATTACAAGATCCGTCGCCAAGTTTGTTTGGTTATAATTAACGTCTCACTAGGAGCAAAAGGGGTTATTGGTGACGGACCTCGTAATTTTGAGCCACGGTCAAGTGACGAGGACGACACTTGAGCTGGTACCCTATCTCCTGACTTCCACACCACTCCAACGGGAGGACTTTGGGCCCGGACAGATTTAACGTGCATCAGCCCCGGCTACACGGTGGTTCTTTAGTGGCATCAGGCTCGAAATTATGACTCGACGAAAACCGCCGGCCATGAGTCCGCTGTCTTATCCACTAAGCTACTGTGGCCACTCCGGCGCCAATAACCCTTTTTTTTGCTTCTAACTGCGATGTTGATAAACTTACAATCAATGTACTGGGATTTCTCAATAAATCTGTCGGTGATCTCATGTTCGCATCACCTAGATGCTGAGAAAGGCGCGCCAACTCTGGTGATGATTGTGTCATTTGATCGTGTTCCAAATTAAGAAGCATGAATGATTAGTTTATTAACATCACACTGAGAAGAAACAGTATGACTACTGGTGACGGTCACGTGGCGAAGATGATTCCTGAGCTGGTACCTCCCTCTCCAAACTTCCACACCCAACATTGGGAAGACTTAGAGCATCAACATATTTTAAGTGTATCAGCCACGCTGCACGGAGGGTCTTTTGTCTCACGGCTTGCAACCATGACTCGAAGGGAAACAACATCGGCTACCCATTCGTAACCATGACCACCCGGTCATGGTGGCGGAATTGCGGCTGGTGGTTTTCGTGGAGTCGTGGTTTCGAAACTTGATGTCACTAAAGACCCGCCGTGTAGCTGGGGCTGATGGACGTTAAATCTGTCGATGCTCAATGTCCTCCCATCGGCATGGTGTGGAAGTTTGGATCAGAATTTTTTTTTTTAGAAAATGCTGGATTGCAAAATTTTAGTTAATAAACTCGAAGATATTTACATGAAAATTCCACTTATAGAGCAACAAAATCAATGAAATAGATATTTGTTTTAATTGTAAGTGATATATATATATATATATATATATATATATATATATATATATATATATATATATATATATGCTGACACTTACAAAAACAATGAATAAAAATTATTCTTTTATTAATAAAAATAAATTATTGATTGATTGATTGGTTTTATTAACATTGCATTAGAAACAACTCCCACTTCAACTCATAACTCAAAATAAATTTCAACTTCCATTGTTTATTTTCAAAGTGAAAAGCATGTTTATATGGAATACGAGATTTCGAACATTAATATTTAAAAAAAAAATTGCATAAAAAAATTTTCCATTTAAAATTTCAGTATGCAACAATTCTTTGGGAAGGAAGGGGGATCACAACCCCCGTATTCCCCCCTTTGTACTCAATTGATTGAAATTAATAGAACTCATTAAATGAAAGTATGTAACTATTTTCTTATGAAACATATTTTTTTTAATTAATTTTTTCTCCGCGTGATACGGTAATTAATACATGTTTCGACTATTTCACAAAAAGGTCCAGAGTAAACTTTATTTTATAAAAAACTTTCATAATAAATTAAACTTTCATACATATAAAACCTATTATGAAAATCTTGCCAACTGTTTTACACCGATACCAGACTATATTATAAGTGAATATTATCACTCTGTTTCTCTGCCATTTTCAAAACAATTTCTCTGTATATATATATCAAAGACAGATTTTAAAAAAAAATATTTTTCCAAACGAGACAGTTTTAATTACACACAAAAATAACACTATCTAAAATGCATCTCTCAATTACTAGATTAATCATTGTTAAATAACGAGACCTTCTAACATCCAGATTCACTCGTGAGATTCGAATCTAATTATTCCATCTCAAATAGGATCCGCCATCTCGCGATAATGAATTTCCAGAGCTGCAGTGGCTCTGTCGTGATGCGGAAATTGGGAGAGATCACGTAATGTTCTTTATGACGGATGCACAGACGAGACATGGCAGGTGCTAACTCTCAAGGATGCTCGATCCCACCCCCTCCCACATCATTCTTCTCGCGCTGTCGAGAACATCGTCTGAAAGTGCAATTTTCGTTTGCCAGAATCTTTTGTTCTTGTTTGTTACAGAAAGAAATCTTTCTTCGTCGATTTAGCACGAAAAAAAAAAATATTTTCATGAGCTTTCAATGTTAGGAAGGAAATTTTTATCTAGGAGAAAGGTTATGTTTGTGAGTGCAGTTAAAATAACACTGCTTACACGAGCAAAACTCATACATACTTCTATGCATTACTATGTGTAATTAAATATGCATTAAAACACCTGAAATATTAAGTAGAATAATTATATTGACTATTCTAAAAGGATGCAAATTTATACACATTTCACTACTCTTGTCAATTTCATTAAATCCCTTTAAATATTATGCTGGGTGCAACAATAATAAAATTACTGCCAATAATCTATACACAGTAGGCATATTTAATATGGTTCAACTAATACTGAAAGAATATTCTGATTACACGAATACCCTAGCGATCCTTCTCTATTTTCGGCCCTTCCTCTTGTCAACCAATTTTTTGTCTTTTTTTCAAATTTTTCATGTCTGGATCACAGTTAAATCTTGTTTGGCGCAGCATAGCCTCATCTGGCTCTTGCGCCAATAGCCTACGCATTCACTCACTCTCTCAATCTGATTACAGCTGAAATTTTTAAATACTTCCTATTAAATAAGCATAACTTATCAATACAGGAATGAGTGAGTGAGTGAATGAAAGTGAAGTTTAATGGCTAAAGAACCAAATGTGGCTATGCTGCACCAAACAAAATGTAAATATGGTCCAAATATTTAAGAAAAACGGGGAAAAGGAAAAAAAGGTTTGTCAAGGAGGGTCGAAAATAGAGAAAGATCATTAGTAATTAGACAGTAAATCCCAAGGAAAAGATCACTAGGGTGTCTCGGGTGAGTGATGCCCGAACCAACCTAAAGAAGGAAAACCCCTGAGTTCCCCTGATATAATCCCCAGGGGCAAGATGCCCGGCTGTACCTCCAAACACTGGGTACCCATTTCAGTCGTCTCTTACGATATGCATGAACTAAAGTGGGACTATTATTTTACACTCGTCACCACACGGGTGATGAACCCATGATAAATTCAAAGAAATAAAATTTCACTTTCCTCCGTTTATTCTGCCTTGCTGAAACAACTTTCAACAAATTATCATCAAAAGAGTTTGAGAAATTTATATTTGCACGTACATGAGAGTATAATCAACAAAATATTTCCTGTTTCGATTATATGCCAGTCACACAAATACATATCGTTGAAAATATTAAATACGAATATAAAGAACTGTCGGCAGAATATGCAAATACAAAAATAACTATTTTTCAATCAGATGCTTTATATTGTAATGAATTCTACCGTCATTTGACCGTGGTTCAAAATTACGAGGTCCGTCGCCAATAGCCCTCGTGTTGCTTCTAATGCGACGTTAATAAAAACTAAAACTATAGCTTAAAAAACTAATGCAATGAATTCTATAGTAAATAAATCAGAGTAAGGCCACACCCTACGCAGAATTTTGGTATTTCATTTCAAATTCTCGTTGGTTTATTTGATAGTTTCTTTCCCTTAGGGGCTTACCTTCTTTCGGTAAGTGCGAGCATCAAGATACAGCGGAAACTTAAAGCTCCCTGTTTTTACGATAGGTCTTACTGTCTTTGATAAACTCGGGTGACGCGCCCCTGGGATAACCTAGCGATCTTCTCTAAAGTCGACTCTCCTTCTTGTAACTCTTATTTTCCTTTATCTTCCATCTTTCTAACACATTATTTGATGCAACATAGCAAATTAAGGTTCAGCTGTTTATACCTCTACTTTCATTTATTAATTGGTTTCTTAAATGTTCATGAGATATCGAAACACAATGATATAAACGAATACATTTTTTTAAAAATATATAAAATTTATATAAAAAACTGAATCCTTACCCAAATGATCGCTTATAACAGTATAATTATGGCATATTAAAGTTAACATTCATGAGTTTAATTACTAGATATTTCAACATATGATTATTTTCAATTTAAACAATTTACCCTATTCAAAATTTAAAAAAGACTATAAAAAGTTTTTAAAAATAATATAGAGCATTGCTGAACATTGTTTAGTGTAGATTGAATTTGAAAATCTATACTTAACTTATTTTTGAAGTTATTAAAGAGTTTTGTATTCGGAAAGTTATTAAAGAAAGTGTCTATTCGGATATATTCGGATATTTAAGCACAATATTTTAATTTTGTGTTCAGTGTTTTAGTAATTTTTAACCAATTTCCATCTCATTACCTTTTCAATTCCTGCATAAAAAATGGAAATTTTGATATATTAAATAAAAGTAAAGCACAAGCAGATTCTTGTTTACGTATTTTCTAAAAATAGGTATGAAGAGAATAGCATAATTTTTTTAAATCGATATATTTTCAAACAATAAAAAGATCTTATAATGCTTTTAATAAAATGATCTTTTAATAAGTAAAGAATTTCTCTCTCTCTCTCATCCTTATTATAAAACATTCTTAAGTTGCATTTAATTCAGAATAAACGGTTTTCGCTGCAACTTCTCAATCGATCTAAGCAGTGTAGTGGTATCATCTTTCAGGAATTTTCATAAGAAGCTCTTCTATTCTAGCTCTCAACGTATTATTATGATAATATTCATGACCTTATTTCTTAGCTCATCAATCATATAGCGTGCTTTAGTTAACAGGTTTGAATGACGAGCGAATTGAAATTATTTGATTAAGAACACATGCACTCGGGAATAAAAATTTAAAACATATTTACAATAAGATCTAATTAAAGTAACTGCAATTTCTCCATTGGAAGTTGGATTTCAAAGAAAGGTTATCTCTTTCGAGTGATATAAGTCGATTTTTAAAACAGGAAAATCAAGAGAAAAGTAAAAATATGGTATCTTTTATTTAATCCAAACTTAGAAATTTATTTTGTTTAAAAGAGTGTTAATAATATATGATAAAACCTTTTAAGCAAAATAATTAAAGGTACTGAAATGAAATAGTCTTTTATTAAAATTTTATCTTTTTACTACTTTATATTCGCAAACGTGACATTCGTTTTCAAAATGAAAAAAGCAACACCTTTTCATGTTCAATAAATATTAAGAATTAATTTAATTTTTTTTAATTTTTAGTTCCCTAGAAAACAGATGGTGTTTCCCTTTCCGAATTTTTTTTTTATCTTCAACATTATAAATCTATTAAATGAAAAGTACAATTTTTATTCAGTTATATGAAATATAAAAAAAAAATATTAAATATTTATTAGAATGTGATTATAATTTACTGAAAATTTGGAGTGAAAGTTGGAGTTTGGAGTGTTTTAGGTAAATGAATCCGATAAAATGAATAACGAACTGTTGTAATATATTACGCTTTCAAATAAAACTTTTATTTTTAAAAAGAAATTTCTCTTAAAGATTTTCAGGGATTGAAAAATATTTTTTAAAAGGATAAAAATATAATTTTTATTTATTTAATATTAATATATTATCTTAATTTTTATTTTAACAGGAATACAAAAAATGATTTAAAAAAAAAAAATAGGATCGAATTACATTGGTACAAGAAGGTGCAAGAAACACCTTTGATTAGGGGACATCTTGATTTAAGGGACAATTCTGTTGGTCCCGGTCCTTTGAATAGTACGTGTATTTACGTGTTATTGAAGTACACATCTATTTAAGGCACAAAATGTCTAGTCTGGAGGATTTCTCTTTTTGGTAGGTACTGTTGTAAATAGATTTTTACGGCAATTGTAGGGGCGTCATTTTCGTAATGCATTCCTGAAATTGCTTCTTAATTTGAGGGTGTGTGTGGGGGTATCTTTCTGGGTACATTTCAGAGCTAGAGAATAGTTATATTTCCTAAACTTCAAAATCTGAAGCAGAGAAAACAATTTGCGGGTTAAGCGTGTTCCTTGTCAGAGCCTTTTTCGAAGTACGTAAAAACATTTTGTCAAGAATTATGCGGATCAGACTAAAATTATTGTCATGATTAATCGTAGAGATTTTTAAAACTGAATTGAAAATTTAAATATTAATACATAAAAAAAGCATCCACTTAATTTTCAGTTCCCAACTTATGAGAGAGGATAAACAGAGGCTGGTTCTATAACCCTTTCACGACTAAGGGAAACATTTTTCCTCAGTTTAAAATTGGAGATTGTCGTATTTAATTATAACCTTATCTGCATTATTATACATAATATAGAATAGAACGCATACCGAACGCAGTTACGTAAACGGGAACGCTTGGGGGGGGGGGGGAAAGGGATGTTTAAAATCATTTGGTGTTAATGATAAAATGGGACACGGTAGCCTAGTGGTTAAGGTCGTCCTCGTCACTTGACCGTGGTTCAAAATTACGAGGTCCGTCGCCAACAGCCCTCGTGTTGCTTCTAGTGCGACGTTAATAAAAACAAAACTCAATGATAAAATATTCGCGCGGGCTGTATTCTATTATTATTTCATTTTACTGTGTCTTGTAATAAAATATCAAACTACTATGTTTCCTTATATGTTTTACATTATTCGGTAAATATAATTTTGAGCAATAATGAAGTATATTTGAACAAATGAAAACGAATGTCTGATAATGATAAATAATTAGAAATAAAATTATACGTTGTTATGTTTTCTTACGAATTTTATTTATTTTACGTCTAAACAAACTAAAATAAACAGTTATATACTAATATTTAATCTTAGAAACCTTATGGTCCTGTGTAAGGATTAAGCTTAGCCGGAATATTAAAATGATAAATCTACGGAAAATATATAAATAACAAATAAAACTACTTATTTATTATTGATAGTCATACAATGAAGTTTTGTTGCATTTCAGTTTTGTCTATACTCTATGCCTACTTCGTACATAATACTTCAGTTTTAACCTTGATGGTTAAAGAACTACCCTAGTCTACATGTAGACTTCTTAGAACTTCCTAACGATATATGTAGACTGCATATGACATTTTGGCTATGATCCTAAGAAAATCACCTGCCTGTATCACTGCACACCCACATAACAAGGAGGGAAAACTTCATTTTGAGAGTTATTTTTATGCCCAGAGTAGATTTGATGGATGAAGCACTCAGGGTTTTTATACAAACTTGTGAAAATTAATAGCAAATTTCACACACTAGCTAGAAAAAAATGCATGCATCATCCGCTACCTACTTATCAGATTTTGTAATATCCCAATTACCAAGAATTTATCCACTAAGGCATATTTTTTTCTTGTATGACACATAAGATAGAAAGTAAAACTAAATGTTGAAAGTAATGTAACAAATATTCACACACAATTAACTCGAAATGCTTAATTAGGATAACTGATGAGCATTATATAATATTGATCGTTTCGGGTATTCTCGCTTTAAAAATTTAGTTCTGTCCTTTGCTTTAGACTTGTGCGTGTGATAACATGATAAATTACGAAAAGTATCGTAAAGTTTAATTATTACTAAGAAATAACCAAAGCATGAGGGTGGTTCAAAAAAATACCTGGATTGGGAATTGAAATTGGGTATTAGGAATGTGAGAAATGGCAACATAACTCAATGAAGTATTGTCCAAGAATCGTTTTTCCTTTTTCAAAGAGTTCAAAGAGTATGGTATTCAGCACATCCCAAAAAATTGCTCCATAGCTTTTTCTGTCGATGATACCGTCTTCGCTTTCTTCGGAGCAGATTCACCGAAACCAATCCATTATTTTGATTGCTGCATGATTTCGGATGTATAATCATGAATCTAGGTTTAATCGACATGACAACTCGAAGCAATACAATGACGGTAACTCGTTGCGGAAGCAATCAAATTTGAATTTCACAGCAAATGGCTACCAAATCAAAACTGATGTATGATTCAATGTTAAATTGGTTTTGGAGCATTTTAACGGTTGGTAGCTCACATTAGTAACACCAACTTGTTTTAACAACACTATTTGTTGTGAAAAAAACAGATATTTATTGAACTACCGTCATATCTGGATAAAATTAATTCTGCTCATTAATTTACCCTTATGTACAAAATGTTGTAAATTACAACTATCTATGTTTATTTGGTTGATTTCAGAAAGGCGTAGATTTATATATATATATATATATATATATATATATATATATATATATATATATATATATATATAAGTAACCAACTATATGGAGAATTTTGAGTTAAATCTGTTGAGTATTACGTGTTCTACAATGATAGTCTTCGAAAAGTCAAGAAACGTTGGCAGAAATATATAACTCTGGATGGTGATTATGCAGGGAAGTTTTAAGAACAGTAAATAAAAATGAAAATGCTATCTCGATTTTCTTAGCAATAATTAGAACTTTAAGATACTGTGGGTTTCTTTAATAAATGATTCTCTGTAGCCATACAAATCAACATTAAGGCTAAGAAACCCAATCGAAATTCGGAACACATTTATAGACATAAAAATAGATCAAATCTTAATAAAAGTTCGTGATGTTGTACCACTTAAATCCGTTTATGATTCAGTACTCTGGGAATTAGTGAAAATTTAGGAACATTCCGAAAATGCGCCATTTTTTCACTCGAGCACACAAATTACAAGATCTATTGCGCATTACAGTAAAAGAGACAAAATACGGAATACATTTCACTCCAGTAAAAAGGGAATAATTCAGACAGAAATGAGAAGTATTATGCTATAATACATTGCTCTCTAAAAGATATCGAAGTCAGAGTTGTGGTTTGGTTTTTGTATTTTTTATTAATGTTGCACTAGAAGCAACACGAGGGTTATTAGAGAAGTCAGAATACAAAATTAGCGGTTGAGCGTTTTGTAATCGGAAAAAAAGTGTTCCAAAGTCGAGCCATATTCCTTAATATTACACGAGAAGACAGCCTTAAGGTAACAGTACATCTTCAAAGAAAATGTTTTGAATTAACGTAAATTTTGCATACAAATGCTTATTTTGTGGCGACTTCCTACGTCGTTTTTTGATGTCATTTTGACTGCGGAGCTGTAAGGAGAATTGAAGAAAAAGAGCAGACGATCTTTTCTCCACTCACTTAAGTTTTAAATTTGTAAATGTTAAGTTTGAGATAAATGAGTGGTTCTTTGTCTCTCAAAAAGGACAAGACTAAATATTACGAAAAAATCGTTTATTTAAATGATTATGGAAGATATTTGCTCCTGTGCGATTGGCAACAAAAACATTATTATTATTATGTGTTGTTCTATAAATTTTAGAATCGGTCTACTGTTGTAATGATTGGAGATGTTTCTTTTTACATTAAAATAAGCATTATTTAATAGCTCCAACATTTGAAGTTTCTTTTACGTTTTCGGTGTGGCTAATTAATTTAATGGAACTAATTAATTTAATTAATTTAATGGCTAAAGTGAAATGTTAATGTAACAGCTCTCCGGAACGACAGAAAAGTTGCCTGCATTCCACACACCAGGAAATTATGGAGTATTGACGGTTTTATCAACACACACCATTCTCCATTACTATTTTATGACTTTATGGGGCTTCAAAATTAGAAAAACGTAAAAGAAAAGTTTTGTTAATGTATATTTGTACTGTCAAAATACAAGTATTAGCAAAAATTATGACTTTCCGCAAAACATGGTAACTCAAAAGAAAATAAATATATTGACATTTTGTAAATTGAATAATAAATTATATAACTTCATCTAGGGAATAGACTATTATTTGGATAATATAACCCTTGCATAGGGAAGCTATGGTAGTTCTAGTTCTGAACACTGAAGTTTTCTTTAAAAAGTCATTGTAATATTCACTTTTTTGGAATGTGAAAGAAACTTCTACTCAATACACAAAGTCTCAAAAATAGTTTATTCTATGTATGAGTATTTGAAAACTATTCATGTAATACTTCAGGTTCAATGATGCAGAGCATTTTAAGGTATTGTGTTTTGCAGTAATATGAAAAATGTTTTTAGAACCTTTCCGGTTAGAAAAATTTATAATCAAGTAATATTAAAACATCTGTAACTCGGCTTCTAAATAAGGTAGAAACAAAATTCAAACAGATTTTTGAATATAAAAAATTGCAGTTTAATATGAGATTAAAAATAAAAAACACACATATATATATATATATATATATATATATATATATATATATGAAAAATTGTGTTTCGAAGCTAGATGAAAATTTGTTTTTCGAAGGTGTACTGACACCTTAATAGGTGAAATATGCAGCATTACGTAAAAAAGTATTAATTAATTTTCAGGATATATTTTATCCAGATATCTCAGTTATTTCTTGAAAAATCAAAACTTTACAATACTACTTCGTATAAGTTACATTATTTGGATAATCAAAGTACGAAAAAAGAAATACCAAGATAATCACTTTTTGTTAATTTACAAACCCGGAAGCAGAAGAAATCACTCATTTCATTAGCATTAACAATTGAGATCTTACGCATGCGCGTTTTGAAATGGACCAAATTATAGTGAGAAGTTGCAGTCTGAACTCACGTAATTCAGATGCGGAAGCTCAAATTAATTAATTGTGTGTAAGCAAAAGGCCATATGATATGCACCGCACGACGTCGGTTGCTACGAAGGAAATTACCCCCCATTGTTCACGCCTAACTACGCTACTGTCTCCCATACTAGAAACAATTTATGTAGCATCGATGAATTATAAATTAAAACTGCATTATAGGAGTAAATTTATCGCTTAAAGCGCTAATTTTATTAAAATAGCATAAGAATGATATTTATATTTAACTTTAGCTCAATGATTTATTTAAGGTCAAAAGTTTCTGGAAATTTCTGTCGTTGGTGAGGGAAAAAAAATGTAATGAGTGCTTTTTTCGAAGAAAAAATACATCTGCAGATGCATGCGACTCTTAAAATACATGCTTAACTTTATAGTTAGTATCATATCTATTATTTCCACGCATTTTCTATATGAATCATTTATGGAACACATCATAAATGTCAAAATTCTGTAACGTTTGTGACGTATTGCCATCATTATTAATGACTCTACAGCCATCTGAACATCTAATGGAATAGTCTATAAGTTCAAAACTCCGATTGCATTTAAGTAAGAGAAGGACAACGGACTTTATTATTTAATAAAGAACATGCAAGATCTTTCTCTCTTGAAGCCCTTTTAACTCAGTTAATCCTAGCTTATGTTCAAATAATAACGTCAAGTACTTCTCAGTTATATCAGAGTTTACTCCTATTATTCTGATAAGGTATCCCATCCAACTACTTTCAATACAAACGACTAATTTCGTTGATTCACTCCAATCTACACATATAACAGTTTGTCGTTATCCTCTATCTTTCCTTTCAATTGTATTTAACTTATATATATCTCTATCTCTAATTGAATCATCTCCGCTTCTTAATTTTCTCTAATTTACCCAATCATGCATCATTTTACTTGGCTAGGAGTTGTTACTTTATGCAATTCAAATTACTAAAAAGTCCTCGAGGTTAGTTAAGCCCAACGTCACGCGTTAATGTATGTAATATTATAATTACATTCAAATATCCTTTCCAAGCAGACACTGAATGCTTTTATTTCTAAATGTAAGTTTTATATTCACAATGAAGGTGTAAATGGTTTCATTTGCCAAATAATTTAATGCATTTTTCAATGTTCCTACAAAGTCGAAATTCATTTCAAAAATTATTCTATATTAGAGTATAATTTCGCACATCCGCATCAAGTCAACAATGGAATTGTACTGCATTTTTGTCATAAAAAGCATAAATTTTGCAATATCATTCTCCTAAAAATGTTTATATCTTTCGTATTTTTAATTTTCTATAGGAAATATTGCATACATTCTGTATGTATCGTATTATTATGAAGTTCCATTTAAAAACAAAGTTTCATTTTTTCTTTGAAATTAATTTCTTTTAATTAGTTCGTTTTTTAAACTTTTCATTGAAACAGTCGCATCAATAACTAAAAGTAATGTTTATAACTTTTTAAAAAAATTAATACATCTATTTTTGCCTTTGGGTGAATAATATTTAGTGCAGAGTACCAAACATGCATATAATCCAATATAACATCCATCGATTTAGATGTATGTTGGAATAATAGTTTGAAGAACCAGGGAAAATCGTGAACCGAAATTCTTAGAAGTCTCTTCAAAATAATCTTAGAATAATCGCACCGCGCCTCATTTACTGAATTTCAGTATATTTTTAGTGATAAGCTGCACCTTTTATTTAGAATTTGGTATCCAAAATCAACTGTCAAAAATTGTTACCGATAAATGCGTTCAAAAGAATAAAATTTAATTCGTCAAAGGGCGTTTTTCCAGGATTAGTAAAAAACTTTATAGAATTCAATTAAACATCATGTAATAAATGGTTAAAAACATCACTATGTGGAAACCCCCTTAACTAACTACTTTCAAAAAGCATCAGAGATACCGCTCACTGTATCACTAATATTTTTCTACTTTAACAAAATATTCAACTGATTTTATTTGTATACACTATTAAGGAAAACTACGAAACTATTAAAGAAAATATTGAATCTTTTGCACATGCACAGTAAAAAATTGTTTCATTCAATTGTTCCTATGTATATCTTATTCAATATTTTTATTTCATATTTCGTTTTAGTGTTATTCTTGTATATATAGTGAATATATATATTTCTGTATGCTGCAAGAAACAGGATAGCTCAATTCAAGATATTATTAATGAAAAAAAAAAAAAAAAACCCTGAAAAATGTTGGGAATTTTTTAAAGCAACTTTTACATCTTAAGGAATATATGTGCTCCTTTTAGGAAAATTCGTACAAACATTACAAATAGTTAGTTAAATATTTTGGGAAATAATTTTTAAGCTTTTTATAACCACGGTGATCAAAAATAACTTTAACTTGTCAACGGTATCCTAAATGCTCAAGTAACTGAAATTTTCCTGAAAAGTGTGAGTTCAAGCTGATTTTTTACATGACCAAAGTAACAAGCTGTCTAGTAATTTCTCTAGAAATTTGAAATAATACATGAAACCCCAAAAGTTGCTTAAGTTTGGAACATCAATATGTATATAACACATCGATCAATAACTCCAAAGACTAACCCAGAGATGGCGCTCGTAGTAAACCAGTAACCAGGTCTTTCTAGAGTACTAACCTTTGCTTGAAACGTGTCAAAATTTTAAGTCGATCGGACCAGGAAAAAGGTTTTTTGAAGAGAAGTGAAAAAGGTTTTTTTCCAAGTGGGTGCCGCGATTGCTTTCGATGGAACAAAAACAGCAACGAGTCGATGATTCAGAAAGCTGTTTATCGCTATTTACTCGCAACAAAAAAGATTTCTTGCGAAAAAAAAAATTTGGGGGAAAAAAAAAACAAAAAACAAAAAAACAAAACAAAACAAAAAGATTTGGAAAAGCGTTGGAACGATTGTATCACCCTAAAAGGTGATTAACAAAAGGTGTTATGTTGATGAATAAAAAAAAAATTTGCAAAAAAAATGTTGTTTTCAATTTTAGACTCGGGAGTTATTGATCGATGTGTTATATATAATGTATCAATTCATAATGTATGTATGTGTGTAGTGAGATGTAGCAAACGATGGCACACACTCAATAAACTGCGCTGTGCCTTGTTCGCAGCGGTGCAGGCGAGAAAGAACGGGGAGACGTGACGTGGCATGAAAACCATACGGGAAAAACTGGAGAGAAACTGGTAAAAAAAAATAAACTTTCCGTCGAGCCGGAGTCGAACCAGCGACCTATGGATAACTGTTAGTAAACCTCTACAGTCCACCGCTCTGCCAACTGAGCTATCGACGGACAGAAAGTTGTAACTTAATAAGATTCAAAAGCCAGTTTTTGGATAATAAGGTCAGATATGATTTTATCTCCATTTCTTACTTCATCTGTCATCCAACATGCCTTTCAACATGTTGAAAGTTATATATTTCGAGAGAGAGAGACTATGTGTGCATAAATATCTTTATGGAAAATTTTTGGAACAGAGTCATACGAATAAATATCAAGCATCTAAGCTGTTTTGTGTTATATTCTAGAAATTCCTCGGGAGAGGGATTGCATGGATAATATTTTTACTCTCAGGAATCATTCTTAACATTAGTTAAAATTTTAAATATTTAAAAACTTGAAACTATGGTTTCTTGCATAATAAATGTTTTGCAAATAAACCATCTCAAATGTTGTTCTTAGTTTAATATTTTATATATTTCTTAAGGTGAAAATTCATTTTCTTGCGATTATTTTAGTATAAATCAAAAAATAAAGTTTAATAAAATGTACTTCTAACTTTAGAATAGTCATAAAACTTTATCATCAATTTCACTACCTTCCCCCTATTAATTTTTTGCATAAACTCCTTAATTTATTCGGATTTGGTTTGATTTTCACCATAATTTATTAAAGATGGAATAAGAGAGTAAAATCCTCTTAATCCCAAGAAAGTGGTAAAAAAATCAATATTTGAAATAAAATAATAAATGAACATTCAATTCAGGGGTGTAGAAGCTAACGTCTCAGCCATCTGTAGAGAGCCTTATAAATTGGAACGTTCTAATCAGAAAATTATTTTTCACATTCATACAAAAAAAAATTGATTATAATCATTCAAAACTGTAGAATTGAATTAAAAAAATTTCTTATACCAAATGATTATCGATTATTTTTTTTCAATCGAAAAAAGAATTAAAGAATTAGATTTATAATCAAATATAACTCTCGTCAGAAAAAGGGATGATACCCAATCGAATGAGCAATGATGGCTATATTATTACAGAAGACTCACTTTTATTCGGATTAAGAGTCCATTCTGGATTAGCAATTTTTTTGGATTATCGGACGTCAATAAAGTTTTAAAGGAGATACAAAGATAAATAGCTCCAGTTAAAAAGTTAAATGATTAAAGTACGTTTTAATGAGCTAACCTAAATTTTGAACCTGTGTAATTTTTTAAGCTCATTTTGAACCTACGTAATTTTTTATCTTTTTGCAATATTGTGCGAATGTGATATATAATCCGCTGTAGGAAAAGAAACACTGTATTGAAATGAACTGATAATCAACCTTAAATATTGAAAAAAATGTGTGACCAGAGAATCAAGATTAATAGACGTTCAAATCCACATAAAAAGAATCCGAAAGTGAACAGCTCTATCAGTGACGTTCTTAGAATATGCAGAACCATCGAATGTTGGGTTAAAAAACGCTTACTGTATTTCGATTCAATAGCTGTGGATCATTGTATGAATTATAACGTATAAAAGTCTTCCAATGTGAATATTAAAAATATGTGCTTTAATAGTATTTATCATGTGATGTTATACATGAAAAACTTATAAGCCATTTGTTACTTAAGGAGACTCAATTACATTGGAACCACTTCCTGTTAGGAAAAAAGATTTAATTTGTTTTCATTAAAAAGAAATTTAATTTATAAATTTAACAATATGAAGGATGAATAATTTTTTAGAATAAATTCTGTGTTTGTGAAATGAATCTTATGCACGCTATTCCATTTTAAAGAAGTTCGAAAATTTATTAAATGGTTGAATCTATTGAAACTCAGAATCAAACACTAAGTTTACATTTCATGGATTTATTGAAAATATAGTCTCATTGCTTTGAGTCACAGTAAAGAAGTTCAGCACCTACAAATAACATTGAAAATAACCCAATAATAATTATACTCGAGAAAAACGTATTTAGTAACAGGTAGTTCGATCAATAATAAGTACAAGTCAATTTATTGCAGTTAATATTTTATGCAAATTTTTATAATGGTACCTGGGTACCAATCCCATTTCAAACTGAAATTGTGATGACTGTAATGAAGTTGGAAAAAAGGAG
>BMAW01046526.1:0-12337 GCA_019974015.1 Nephila pilipes | reverse complement strand
CATCATTAATGGACGTAATTACCACAATGTCACGTTCGGCTCACGATGAATTGAGCCAGACGGACATTCGCTTGGCTTCCACTTGTACCTGATTCATCAAGTATCGATTTTTTTTCTTGTGGGGACACTTCAAGAGACTCTAATTCACCCTTTTCGGGATCTCATTTCAGAACTTTCAGTCATTGCTGCCAACTGTTCGTGAAACACCTGGCATTTTCGAACGAGTAGGACAGTTACTTGCTGAACGCTGCTAGGCCTATATATTGGTAGCTGTACATTTGAGCACATCCTGTAATTATTAACGAAAATATTTTTATTTTATTTTCTTTCACAATTTTTAGCTTTTCCATCATTACTTTTCATTTCTAACCTCTCGTTGCTGTATAAACAATGCTTCCTTTATGAGTATTTTACCTTCCATTAAGATATGGTCCATTTATTCATGAACCTGTTTGTATAAATTTTGCATAATGTTCTTCGTTTGGTATTCAAAACAATTTTTTTTCATCATTTTAATTGTATATTTTTTACTATTTTTATAAAATAGTAAATAAAAATTATTTTTTCGTATATTAATAAAAGATAATACTTTAGAATCAAATCTAAAAAAAAACCCTGGCGTTTAATTTTAATAATAATTATCAAAACACTGACTTTTTTTTTAATATAAATCTTAAAACGAATGGCGACTCATAAATGTAAAAGGAACTTCATCAGCACAAAAGAGTTTTTGTACTTCATTGTCCAGAAAAGAATAAAAGAGAATGAACCAGCAATTTTTCCCGGTTTTGGCAAAGAGGTCTTCCGAAAACAATGTTCTCCGTAATTTATTCTCTGACAATAGAAAAAGAGCCACAGGGGGAAGTCTAACACACTTATTCTAACTTACATTCAGAACTGTGCTGTTAAGTATCACGTCTATCTTTGGCCCTCTTCCAGAGAAATATCCGGTTTTCCACGGTCGAGAGAAACGGAAATATTTTTTTCTTCTAAGTCTTGTGATAGCTTATTGCTACACGGCGTCTCTTATTTTTAAGTGAATAACTTTAAAAGGAATATAAAAATTACACCACGTCTTATAACAAAAATTTATTAATATGTTTCATTCATGAAGTACTGGAATAACAATGAGCTTGCATGAATTTGTATAGTTGCTAGGTTACAAATATATACAAAGTAAGATTTGTACAAAATCATAATATTTGCTCATATTATCAATAATTAATGCCTATAAGTATTAAAAGAGGGAAAATTTCGTAAACTATTGGTTCGGAGATTATAATTTTTTACGGTTAGCATAATTCTAGTTATCATAACTATTTTTATATGATTTGAAATGTTTCTAACTACCAATTTGAGAGTACAACCTCTCAAAATTTCTGAACCTCACAATGACAGCTTATTGTTTGAATTAATGTCGTAATAAAAGCATCACGTGGACTATTGGAGACGGATCTCGTAGTTACTGAAGCTTGTTCAGTTGATGAGGTGGACTCCACTCTTTTCATTCACATTACGCCAACGTGAGGACTTCAAATTCCGACAGATTTAACGATCTTCAGCCCCTCTACTCGATGGAGTTTAGATTACGATAACCAAAGCATTCATCCATAAGTTCTACTGATCAGATTACCGTAACCCTACATCAAGTAATTTTGAGAATGAGTAATTAGATGCTTTATATAACCCCTCTTTATCAAATTCATGGGGCATACACTAAGTTTCTACAATCTAGAGTAGATTTAGAGTTCCTACAATGACTTATTGTTTATTAATATCGCACTTAGAAGCAATACAAAGGCATATGTCGAATGAACTCGTTATTTTAATCAAGTGAACAGGAACGATACATGAGCTACCACGTTTCTATCGCCAACGAGGGGACTTTGAGCCGTGACAATTTAAAATGCATTATATCTACTACGAGACAGGTATTTAGTAGCATCAGGAATTGAACCCACGACTTGAATGAAGCAACTCCGGCCGTGAACTCGTAGCCGTGACTCCTCAACTACCACGAGCAATCTGGAATGCAAGTTTGGGGAGTGAGATTGATTGATTGGTTTTAATTAGCATCGCACTAGAAAGCAACTCGAGGGCTATTGGCGACGGACCTTGTAATTTTGAACCTTGGTCAAGTGACGAGGAACGAGATCTGGTATCTCCCTCTCTAACTTCTACACCACACAAATGGGAGGACTTTGAGCCTCGACAGATTTAACGTGCATTAACCGAAGTTACAAGGCGGGTCTTTAGAGGGATCAAGGCTCGAATCCACAGCAAGATGAAAACTGCCAGCCAAGAGTCCGACCATGATCACTATGTTACCGCGGCCAAATTGGGGAGTGAGATATGTTGTCCTCATAACTTGATTGCGGTTAAAAAAAACGTTGATATAATAAAACACGTGAATCAAAATAAGGTTCTAAATTTGAACTTTAAGATTGCACCAAACGCTTTGTTTGACATATTATATTGCAATATACACATACATACATCTCTCTCTCTCTCTCTCTCTCACACACACACACATTATATATATATATATATATATATATATATATATATATCCGCATTAATCCGGATCCCATTAAATTAGACGTCGCTTAAAACGGAGAGCAAACTATTAAATTCATAATCAGTAAGCGGTAATGAAAATTTGCCTTATGAGACTATACCCTCATGATGTAATTAAAAATTGTTTAATACATATTATGTGAGTAACACATTCGTTTGAATTATCTAATGCGCAATTATTTACCATTTTGCTTTGTTATTACTTCAATATACAAGTTCTTTTTACTATGTAGAGTGTTTAGAGCTATGTAGTTTTGGTAAGTCGTATTGGTTATTTCGTTTAATCCGAATTTTCACAAATTCGGACGATCTAGAACTCCAATTAGTCAGGATTAATGAAGTTGTAATGTATGTATACACAATATTCTTTCGAAAACTTTAATTTAAAATATGCATTTTTCCCGAAAAAGAACTTTTTACCAATTTATAAATAAATGATGAAAGTAAAGATTTTTTTACAAAGATATGGCGATGGAGAAAATGAGCAACCTCTTTTTTTTTTGTTAAATATACAAAATACTACTTTTCCAATTCTTTACGGTTGCTTTCATTTAGAATCATAAATTTACAACCGAAATGTCAAACGTCATCCGAGAGATTAAATTGTCGATTGATAATCAGAAATGGTGACATTTATCAATAGACGTAACTTTCATCTTATCAATGAAAAGATATTTATAATTCCAAATCAAACAACGAATTTACTTTTTCACTCTTTGTCAACTGATAATCTACAAAGTAATATATATCTGTAATATTAAAGAGAGCTAAAATATTTATTGAGTATATTTAATGTTTCTAAAACATATTGTGTAATTCAAAGTATATTGATATATTAAAAGATCTTTCTAAGTGTGATCGGTTTCTTTGTTATCACTAATACTAAATATTCCGGCTTCACTAATAAAAGGATACGTGAAACGAAAAGAAAGATGATAGATTGATTTATCATCGTTCAAATAAACACGCACGCACTCACGGAATCACGCACACACACGTATATACATTTATGTATGTGTGTGTAACAATTATATATGTAAACAACATCTTATAAAGAACAAATTATAAACACTAAGATGTTATAAAATTATTTAGAACAAAAACAAATAAAAAAAAACCTATATCGTTAAAAAGATAACCATAAATCAAAGTACAAATATTATCAAATGAACGATGATTATGAAAATAAGGCAAAAATTTACACAAATGCATCAAACAGTTCATTAATTTCTTCAATAAAAACCCTAAATAACCGTTACGTATTATTAAATATTAAACGAATTTAAAGCATAGCAAGGTAAAAGAAAAGCAACAATTAAGAAAAACGGAGATAATGAAATTAATTCCGTTCTATACTTGAAAGGAATTATGTATGTTTATACCTGTATTACAAATCTGACCATCACACCTCAGAGAATTACATTATAAAAATCTGGTTACTATACATATATATATATATTAAATAATGCAGTTAAAAGGAGTTTCTATCGAGCAAATTCTTGCAAACTTTTTTAAATTGATTTTTCTGATTTATCTTTAGATACTTAAATTGGTCTTTAAGAATTCTAACTTGAGCTGACATAAGCCCAAAGTGCCAAAAACCTCTTCCCCGGTGTGTCCTGATGTACTGGTACTGCAGGTATTAAGTTTCGCTCTAAACCTTACATTCGGAGAAGGTTTTCTCAGTTTGCACGTATGATTTTGATCCAAAAAATAGGGTACATAAAAAAAAGGAAAAATACTTACATTAAATTCCATTGTTTTAACAGTGATGATCACTAAGTCCCTGAAATTTCATTTATGAGCATAAATCGGAATAAAAATATTTTTTAAAAAATTACGTTCCTAATTTTGTAAAACAAAAAAAGAAAAAATTTCATGTTTTTCTCTATTTCAAAAAAAATTCATTAAAATTATTTATCGTAATGGATCTAATTCTATTTATAGTACTTTTCAAATCTGTCACACTCTAAATGTTTCGTTTTGTTTCTTATATTTTCATAAGAGAGTTTAGTGATTGAAAGTAAGAAACATCTACGCCTGCTCCATTAACGTGGAAATCATTTCCTAACATTTAAACAAAAGGACATCGAATTTCTTTTTCTTAATAGGAATATTGAAGACATATATGGAATGTATATCAACTGATCGACAAATATAATTCTTTTGTAAAAGATATCTGGGAGACCAATTCGGTATTCTAGATCACACGAAACGTATCTGTGAAAATCAAAATAAAAAGTGCGAAACCATTTTACGCAAGCCATTTTATCATGTTTACATTCTCTTTATTTTCCTGGTACCACCTCGCGTGCACTGCTAAAGTACATTAATTCCTTTCCAACCAGCGTCGTTACTACCTACGTTACGCAAAAAAATTGATCAATCACGCAAAGGTTTATCAACCTCCATTATATGACTTAAAACAAATGATTATAACCACTATGATGTGTTACGTTTCTATTATTACTGCGTATTCTATCTTATTAACCCATTAAAAGAATACAGTTTATGTTTTTGACTATAGAAAATGCCTATACAAAAACGGATTTAGGGTTTAGGTGTGGCCACTGGCAAGCGCAGTCGTTGCTAGGCAACCCAGTTACGATCGATAGTAGTAAGAGGGGGTCAAAGCCCGGTGTTACGCTTCCATTAGAAATTTGTGATCGCCCCTTATTTTTTATTTACTATTCGAAGAAAAAATCTAGATGCCTTCAAATATCTTTCAAGTTTCATTCCTGTTTCGTTTTATGGCAAGAGAAGAATATGTTTATTGCAATGAAAGTACCGAAGAGGTTTTTTTTACGAAACAGATTATAGAATATTAAATCTGGTTTTTCGACGAAAGATTTTTCCACTGGCAATGCACTTTATTACCCACACCGTGTTTGGTTACAGACTCTGTTATACTTTATGTTAAACATAAAAATTCAGTTCTACTGTAATAAATTTAATTTATTCCTTGCTTCAAAAATATTGTTTGGCTTTTCTTTGTTTAATTAAGTACCTAGTATCCATTGTAAAAGGCGCTCCTTTTTGCCTTAAAGATTGCCTTAAAGATTCATTTTAAAAATGGGGTGCATGATATATTAAAGATAAAATATTCTTTCCTCTTTTCAAAGTCGTCATTCTTTATATGAAGATGGTGATACTGAGAAACAAGACAAAGAAGAAAGAGAAGAAATTAATGAAGCTAAAGAAGAATGAGATAACCGTGAATGATTTCAGTTTACTATTAAAAATTACCAATTATTTTAACTGCTTTTTTAAATCATACTTTAAAGCTTAGGTTTTTCCCAGAAAACTGTATTCAGTTTCTTGGGTTTGTCTTATACAACGGAAAATACAGTAATTTATTTTGCAACCAAATCCAAATAATCTGACTGCAGAACAGTCTTTTTTCATTATGATGATAATGATAACGATTCAGGTCTTTTAATAGTGATCTTTTTTTATCAGCAACTCTTAAGAATTTCAATCGTATTAGTCAAATTTTTGGAGAAAATTTTTGTAACTGATAACATTTAAAGAAAAACATGTGTAAAAGAAGAAGGAAATTCAAGTGTTAAGTCTTATATTTTTAAGAGAGATAATATTTTCATTAATATTTTGAAATATGTAAAGCTTCGGTAAGAATAATGCTTGTTAGAAAGGAGTAAAAAATAAATTTCATTTCTGAAAACTTCTATGCGTGTTATTATGCGAAAATGATTTTGAAAACTAGATTAAAAATCATGCTTTTTTCCCCTCTTTTCATTTCTTAAAACCGAATGTTCATTTATTTATTTATTTTAACATTACATGACATTGACGGATCCAGAAAAAAATCAATAGGAGGTGATGGTTACAATTTTTTTTTCTTTAAAAAGTTCATGAGACTTAACTGTGTTTATTCCATCTAATATTCGAGCTTACTTAGCCCTTATTTAAAAAAAATTAATTAAATATTAAATCACGAATCAAATTAAAATTGAGAACTAAAAACTTACAGCACGATAGTTCGGTCTCGTGCATGAACACAACAAATAACTTTTAAGTAAAACAACGAAATAAATACTTTTCAATTTGGTTGGGATTTCTTGTACAGGTATGCTATTTTGTTTGTGTGCGTGAAATCATGACAAGTGTGAGAAACATGCTCCTATGCCCACCCCCTGTGTCCGCCACTGTTACATGACCTGATATTCTAGACCTCATAAAACTGCTACATCCTGAGTATAACTTAAATGAATTTTGCTCTAGGTGTAATGCAATGCCAGATTTTATACTGTAAATCTGATTATAAATTGCCACAATAATTGGAGAATATCCTATTCTTATTAAAAGTGAGAAATAAAATTTTATAATTTGATAATGTATACTTTCCCCCTTAAAACACATGCAATCATTTTGGGCCTTTGTGATTTTTCGAAAACTAACTAATTCATAAGGGAAACCATTTATAATAGGATATCTTTAATTATTCTAAGGAGGAGAAACCTTTATAGCTTTTGACTACGAATATCAAAAAGAGAAACCGTTAAAAAAAATCCAAAGAATCTTTTTTTTTTTCATGTATTTTTGTCATTTCTCATGAGGTAATTTGTATAAAGACTAAAAACAATTTCGTCTTTCCAGACGAATTTTATTTTGAGTAATGATCCTTCTTAAATTATTCAAATTTTTTTCTTAAAAAAATCTGATTGATCATGGGCCTTTTAAGTAATTTTTCCACAGGGATTCATTTTGTCTTTTTCAAAGCCACACCTTTATCGAATTTCTTATTTTCTTACCTTCAGTCTAAAGCTCAGAAAAAAGAAACATAGCATAAAAATCTCTCTCTTTTTTTTTTTAAATTTTTTAATTAACTTTAGAGATGATATTTTTAAGTGATTTATGGAAATGTATTCCATATACAATTCCCGTACTGATTATTCATTATTTTAATTTATTTCTATTATTTAATTGTATAAATGAAGAATGTAATGGTAAATAAATTTTTTATTTAAATTAACATAATTCCTTCTCCAGAAAAAAAATCTGCTCTATATTTTCGTAATTATTAAAGGTGCGACTATATTCAGAATTAACAATTGTGTATCGATATGAAACTAAAATATTAAAATTAAATTTTATTAAGTATGGAGGCATTCAGATTACAATTTTCCTTTAAACAACTCAACGCCCAAATTTTTCAATTTTTCAACGCTCAATTTTTTTTTTATTAAGTATGGAGGCATTCAAATCAGAGAAATGGTTCCCAACGGAGATGGTACCACCCATATATGGACGTTGAAAATATCAAAGGGGAATATAAAGATCCCCCCCCCCCCCCCGGTGAATACTGGTAAGAACGTACTGCAAAATCTGATTTATGCAAAAATTATTCAACACATGTTTCAACAAACAGTTCTAAATGTATTTTAAGCAAAGTCAGTCCGCATTAAAGTAGGTATTGGTGCATTATGGTTTTGTTCCCAATACTTTTTTTACTAGCACATGAACGAATTGCAGCATGAGCAATGCATTACTTGGAGCATCGTATTGTTTGTGTGTATATTCCGGCTTGCTCAACAAAGTTTATATTTAACAGTTTGAACAGGGCACAACAAGATTGAAGTTCCTCCTGACATGTCACTACGAATTTCCAAGTATACTGTTACTTCCATTGAGTATTCTACTTTTCTTTTCAAAGTTAGAGTATTGATTTCAACTGCATGGAATAAAATTCATTTAAAAAAAAAGGGGGGGGGAGGATTTGTTTTTGCGTGATTAATTACTTTTCCAAACTTTTCTGAAAATAAATAAATAAAACATAGACTCTGAAAACGATTTTTTATTCTTGAAGAGGAATTGGTGAGTAATTTTTTTCTGAGAAGGGGAGGTTGTCCCCCCATAAAAAATTATAAACTCAGAGACTCAGAGAGTGAAGAAATTTTTATTATTTATATGCATTGTTCTTTTGTGAAGCTGGGAAGTTTATTTATATCAAATTATAAAATTCTTTAGTAAACAATGGGATACATTTCTTTTAAAAGAATGATAAAAATCGGAAATAAAAATGTAGAGCTCCTTGACGAACAGTAATACTAATTTATTTGCAAAACAGCCTAGTATCTTCCACCATTTTCTATTTCCTTATGTATCATTGTCAGCCATATATAATATCAAATTCAACTGAAAAATAAAATAATTTTGCTATGTATATTTAAGAACAAACAATTTCTCATGTGGATTATTATTTTTGTTATCTAAAATAGATACTTTCTTACTTTACATTCATTAAGTAATCACATCATATAAATTGTTTCAAATACTTAATTTCTATGTAATTTAAAAGAGAAAATATAAGTACATTTAGATAATTTTAAATGAAAGAAAGAGTTTTGATTTTTCATCTATCGAATTAGATAAAAGTGTAAGGAAAAAAAAATCGTGTGTGGGAATGAGTGAGTGAGTAAATGTCAAGATTCTTGGCGCAAGAGACAGATGTGACTATACTGCCCCCAACAAGATTTAACTGCGGTTTAGACGTGAAAATATTGAAGAAAAGACGAAAATTGGTTGACAAGAAGGAGGGTCGAAAATAGAGAAGGATCACTAGGGTATCCTGAGAGAGCGTAACAAGTGTTTACCAAAGACAGTAAACCCCATGGGAAAGAAAAAGATCACTAGGGTGCCTCGGGGTCATTACCTGAAGAAAATACGACCCTGAGGTCCCCTGATATAATTCCCAGGGTCAGAGTGCCCTGTTCTAACCCAGACGCTGGGTACCCATTTTAGTCGCTTCTTACGACATGCACGAGCTACAGTGGGACTATTCTGTCATTCTCGGTCTTTCTAATAAGTTAAGTTAGTTATTAATTATTAATTTAGTTAGAAAGTAAGTTAAAGTTTGTTAGAAAGTTTATATGCCTTTTTTATACAGATATCTAACATGTTACTCTTTGAGGAACGTTTTTATAGCACTGACAGAAAAAGCTGTACTGAACCAATATTGAATCATAAAACGTGGTATTAATTTTCTATCGACATCGCTCAGAAACATAAGAAGATTTTAAAATTTTCTTTCAAGCAAATCGCTTGAGAGCAAATAAATAATGTTGCAATTTTTGAGTTCCACCTTATGAAGGATAAAACAAAATTTGAAGTGATCGAAGCAAGGATTCCATTTAATGCTCTTACTATTTAACACCCTTATCCCTACAACAAGTTGGCGCCAGAGGCAAAATTTCGCTGCTCTTGACTAGTTAATTCCAGTTCTTCATCAATATTGCAAAAATGAAGCAACCGAGGCACAGAACACTTAAAGTTAAGGGCGTCTCCCGACATTTGTTGATCGAATCGAAACAAGATATAGATAAATTCCTTTTGTCGCAGCAGTGTGAGGTCACTATGTTACAATAAACACCAGGTTTAATTACAATAATATCTAACGCATCAAAAAAGCAACTGATCACAATTAGAAGACGTAAATGTTGATCAGTTATGTTTACAACGCACTTATTTTTAGAACAGGATGAAAAATAGATTAATCATTTAATTATACATTTTATAATCATATTCATTTGGAAAAATTGTTATAGTGTAGATACTACTTATAATTTGTAATAAAATTTATTATTTATTTATATTATTTGTATTTAGAATATAATTTCTTTTCATATATTTCTGTCATAAAATAAAAGAATTTAATTAAATGTCTAGTTATTATGAAATGTCTGGTTGTTAATTTACATTCACAGCTTAAAGAATTCCCTGCAATCTGCCAGAATATTAGTTTTGCTTGAAAGTTTTACCAAATTATAAAACAAGAAAAAATCAAAAACTTTTTTTTGAAATCACACTATTCACAATCAATAAATTATAATCACACACAAAATCAATAAATTCACAAAAAATCAATGATTCACAAAAAATCAATAAATTATAATCACACTATTCACAATCATCAGATGTATTACGTTTGGTTTACATACTAATCATAATTATAAATTTGATAAATATGTAAAACAGATGAAAATGAACATGTTCAATTCAACTGAATTCATTAAAAGAGGAAGTTATTATTCCGAGAAATTCAGACCAATAGAAGAAGTTAAATAAAGATTTTAGATTTCACGTCATATTATATTAATAGTAATAACAGAAAATGGATATGGCAATTCAATTTTGAAAGTAGGACAAATTTTTATTGTGCGAAAACATGTTCTATGGAATTCTAACGAAAATTTTAGCAATAAATGTTATTTATTTAATTATTTGTTTAGGTTTAAAATAAATAATTTACGTGTAATTAATTCGAAAAAAAAACCCATTGGAATTGCATATTTTTTGCATTAATGGAGAGATAATTGTTTTCCAACTTGAATACACTAATGATTCTCAGGATGTTTCAAATATTGACAATCGAAAACAATTAACTATGTTCAGATTTAATTTTAAAACAGCTGTACATTTTTTTAAAAAGCCACTAAAATTTAAATAGGTAGAATTGTTGTTATAAAACCTCATGCATGCACACTTTTGCAGAAGAAGAAAAATGCTTTTCTAGAGTAGATAGAATTAACGCCAAATAAAAAAAAAAATGGAATCTGATTTGAAAAATGCATACATTTCTTTTTTCTTTTTTTTTTTTGTAATGCAAGAGTTTTGAATAATCAAAATTATAAAACATTCGTTAAATGAACTTTTTGTTTTAAGTCATAGTAATAATTTAAGGCATATTCCCTATCAACAAGCAGGAAAATGAAAAGAGAGATTTTAAAAACAACATCTCAATTGCTTATGAAATAATCCTACTCGATGATGTCTCTTTCAAAACTTTATAACAGCTTTCTATAGAAATAAAAATATGTTACAGAAGATATTCACAGTAATTTAGTTTGACATAGACACTCCACGAACTTTTTGGCAACAATTCAAGCTGAGTCCGGTAGGAAAAATACATTGACAACAGTTTCATGCTTTCCAAAAATGTGTTTTTAGTTAAAACTTTCTTCTTCTAATTAAAAATTTAAGAAAAAGTTTTAAAACTGTAATTCTTTACACACACTCTCTCTCAAACACACACACATTATATATATATATATATATATATACAGAGAGAGAGAGAGAGAGACATAGAAAATTCAAATAGATATTAAAGTAATGTAAAGAACTGTGTCTAGCTTTGGACAGACAGGCGTGGTCAAAGATGTGTTTTCTGGACATATAAGCCATCCCTTTCAACAAATTATTTTTCGCTAAGAACAAAAAAAGGATAAAACTCCTTACGTACAGAATATTACAAAAGTATAAAGTAAACCTACCATAAAATAAAGTCATTATTCTAACTTAACCATTTGATATTTACTGTACCTGAATTCACATACACACAAATAAGTATTTATGTATGCATTAAATTAAATTATTCCAAAGTTTTCAGTAAAATAGTGTCATCTCCCACAATTCTTTAATTCACAATGCCTACCACATATTGCACAAAATTTTAAATAAAATGTAAATAGAAATTAAAAATATTAAAGATTATTACAAAAATTCCATATATATATATATATATATATATGGGAGGGGTAAATAATTATTTTTAATGTTAATTAGGAATATTTTTATCACACCGAATCACATATTAAAATATATTTTAAAACCTCAAAAAAATAATTTTTTTAAAAAATTATTGTTACTGAAAACCTACAAATATTACAGAATTAAATGAAAATTCAGTAAATTATCAAAATAACCCATGCAATATAATTAAAGATATTATTCGAAATTAAAA
>BMAW01046521.1:2692-17877 GCA_019974015.1 Nephila pilipes | reverse complement strand
GTGTGTGTGTGTGTGTGCGTGCGTGCGTATGTGTGTTTGTGTGTAATGATTTAACTTTAATTCATTAATTTCTCTTAATAATAATTAATTTTCTACTCTAACCCATTCCCTTATTCAAAAGTTAAATATTCATTCTTATTTCCTGATCTCCTTCCACATTATCACTTCATTTATTAGATCAGGTGCTCATAAAACTGGTTAAATCCGCTTTCCCACGATTATAAATCTGTCAAAACAATCCCTTCAGACTCCCTGTCTATTATAATATTTCCCCAGAATCCCTAATCCTGTACCACGTATTTCACTGACGTTTTTTTATAATTTTCCCTGTTATGTAAGTAGATACTCTGAAAATTAGAGCGCTTATTACCGTCTCACCATGTAACATGTCCTGCGGTTAAACCGCTCCAAAATTTCTTGCTTCTTCGGCCCGGCCGGCTGCCGACTTTGCGCAGCGTCTTCATAATGAATAATAAGTAAAATCACCTCCATTAAATTGAATATGACTCGTATTAGTCATTAATCTAACATTATTTTAAACTACAGCATGATTTAAATATCCTCAAGGAAATTCATTTCAACAAACCGGTAGGATAGTCCTATCCGGGCGAGTGAAATAGTAAATTCATTCTATATATATTTGATTGGAAAAAAATAGTCTTTGAGAAAATAAGTGCTATTTAAAACTGAAAACTTTTAAATTGCTCCGTTTCTAATCAATTCCTTTTCATTGACAGTTTTGATCAAGTATAATTTTCTCTCATTGGAAAATTTAATTAAATATGCTCTTTCCCGACACAAACTTTGCTTTGAAGTCCCAAAAATATAAAATTGCCCTTTTTTATTTTGTATTATTAAAAAAAAAAACCATATAAACAGGTGCTTTTAATTGTGTTTATAATTTATTCAAAAATTTCGCAATTGAAAAAGCCTTTGAGGAAAAATGTGTGTATTTATGTGTATGCATTGCATTATTTAGTTCCCTCCCTCCATAAATAATTCAATTAAAATTCATGAGAAATTTTGTTTTTACTTCACAGTCTAATATGAGTAAAACTTTTGTGAAAAAGTTATTTTAAATTTTGATTCACAGGAGATCTTTAAGATATAAATGAAAAAAAATATTTATTAAAATTTTTAATAACTGTAAAGTTACACACATTTTTATAACTTGCTGTACAATTTAACCATGATAAATTGATAATAAATAACCATGATAACCATTTTCAGATGACTCCAACTATATTTCAAAGGACTAAACAAATAAAAGGTTTTTTTTTTTTTTTTTTTTTTTTTTCATTTTGAGTCCGGTGAAATCCCTTAAAGTGTAATGCTCTTAGTCTAAAGAAAATAATTCAAAATGTAACAAAATAAAAATTTATCCATATACAGAAACCTTTCTTTAATTGGGTATTCGGTAGTTAAGCTTTGTTTGAGCCGAGCCATAAAATCGCTTTCATTGTTTTTAGTGTGATTTTTAGTCAGCTTGTTGACTTTAACTATAGGTCACTAAAAAGAGCTGCTCGCATTTTCGAACAGAGTTTATCGTAACTGCCCATTTTTCTTTCAGTACAGAGGTGTGTGTGCTTTTTGTTTGTTTGTTTGTTTTTTGTTTTCTAGCAGAATTTCGCGTTTTTTGTTACATATAACGTTTGCCCAACAGTGCAACCGTGTACGTACAAAGTTCTGTGCCGACTTCCGATAGCTCACCTTTAAACTTGTCGTAACACTACCACTGTGAGAATGAGCCGGCCATTCTAGCAAAGCAATTCAACTGAAGTGGATTGAAGCCGAAGTGAACTCAGGTCCTTCTTATACCGCTATATAACGTAACACTGGAAGGCAAGCAGGGAGAGATGAATCGCCGAGGAAATAGTCCTCTCCTCCATTTCTGACTGTCTTCGTCTTGTGTTTGTGGGTCATGTTTACAGCTTATGTTTTCCTACATTTAAACTTTTAAAACTTTTTTTAATGAATTATTATCCAGTCCTTTTGTGGGAAGGTTAAATACCTTCTGTTGGGGAGTCCGTTGCATGACAAACCATATTGGTGACCCGGACGTGATTTGAATTCACAACTTCTGATTGGAAGTCCGTTGGGTATCCAAACCATAGTACTGTACAGTAAAATGTTTTAGAAACTCTTAAGTGGATTAAGTGATTAGAGTAACTTGTTGTAACTTATTTTATTTATCGTTGTACTGTATTAATTTTCCTCATGTGCAGTGTTTTTATCAAAACAAAAATGTATCCGTTTTACTAAATATATGCAATGGATTTAATGTTCAATGTTTGAATTTTATCTGGTACTTCCAGGACACAAAATACTTTATCTGTTATTTATATTATCTGCACGTGCTCAAAATGTGGGTAAACACATTTAAATGCATGTTTTAATGGTTGAAATTTTTACTAAAGTGATTTATATCTTTGGTATACCAGTTGAAACTGCACTGACTCTCTATAATCCGGCATTGCCATGGTTCCGAACTTACCGGATTAAAGACAGTCTAGTATATTTAAGCTTTTAAAAAAGTAGTTTCTGTTTTCCTACGGAAACTATAGAAGAGAGATAGTTAATGATGCTGTGAAACGTGTATAGTGGTAATAATTTTCTCGTTATGTTCAGTAATGGAAAGTAAAAACAATATCTGTGAGAATTATTAATTCGAAGATTCTTCTAATATTCATTTGCTTTTTGTATGCGTTTTTTTTTTTTCTCTTTTTTTCAGCTTAGTTTCTTTTTGTAGAGTTTTTTCCTACAATTTGTATATAAAAAGTGATTGCTTGCTGATTGTGTACCGCAGTAATACATTATTTTTATTTCTGTGTAATTTCTGTCACATAATTAGGTAACTTCGATAGGACTGTAGGTTCGATAAATAAGTATAACACAAAAAAGTTTGGAAAATTTACTATGCAATAAAAAAAAAAAAACTCGAAAAAGTAATTGCAATATCACAGTTCTTTTTTAAGAAATTTTAAATTATCTAGATCAGAAGTCTCTAAACTGCAGACCGCGAGCTACTCTTCCCCATTCGACCTGCTACACTTTATTTCGAATACATTGTAAAATTTATACAATATTATAAATGACGCAAACTAATAAAGAAACGCAATAAACTGACATACATGAGCAAAATTAGTAATTAATTATATGAGGTTTATCCTAAAAGCTTACAAAAAGTGACTTACTCCTCACAAAGGGTCCTCAGGGGCATCGAGACTTGAATCAATGACCCTACTGAAACAACACGAGTTCGCGACTATGACCACTAGGCTACTGCTGCCACACGTCCTGCATTTAATTTCTCTACACTCCGCAAGATGGCACTGCAGTACATTTAGCATTATGGTTACAATATGTAAAGCACAGCATGCGCATCGTCTAACTCCGATGTAATGGCATGTCCTTTGACACTTACCGGTAAGTACTAACCGAAATTGCAATTGGAGTAGTCTGCAAGTATAACCTCGCCACCGATAAATGATCGCCGGCTAGACTAGAAACGAAATTACATTATATTGGTATAATGAACTAGCTAGATCTTGGTCCTTGGGGCTTAGAAGAGAGAGTCAGTGAGGTTCTTAGGCTAAACGGCTTGGAGACCCCTTATCTCGGTGACAGGAATGTAAGTTTAAGATGATTAATTCTGAAGTTAGTTGTTATTTCGGCGTTTTTCTGGGAACACTATTGCATAGTCATTATGTTACAAAAAAATACGGTACGCATTACTTTTTCGAAAGGAAACAATTCATAGAGAGAGTAATTGATAGTGAAGTCTATTCGCGCAAGAGCCAAATGTGGCCATACTGTTCCAAACTAAGTAAATGTGTGATCTAGACGTTAAAACTATGAAAAATAGAGTGGTCGACAAGAAGGGTCAAGAGAGAAAGTAAAGTTTATTGGCGCAAGAGACAGATATGGTTATGATGCGTCAAAAAAGATTCAACTATGGTCTAGACGTGAAAAAAATGGAAGACAAGACAAATTGGTTGACAAGAAGGAGGGTCGAAAATAGAGAAGAATCGCTAGGGTATCCCAGGAGCGCGTCCCCAATGCTTACTAAAGACAATAAACCGCAGAAGGAAAAAAAAAAGATCAGAAAGGTGTCTCGGGGTCATGATGCCCGAACCTTCTTAAAGAAATCCCTGAGGTCCCCTGATATAATCCACAGAGTGCCTGGCTATACCCCAGATATTGGGTACCCATTTTAGTCGCCTCTTACGACGTGCATGAGCTACAGTGGGACTATTCTGTCATTCCCGGTCACCACACGGGTCAATTAATGGAGAGAATCGGATTTTATAATTCTACATTTTTATTTAAAAATAACGTTGTTACTTATATATTCATACGTTCAATACATATGTTAAAAAAGTTTTAGACTTAAGAGTTAAGAGAATATTATCATAAATGCTCGTATAATTTTTTCAATAACTTAAAATAGTAATTGTTTGATTTTAAGTTGCCTGTTTGAGAGGATAAATTTTAGAAATGAGTGGACTAAGATGTAAAAGTGAATGGACAATAAATTTAATAAAACGATAATAAAATGTATTACTTCAACAATAATTAGCACCGATGTGTGTACTAAACGTTACTGGTACATGATTATGATAATTACATTTAATTTGGTTAAGCGCGTCGATCATAACCAAACATTCATGCCGCTAGTAAAAATTATACTTCAGACATACACTTCATAAGGAGAGACCATACAATAATCTAAAGAAAACTTCTATATTGTCACAGACCAGAAGGAATGAGAATCACTTGGCATACGCCAAGAGCAGAATCGCGCCAAACCAAATCGTATCGAACACTGTCAAACTGTAATTAATAATTGTAAATAGTTTGTGTTCTTTAAAATGCTTATCCGAAGGGAAAATCAATGATAACTTTTTTATTTAATTTAACCAATTATAATCTTTTTTTTTCACCTTGTGACAAAACAATAGAGATATTTACTGAGAAATACGTATTTCAAGCAAGAGTATTTCATATACAAAATATATTTATTAACTTGAATTAATGTTTCCATAGATACACGAGAGAAGACCATTGGCAATTCATCTCATTTGATTTCAAAGGACGACCTACGTCTTTTTCAACTTCCACAGCAATGGGTGGCCGCGGTAGCTACGTGGTCATAATGTCAAGCTCGTGCCCGGTAATGCTCCATTAGAAACACGTACTTGAATCCTGATGCTACTAAAATACAATCATTTAGTACGATTGATCCACTTTAAATTTGTCGAGCTTCAAAGTCCATCCATTGACGTGGTGTGTAAATTAAAAGAGTAGGGTATTAACACAGATTTTTTTTCGATCTCGTTAGCTGATCGTGTTTCAAAATTACGAAGCTTATTCGCTGTGATTTGAAAAATTTTGTGTTGGACAACAGCTAGACAATTGGTCTAACTTTTGTTCAACATAAAGTATGACTAATCGTCTAACTTTGTGTTCGCTGTATTGAAAGTTAGACAAGCTTTCAATACAGCAAACAAACATCGCTGGTCGCCGAGCTCACAACTTTGACAGCTCTGTTCCAAATTTCGCAAAACAAAAATTTTATATTTCAATTTAATCTTAATTTTGATTGAAATTTTGAATAAGAAACTGAATGAGGTTTACACAAATTTGCTGCGTAGTATTAATTTCGAATATGATGAGCTTTGCATGTTAAAACGATGGAATATTTTTTTTTTTTGAAAAAAATATTTTTTGTACCACCTTCGTTACATAATTACATGAATGGAGATATTTTAAAATATGTACCTTTATGGCAAACAACATACAAATCATTATCATTTACTTCAGGCACTTTCAATGCAAAACTAAATCCAAGTGTCACATCATCAGCATAACAAGAGCCTTTGTTTGAAATATTCCCCTCTCCTAAATATATATATATATATATATATATATATATATATACAAAAGAAACGAAGCACTAAGAAGGAGTTGTCAGATGAAGACAAAAATTGGCGGAGAGGAAAGTTATGCACAGAATAGAAAATGATTAAAATTTCAGAAAAATTGAATGATTTATTTCAGAGTTACATAGTTACAAAGTAACGAGCTCATTAAGGTGTGACCCACCTCTAGCCTGGATGCAATCTGCCACACGACGTGTCATAGAGTGATAAGGCTCCCTGATGGTCTCCTGAGGTGTTTCTTGCTAAATTTGCTCCAATTGTCGAGCTAGGTCATCAATATTCTCTGGTAGATGCAATCGCCTTCTCATCATATCTGAAACATACTCGATTGGAGAGAGATCTGGTAGGTCAAGGAAGTGTTTGACAATCTGTAAGACAGTTCATAGCAACACGTGCCGTTTGTGGTCTGGCATTATCTTGCTGAAAAATAAGGTACTGCAAAAGAAAAGGTAGCAAAATAGGTCTCAGAATGTCGTCGACATACCGCTGTGCTGTATGTGTGCTTCTAATGACGACCAAAGAGGTCCGGCTTTCAAGGGAAATGGCACCCCAGACCATAATTCCTGGTTGAGGGCCTGTGCGGTATGCAATAGTGAAAGCAGGATCGGTACGCTGTTCTGAGCGTCTCCAGACACGTCTAGGATGATCGTCAGGACACAGTTGGAAGCGGGATTCGTCGCTAAACACTATACGTCCCCAGTCAGCATCATTCCAACCTGATCAAACCAAGCACCACTGTAATATAGCTCGATAGTGTGCAGGCGTGAGGGAAAGGTGGCGTAGCTGTTGGTACAAGCTTAGATTTCGCTCTTTCAGCCGTCTGTGAACGGTCATGGTGGACATTCGTGTGCGGGTCTCACGAATGTCCACCATGAATAATAACGATGAATCAGGCGCTATGACAGCTGATCTAACAATTACTCTGTCCTTCCGATCTACTGTGTCCCTAGGTCGACCGCTACCATCATGACACTGAAATCTGCCTTTGTCCACCCATTCTTGCCAGCATTCTAATCGCCGTATTGTTTTAAGCGATTCTCCGATTTGCCCAACCTGCCTCTTTCAATCCAATGATACGACCTCTTTCAAACTCTGACATTTGCTCGTAAGGAGCTCGAATCCTGCGGCGATTCATTTTTTCAGTCGTTGAAAGGTATCTTAAATCGCAATGCAACAGAAAATTTGACCATCTGTTTGAGAATCGCTTCTTATATACACCTGCTGAAGTGCGCAGTTTCGATGCGCTGTAGCTCCCGCTATTCCTTCATTGGACACCAAATTTTAATCATTTGCATGTTCGAACCTAATGTCTTTGCATACGAAATTTCATTGCAGTTATTTTTGTTATAGAGTTTATGTTTATTTATATATATATATATATATATATATATATATATATATATATATATATTATACACGCCGCAGGGAAATAAATATAGTGTTTGTGGAAATTCAGAGATAGATATTCTATTAGCGGGATAACAGGTAAGAGGTATGTTAGTAATATCGATGTGCACACGACATAGTTGTATAAAGATATTAAGTGATCCTCTGAAAATTGACGAGAAATTCAGAACCAGTTTTTAACAGTTATTTCCTGATTAGGAACGAATTTTTCCGTTTGTTAAATAAGATGAAATTTGAGTTAAAATCAATGATTAGGGCGTGAGTCGGGGACTCAGTTTTACTGTTATTGAGGTAAAAAGAAATTTCAATTATACATCTTTGATTAGGACTCGCATCGGACCAATTTTACTCTTATTGAGGTAAGTAGAAACTTCAATTATATATTCCTTTATTAGGACGAGAGTCAGGACCTGTTTTACTGGCCTTTTTAGGTTTAGAATTAGTTTTTATAACGTCGCACTAGAAGCAACACGAGGGATATTTACGACGGATCTTGTATATTTGAATCTCGGTCAAGTAACGAGGACGACACCTGAGCTAGCACTTCCCTCTCCTAACTTCCACACCACGCCAACGGGAGGACTTTGGTCTAAGACAAATTTAACGTACATCAGCCTCGGCTACACTGTGGGTCTTTAGCGGCCAAGGATCGAACCCGCGACTGAACGGAAACCGCCGACCTCGAATCCGAAACCATGACCACTAGGCTATCGTGGCATCCTGTTTTACTGTCATTGAGGCAAGAAAAATTTAAATTTTTTTTTCTGTCAATGAGGTAAGATGAAAATTCAGTTATATATTAATTTATTAGGATGCGTATTGGAACCTGTCTTACTGTCAATGAGGTAAGCAGAAATTTCAATTATATATTCCTTTATTAGAATGCGTTTCGGAACATGTTTACTGTTATTGAGGTAAGCAGAAATTTTAGTAATTATCTTCATTTATGACACGAGTTAATAACTGCTCCACAATCGTAATAAGGTTTCAATTTAGATTATTTTTGAGTAAAATAAGTATTCTTTAAAGATTTATTTGACTGAAAATTTACTAAATCTAGCTGTCTCAGAACTGTAGCAGCAAAGCGGGCGAACTATTGCTTTACCATGACTAAAACTTATGAGAACCAGACCAATAACCCTGTTGTTGTTCTTCCATTCTTACATCGAGAAATCTCGTACTAAGAGCTCCTCGTAAGAGAGCTCCATTTTTCTCAATAGATAATTTCATCCTAACGGGAATTGAAACTGGTTGTTTATCACTGAGAGGGCTTGAGAAGACGGGCCTCGTAATTTTTGATCGACGAGAACGACACCTGATCTAACACCTCCCTCTCCAAACTTGCCTATGGGATGACTTGGGTCCTCTACCAGATTTAATGTGCATCGACCCCGATATATGGCGGGTCTTCGGTGGCATCAAGGCTCGATCCCACGCTGGGAAAAATGCATAACTCTATAGGGTGACTGTGTATAAAGAAGAATAAATTAAAATTACGATAAAAATGCAGTAATAACTAAAACTTTACGTTTCTGAAACCAAAAAAATCAATATTAATAGATGTAATTACAGCATTGTGTACATAAGGGTAATTAATATGCAGAAAAAATATTATTGAGTTATCTAGGTTATTTCTCAGTAATAATTAAAGCTTTACAATATTCCTCGTAATAATAATTCAACAAAAAAAAAATTATATTTTAAAAATCAATGGCCATAGAATGACTAGTTCTTATATATTATTTAACTCATTTGTTTATTGCTTTGTGATAAATTATAGGTATGCTGATCGAAATCTCTTTCATTTTTATATTTAGAATTAAAGCCAATTTAAACGTTATAGTATAAATTTTAAATCTTGCACATTGAGAAATGATTGAAAAAAATGTACAGATAATCGGAAAAAGCATGATCATAAAATATACGAATGCGAAATTTTTAAATATGAACAATTATATAACTGAATTTACGTTATTATTTTTAAATATTAAAATAATGAAAGCGAAGGTTGAAGTATGTATATGTTAAGAAATACTTTCCATGAATAGTTTCCTCAGATAAATTAATACTAATCATTGCTTTTTAAAAATATTATTCATTGCGTTTACATTCTTAGCAATATCAGAACTAAGCAATTCCTAGAGTTGTGAATGCAAATGGTTATTTTAACTTTTAATTAAGAAAAATATTAAATTAAAGATGTTTTCATATTAATTCGCTTCTTTCATGACGACTGTTGAGAGCAAAAATTTAATAACGAATAATATCAAACTGAAACACATTTCTTCGAAAACGAAAACATTTGTTTCTTAATATAACGCTCAAGTTTCAAAACAGTCAAAAATTCTCCCTGGGAATTTCTTTTCTCACAAATTAAAAAGGGATCCTCGAATTCAGAACCCCAGGAGGATATTACCTTTTCCGGAAATGACAATTGTGACGGAGAGGCTTCTATTTTTAGAATCCACACCCCCTTTTCGGAAAAGTAGTGGGTGGCAGGCGAAGTTCTTCGATGATTCGACAAGCCACAGGTTGTGCGCACTCTTTGATAGGGTATAAAAGCCCCTGCACGCGCACCGCTTGCCTCCTATTCTCCAACGCCTCCAACGAATCCGGTGGGCAAGAAAAAGTTCCGCAAAGAACGCTTTCGAATCTTTCCAAAAGGGGGAAAAGGAAAGTTTTGTGGGGAACGTTTCGTTAGGAGAGGAAAAACGATTAAGAGTTATTTTGTTGTTGAAGAGTTTCTCTGTCCGAGATACGTAGGGAAAAGTTCCGCAGGTGTTCAGTTTTGGAAAGAGCATTCGACTATGGAAGTTTTTGCGTTACTTTTCTGCTTGGTGGTCACGGCCTCGACGACGCCGATTTCACAGGTAAAGTGAACAAGAAAAAAAATGTTATTTTCTGTTTGGATTTGAACGAAAAAATTGAATTAAGTAATTAATTATTTTAAGAAAGTTGTTTTCTCGTTTGTTTTTCGGAAAAACTCTCTGTTTTAATTAAAACTACGTTTATGTTGCCTTACTTTTTAAATTGAAATAACAGTGATCTTTAAGATCTGTTTTTTAATTTATTTACCATGTAATCATTAGTTTAATCAACAATTTCTGTCGAGCATAAAATATTTCAATGCTTAAACATTAAAAGAAATTTTTATATCGAAGTGTTTTAGAAAAATAATTGGTGCTCTTTTTAGTTTTTAGTGTTATAAAATTTAACTGAATGAAAAATACGCAAAAATGAGGATTTTTAAACATCCATGTCTATTTAAAGCAACATTATTTTAAAATGAATGTTTTTTATGAAATGAATATTCTAAAATGAATGTTTTTTAATGTTATAGAAATAATTACATTATTTCTGTAACATTATTTTAAAATGAATGTTTTTTAACAAAGTATATTTTTACGAAACTTTTACGTCTTACTTTAAAAAGCATTTAACGTTTATTGTTTAATATTACCTGAAGTTTACATTTTCTTTTAAAAAGCGTTAACATATTTTGAGAAAAACTAAATGCTACTTTATTCAGTTTGAAAAAGCTAACTAAGCAAATAAATTAATTAAATAGCCATGCTATTTTTTTCTTCAAACATTTTCGTTAATTCGCTTTTTGATAAAATTTATGAACTAAGATATCTTACGCTACAACTTTACACATAAAATGTGAAACTTTTTTACAGCTACGAAATATATCCTTTTAAAACTACATTCCTTTTTCAATTCCAAAACGTGACCTTTTGCATCTAATGAAAATGAATCTGCCAAATTAAAATAAAAACATGTTTGGAAACAAATACTTAATGTTTTCATCAGTTTTTACGCAAATAAATTATATGTAATTTCATCTAATAATACTTTTTATAACTGAAATGTTGCAGATTAATTTCGTTAAGCATAAATGACTAATTATTTCTTATTTCAATCATCTGTTACAATACATTCGTGATAATTATTTGACATTGATATAAACAATATGAAATTGTGTTAAGGCAAAATTTAGATTTTTTTCGCCCAAATTAATATGCTGTATGAATTTAATTAGGGAAATATAGCATCACATTATGAGTGTTACTATTTTTAAAATTCTCAAGTTACGTCTATTTTTATACTCATCACTAAAACTTAATATATGGAATTGAATGTATCGATTTTATGTACAATGCTTGGCATAGATTAATGATGCACAAAATTATTCCTTTTTCATTGCCATTTTGCATAACATATTTAAAGCAACATAAATCTGAAATTTAACTGAGTAATCAATTTTCTAAAAGAACTATATTTTTAAAACTCAATAATTTAACAGAAGCGGCAAAATATATTTAACAAAAACCTCTAAGTAACTAAATATGTAAGATAAAAAATTTTCTCGTATGCTGAAAATAAGATACATTGCCATTATTTTACTCCTGGGAATGATTTATAACAGAATAAATCGCCCTAACGAATTAAATCTTTCATCGTCAATAAAAACAAATACCTGTACCACTAAAAATATTATATATCTTGTTCTAAAAATGGTAATTTGAGCATCAAGCGATTATTTTTTTTAGAAAACAGTTTTATCAAATGAAATTGAAAATTTAGAAGTATTATAAATATATTCCTTAGCTTTAAAGAAAATGATAGAGAAACTATTGTCCAAATTTCCATTTAAATAAACAGTTTCACCATTATTTCATACGTTTTGAGCTTTACTGCATTTTTGACATTTTGCGGAAAGAAAAAAAAAAAAAACACAGAAATAATTAACAAAATAAAATACAAATGGATGAATTAGATTCAAAGCGACATTTTTGATGAAAAAAATGCTTATACATATAGGTATTATACAACTTACTTTTCCATTTTCTCTAAAAAAGTTTTCAAAAAAATGATGATCGTTTGGCGCTCACAAATTACCATTTTAAAGCCAAGATATATTAAATTTTCAGCTTTATAGGCATTTTTATTGGAGATGAAAGTCATTTCAAAAACACATTTAAGCTAGCCATTCAGTAACCACATTCGAGTTAGAAGATATGAGTAAAAATGTTTTATGTGAACTTTTGACATATATAAAAGTTGCATGAAATAGTTTATTTCCATTTAAACAAACAGTTTACCATTATTTCATATGTTTTGAGCTTTTCTACATTTTTGACATTTTACTGAAAGAAAAAAAAACATAGAAATAACTAATAAAATGGAAACTGATTAATTAGATTAAAAGTGGCATTCTTAAAGAAAAAAAATACTTATGAATATACGTATTGCACCACTTACTTTTCCAGTTCCTCTAAAAAAGTTTTCAAAAAAAAAAAATAAAGATCATTTGGTGCTCACAAATTACCATTTTTAAACCAAGATATATTAAATTTTTAGCTTTATAGTCATTTTTATTGGAGGTGAAAGTCATTTGAAAAACACATTTAAGCTAGCAATTCAGTAACCCCATTCGAATTAAGGAAATATGAGTAAAAATGTTTTATATGAACTTTTGGCATATATAAAAGTTGCATGAAATAGTTTATCCATTGCAGGATAAAATTAACTTATAAAGCCAGAGAGGCAATGAAAATTTATTAATTAATTTTACTTTAGAAACATGCTAGGAAAACGATATTTAAATAGAAACACTTCAAAACTTAAATGAAACCGCTCCATATGAAAAGTTTTAAAAAATTTAGATAGCTTTTTGGATTTGATATTACTCGGTTTAAAAAGTTCGAATTTTTTGCTTTTTAAGTGAGGTTTAGATTATGAGACTCTGTAGTAAATAAGAATGTTTTCATTTTGTTTCATGTTGAAATACTGTGTACTTTTTGTATTATTTTCATTATAAAATTTACCAAAAAATTAAGAAAAACTTAACTTAGCCATCTTTGATATGAAGCTATTAAGCAATTCTTGTTTAATTTATTGATGAACAAGTAAAACTGAAATTTTTTTTTATTAAAAATGTAAAACATTTTGTATCATTTAATAACTGCTTTAATTGTTTATCTGACTTTGAATTCATATCGCTCGTTGAAAGAAAAATCGATTAGATATATAGTTCACTTTATAAATATACTTCCAATATGTAAGACTGAAATTTTTAGCAACTCCTAAGTTTAGGTGTACAAAAGCATAAATTGCTTTTAGAAAGAACAAAATAATTTAAAATAAAAAAAAGAAGCACAAAATGACTGGATGACTAAGAATTAATTTAAATAAATTCTTAATCAACATTTATATACAAATACGATTTGCCTGTGTTGCTTCAGTTATAAGTTGCTGTCTCGTCAAATTCTGAATCATATCATTATTAGTATTCAAAATCAAATAAAGAAATATATTCGCATGAAAGGTTTGATACGCATTAATATAATTCATCAAATCCCAGTTAGCATAAGATAAATATAATTTAATTTGAATTGTATACATATACGAGATAATTATGATTTCCTTTACACATTCCGGGTTTTTTCCCCCTATTTTGGATGTATTAGTTTTTTAACATAATAAAATATTAATTGCTATTCTGAATTAATTCTCAAATAAACACAGTTTTAAGAATCGCCAGTTATTTTCAGGATGATAATATGGGAGAGCCTGCTAACACCAATCTCTATCAATTTAACTAATTAAAAAAATTTCAAGCAAATTATATAAAAATTTCTGAAATTATGTATAGTAATTATAGACAGCATTGATCCGAAATTATGCATTAATAATACCCTTACTGAATTATTAAATAAAATTTGTCTCTTAAAATCAAAGTATTTTTTCCCAAGGTACGCAACTGATATTTTGCATGCAAAAAATGTTAAACTAATCCCTTCCATCTCTATTCAGATACGTTTTGTGAAATATTTTTCATTTGTTGAATAAGTTATTACAGTCAGTCCCCTTTAACACACGATTCAGTAGCATACAAGCCTGCTTTACTCGAAGTTTTACTATGGCTTCCTCGAATAAGAAATCGCTTGAGATATCACTTCTAGATATTATGGTGTCGCAATTCTTATTAACCTTTTTCTTGAAAATCAGAATAATCTCATGATCGGATGACGTCACAGCTTTCTATTAAGAGCAAACATTAATAACTTTTTTTTTCAATTTTTATATATGAATCATCATTTTTTTTGAAAACGAAGTGTTCCAAATTGGATTAACTATGTTATATCACTATTATTTCATAAAGAATATATTCAAAATTTTGCTATCAGTGAGATTACTTTCAACGATTGGGTACTATTAAAATTTTAAGATTTCTAAAAGGTTTTTTTATTCTTTCATAAATGATTTCTAAGTAATTGCTTGATTTGAACAACAGGGATTTCGGATAAAGCCAAGCAAAAAAGATTTGTCATGCAAGATATTGAAAAAAGGAGCAAAATGCAGGTATTAAAGATTCATCCAGTAACGATTGGTCGATAAAACAATAAACTTGATTTGCTTTTAATAGTTTAATCTTCTTTTTATTAGATATCATTTTGTAATTTTTTTGCAATAGGCAGTTTATCTAAATATCACTAAAAAAACATACAACATGTCTTTAAAAGTGGGTGCGGTAACCTAGTGGTCATGGTCGCGGACTTGTCGTCGAGTCGCGGTCTGATGCCACTAAAGACTCGCTGTGAAGTGGGCTTTTGGACGTTAAATCTGGTCAAGGTCCCAAGTCCTTCAGCTTATGAGGTGTGGGAGAAAAAGGTACCAGCTTAACACATCGATCAATAACTCCCGAGTCTAACATTGAAAACAACATTTTTTTGCAAAATTTTTTTTTATTCATCAACATAACACCTTTTGTTAATCACCTTTTAGGGTGATACAATCGTTCCAACGCTTTTCCAAATCTTTTTTTTTTTT
>BMAW01046519.1:13241-66065 GCA_019974015.1 Nephila pilipes | reverse complement strand
CCCCCGTCTCAGTTGTAGGTTCAAAATTACGAGATCCTACACCAATAGCTCTCGTATTGCTTCTACTGCGCCACAATTCCATTTTAATCCCTCCGTTAGGATCAAAAGGAATAATATGAAGTTCATTTTTCCTTTTTTCGTTCTGAGAATCAATAGTTCCATTTTCGGTTTCTGAATTTTTGGGGTTATTTTCACTTTCATATCTACTTTATAATTCCTCCCGTTGGCGTGGTGTGGATGAGGAGAGGGGGGTGCCAGCTCAGGTGTCGTCCTCGTCACTTGACCGTGGTTCAAAATTACGAGGTCCGTCGCCAATTGCCCTCGTGTTGCTTCTAGTGCGACGTTAATATAAACTAAAAAAAAAAATCTACTTTATAATTGTTTACTCTCTTATTTGACATTAATAACATTCATTCACACTTAAATGACGTAGTAAATAATCAAGCTTAGAATTATGTACAATATATGATGTAGTACTTTTCACAAAACATTCAAAACCGTTTAAATTTTTTTTTTTAAATATATGTTAACTGTTTATATTTCATGAAAACTAAGCATCAAAATTAAACCAACAACAATTTTAATTAAACAAAACATCAGGCAATTCCATCATCCTATGTTTTTAGAAAGAAAACCACATAAATTTTATAATTTTATTTCTGATATACCTTTATAGCATTAAAAGCGACAGTTTAGTTTCACTTTCTCAAAAAAAAAAAAAATATATACGAAATATCAAAAAGTGATAACACAGATATTGAACTTTTACTACATATCAAATTCTAAATAAAACAAAACACTATTTTAATTAAATTCTAAAAACTTTCACCATTTTAAAATTCATATTAAAACCAAGTTTAAGAAATATTCATAAAACCATTCATCATATTTCACAAAAGAAAAAAAAACCTTATTGCATTATTACTTACTTAACATCAGCAAATTAGATAAAAATTTAAATTTAAAACGAGTTTTTAACTGATCAGAAATTAATAGATGATTCAATATCAGTCAAAAAGCATATGTATTGCACTTTCTCCGAAAGCAGATGTAAGAGGTTGAAGTAGGCGACTTTCATCGGGAAAAATTTCACATCGACATGCAAATGTTTTAGTGGGTACTACTGATAATGTTTTTCTTAGGTTAGGCTTGTAACAGGTGTTTGTTTCCTAAAGTTTCTGGATCTAATAGATGCTTTTAAAAATGTCAGGATGAAGTCCAGAGGGATAAAATTATGTAGAGATGACAAGTTAAAATTTTTAAGAATTTCACTAGGAGATACTGCTGACATGATAATAGAAAAACATCTGATTTTGATGTTGAGATGATACATAAAATTCTTTGGAGTTTAACAAATGAACTGGAAGAAGCAACATGACATTCCAAAAGGTGTCCGTCTTTATTGTATTCTTGGTAACGGCTGGGTTTGGTCATTCGGAAAGTATAGCTTTAAAAATATATTCAGTCCTTAAATTCGTTGACTTCCAAAAAATAATTTCGTAGTCAAGGTCGGCGAGTGGCATGGACGTAGAGTCGTATCCTGCCGGATATCTAAAATGAATTTACTTGAGGACCTTAAATCATGCAGCAGTTGAAAACAAAACTTAACCAATGAAGAATGCGAGTCACATTCCAGTTCCACTTTTTTTTATTTACTGTTCATTTTAGGTAAACGGTGCGCAAGGTTGGCCGGCCGGGCCATAGAAACAAAAGGTTTTTGAGTAGTTTAACAGTAGTGCATGTTACAATGATGAGACGATAAAAAGTGCTCTATTTTTCAGAGTATCCCATTATATAATAGGAAAATTTATGAAAAATGTCGTGAAACACATTATACAGGATTAGGAATTCTGGGGAAATATCATAATAGACAAGAAGTTTATTTCAATTATTTTGACAGTTTTATTATCGTGGAAAAAGGGATTACACAAATTATATGAGAACGATCTAAAAAATAAAAGAATAATTTGAAGGGGGAATTGGAAATGAGAATGGACTCTTTAGTTTTGAATTAGGGAATAGGTTAGAATATATATATATATATATATAATTATTTTATTCAATCTGAGCAGACGATATTTTATTTATTTTCTTCAAGAGGAAAATTATCGTCTGCCAATTAAAAACAGTTTTATAAGACAGTTTTTCTCCAGATGGCGCTGCAGCCCCGACTAAAGAAAATGCTTCCAAAGAAGCTTATTATTAATCGTTCTTTTCATGCAAATTCCTTTTGAAGGAATGTAATGTTAATAAAAGAATCTGTAATTATTTTATTTACAACCTGAATTCGCAACAAGGCATTGGTAGAAAATATTGTAAAGATAAATTATGGTGGATACTCAATAACAAATTTAATATAATATTAATTTATGACAGTTCGTTTATTGTATATTGTTGTATAATTAATATAATTGCATGTATTATATATAAAATATTTCCTCAATAGGGGAAAAGTATAAGAGTTTTTATTTGTTTTATATACAGAGTTGAAATGAGCGTTTATTTGATCAGAATAGTAATAAATATGAGTTTTTAACAAAGTGTACAAGGGAATATCATAAAGTCTTAATTATTACCGATATATGTGGAAAAAATATCCTACACATTAATTGAGCCTTATGCTCATAATGCTTTATATAGCAGCTATTCATGTTAATTTGTTTGTTTCAAGAAGTTGTAGAATTAAATAACTCGAAGGTTTGTAAAGGTTAAATTTTTAACCCAATATATCGAAGGGTTTTAATTGTTTTTAAAAATAATCGAGTTAGAAACTTAATGTTTTATTTATTATTCTTATTATTCATCCCAGTCGCCATCAAGAGATATACATTTCTTCTTGTGTTTCTTGACATTTATCAAAGGTCATCATTGCAAAACTCAGTAGTCTGAACTGTGTATTTTCAATCTTACTCTAATTTACGAATTTCTGAAACCAAACAATTAAATTAATAGCAATAATTAAAAGGACTAAGAACATGAGGACCCACTAATATCCAGAAGAAATTGTATACAGATATTTGGTTACTTTTTTTTATTAATAAATACTCTACGATACGTTCTCGTATGCTATGTTATAACAAGGTAAGATCATATAAAGCATGCAAAAAATTAAAATACCAAACGCTAAAGTGGAAAAAAAAAAGTGTGGGGATAAAGGTTGGCGAAAACAAGTTATTGTTCATGGATAAAACTGTTTAGTTGGAAGAGGTGTTTATGCAACCGATAGTTGTCGGGGATATTTCAGTCATTCGAGAGAGTCGAAAAGAAAATTATGTATATTTTATTAAAAAACAAATATGGAAATATTGCTAAATGGTTGGGCTAAACTGCAATATTAAAATAAGTTATTAAAATATTAGTTAAAACTTGTTGCAAATGTCTAAATATTGCATTGGACTTAATTTTCAGCTAAAACAAATCGACAGGTTTTGCAATTTTTGAAATCGCACTAAGTGGTTGAGCTAAACTGAATTATTAAAAAAAAATATTGAAATATTAGTTAAAAACTTGTCGCAAATGTCTAAATATTGTAGTATTAGGCGAGTAAAAACGATTCCCAAATTTCAGAGCTCTAGCTTGATGGGAAGTTGTTTAGATTAACGATCAAAACTTTGATGATCACACTGATACACACACACCAAGTGAAATATATAAAAACGTTTTAAAAATATTTTGATTGCATAGATCAATATATTTCAAAATTTTTTCTCAGAAGGTGTATTGACACCTTAATGCGGCGATTGACCATAGATGGATTATTAGACGAGGTAAACCACTAAAGAAAGTGTATTTTTTTTATCTTTATTGGGTTATAATTCCAAATTTTGGAGTAATTCTATCGCGTTGTATACCAATGGAAAGATAATCGTATCAAAAATGTAAAATAGTAAATTTCTTTTTAATTATCTGTATCGTATCAAAAACTATAACTATATAACTGAAAAAAGAAGACAGAACTTGTTTAGGTAACTTTCCTTCATTTGAATATAGTTAATAAGCAAATGTATTAAAAGAGCCATAGACATGTTATTTCCTTTTTGGCAATAAGTCAAGCATGTCACTTTGAGATGCTATGAGTGCATAAGATTATTGTCATCAAGTTGGTCAATTTTTCGTATGAGTTCTTTAAACTAGTGAACTTTTAAAAAAGGTTTTCTTACATTTGGGGAGATAAGACACAGTCAAGTTCAAAAAAAAAAAAAAAATTGCACGAAGAATTGATTGGTCTCCTAATATGCGATAGAAAAATCCGCGATTTGATGAAGAAGTTTACATTTATATAGGAATTAGAATTTCAATAGGAGACCACATAAATAAAGGTAGCATTTTTATATTTTTACAGACACGCGATGAGACTGAATCTGACCAGATCGGCAAAACCAGATTAAGATAAAAAAAAAAAAGTACATATAAAAGAAAGCTATGCTCGAAGGAAAGAGTCCGGGAAACAGGATAGAAGAATTAAATGTCTACGAATGCCAGAAAAAATAACGCCGCGCGTAGAATACACGCACACACAAAATGTAATAGCAAAATACAATGAGAAAATCTGCAAGATCTCCTTGACTCAGACTACAAGATATTGGTCTGAATACTGAAACTGAATGGGAAAAAAAGTTATTTTTACCTCTGAAACTATGACTGAAAAGATTAAATTGGACTAAAACACATGTTAAATGGAGGGGGGGCATACTTTGAAAATGCTGTTTAAAGCAATGGAATAAGGATATGTTTATTTAATAGGAATCACATAAATTACGCACAGAATAGAAGCAAAAAAAAAAATAGATTTTCATCCTGATAGCCTGACATCTACCTTTAAATTACCATTTAGTGTTATGATCTCTGGTTTTACACCAGCATAATTCCAGCAATTAATAGGAATTTAATTGCTGAAAAGTACAAAAATAAAATACTTGAGATTAAATTGCAGAATTTCACTTATGATCATCTGAAAAATTATGCTCCGTTTACTCTTCAATAGGATGTTGCTCCATGTCATTTCATGTTCAATTCGAAGAAGTGTTTTCATGTCGATTGATTGGTTAGTTTTCTAAAGTCGCAAAACGAGGGCTATTGGATATGGTCCTTCTAATTTTGAACATCAGTAAAGTGACGAGGACAACATCTGAGCTGCAATCCCCTTCTCCTAATTTCCACACGACTCCAACGGTGAGCCACAACAGATTAAACGTGCATCAGCCTCGGCTACACGGCGGATCATTAGTGGTATCGAGGCTCGAACCTCCCATACGACAGAAACCTCCGGCCACGAGTTCGCTGCCATAATCACTTGGCTACTGAATACTACTAGGCATAATCACATAATCACTAGGCTCAAAGTGCTTTCAAGATAATTGTATTCAGTCATTGGATATGTCTGGGAACGGCTAAAAATCTTAATCTGATACTTTTTAATGAATCAAATAAAGGAAACATGTAACACGGAAAAAAATCCATATTATAGAAGAAATAATACAGCAGTAGGCTTAGGTTACGACAACCGTAGAACTTGCTTAGTGATCGTATTTGTGGTCTCGCTGGTGGTGGTTTTTTTCGAGACGCGGCTCACAGCAATGATGTCACTAAATACCTAGCATGTAACCGATGTTGATACACGTTAAATTTATCGACACTCAAAGTTCTCCCATTGGCGGGTTCTGAAAGTTCGGAGACGGAGTTGCCAGATCAAGAGTCATCCTCTTCACTCGATTAGAACACGGCCCGTCGCCAATAGCCCTCGTGTTGCTTCTAACGCAACATTCTACAATCGATTGATTGGTTAATAACACCAATCAATAAATTGTAGAACTAGAACACTTATGACTTAGTAATTCTTACATAAAAAGGCTTTGTCGAGCGGAAATTGAAGATAAGATTCTCAGCTAAGTATTCATTGACACGGTGAAAAATTTTGCAATTTCATTTTCTCAATATGCTTCACTTTTTTCCATATAAGCACTGTTCCCTTTTAATTTTTCTTTATAAAAATTATTGCCTTACATTTTTATTATTTTACATTTCTTGCACTGATATATACTGTTATGGTAGTGCATCAAAAAAGTAAAATTATATGAACTATCAAAGCTCAAAATTACGCTTTTTTTCAAAAGGTTTCTACAATTTTTATCACTAGAGAATATATATACATTACATTTGTAGAAATTCGATTTGCCTTTATTAGATTTATATTATTTTACTTTCCACATCAATATAAAGGTACATTATTAGCGTAGTTAATTTTGATTTTTTTTGGCTAGATAAAAATAATTTATTCAGCTTATTTCTCAGCTTATTAATCTAGCATGTTCTCCCAAAAAAAGGCTATCGTGCCTAAAAATTATTTTGCCTTTCTGTCTTGTGTACATTTGACTCATATTTTTATAAATCTGAGTCTGCAACTAATTGAATCATTCATTATACCATTTCGAATGTATTCCGAATAATGAATGCAAATTGTGGAAAGGTCTTTTTTGATGAAGGAAAGAAATTAATGTTCATTAGGGACACGCTAGAGAATTATTTCATTCGTAAGTAAAGAAGATGACTCATGAATATTCAGTAGGTGTAATTATACACATTCCACGCATATTTCTTTAATGGAAGAAATATTCATAAATCCTTTCATCTGCCGATTTTATAAATTAACTATTTTCCGTTTTTATATCAGTCCATTTTATGTCTCTTTTCATTTGATTTAATGTATCATATTACATTTCTGCCAGATAATATCGTGTACGCGATATATAATTGTTCACAAGGTAATAGTGTATGTGTGTCTTTTGTCTGTGAAAAAAAGAAAATCTCTTGTATATGGCTGTCCATACGAATTATTGTATATATGTCTCTCTATTTCAATAAGGTAAATGAAAAAAGTTACTTCGTGTAATTGTTAAATTGGTTAATATTTCAACATTGTAATTATTGTATGTACGGTAGGTATGCAGTTAATTAATATAGTTTAATTAGCTGATAGTTTTACTTCGAATCAACCAAATGTCATAGCTTTCAAATAATATAACATCACAGATGAATACAGACTACTTGCCCTATAATATGTACTCTATTTACACTACTTTATGCTTTTTTTTATCAAACTATATTTTATAAATTTACTACTATAGTGGATATAAAATATTTACCTTAAATTATTAGTGATATTTATATACAAACTCTTAAAATGAATATGTTGGTTATTTTCCTTAAATTAGCATCACTCTAGACCTCGAAGTCTATGGATGATACTACTAGAACAAAAGGAATTGAAAATTAATGTTCCCGTGGATTTTACCCAATTTTTATAATTCCTGTTGTACCTAAAATACACAAAAAATATTCCACGTTACTCTCTCACTTCCTAATTTAGTTTTTATCCCTTTCCATTTATTTGTAACAACATTGGAGTAGTAAGGAATATCCCTGAGGATGAACCACAATCCTTGTTGTCAATGAATGGGCAGTTGTTATCTCCATGTTAAAACAAAACTGAAGTATCTTTTAGTGATTTGTCCTATTTGGAAAGATATCAAAGTTGAAAGGTGTGTGAGGTGAGTAATGAGACCCCGCTGTTTCCACATCACATGTATACGATTCGTCAACTTCTTCAGTTCTCAACCTACCACCAACATTTGAGGAAAAACGGCCTTACTTGGAGAACACTTGTGGAACGCAACAGGAAATTCGATATTTGGCTATAAATGAAAATAGTATGGCTGAGGAGGCATTGCCTTTTCATCACTTTCCGTAATTCTAAGCCCCGATCGTGGGGAAAAAACAACACAAAGGGCACATTATTCTTCTATCTTAATCACAACGTCTCACCCATTTTGAAACCTAGCTTCATTTCTCGTTCAGTTAGTTATCCAATGTTCTATATAATGCTAATCTAGTGAAGTAAAAACTGGAATTCATTTTTCGAATTGTCTGTTGCTAGCCACGAAAATCGAGAGGTCGATCATATAATTAAGGAACCACTCGGATACCACATCATCTTTATAAACTCGACTGTATTACATTACAAATATATGAAATGAGTTCTACAAATAGCATTTGTTGATATTGTGTTACTGTATTAACTACAATTGTTACTGAAAAATAATTAATTGGTTAATTGATTAAATTAGTGTTGATTAATGTTGTACTTAGAAGAAACACGAGGGCTATTGGCAATGTATCTCGTCATTTTTAGGCTTCTTCAAGGAACAAGAATGAAGAATTAGCTTGAACCCCTTCTCCAAACTTGTCAATGGATGAATTTAGAGTTTCGACAAGTTTAACGAGTAACATTTTCACTACATGGCGGGGCATCATTGGAATCAGGACACAAATCCTTGACTGGAATAACAAAACGTCGATCTGAAGGTCATGACAATGGCCACCTGGCTAAGCAAACGCTGAAAGCTAATTGATAAATAATTTAAACCATCTCAAAAATGCAATATCAATAAACAAGTAAAGGAGAAGAGTTTTTTTTCCCTACGGTGCTCACATATTTGCAATTAGAAAGGGAAGATTGGAACTATGCGACTAGTTCAAACTCTTAGAGGACGGGAGGCAGGTGAGTAGACAAAATGTAGTAAGGCGTCATAAATAGTTCCATGCCCGATTTAGCTCTACTAATTTTGTATTCTCGATTTTCTTATCCAGTTACGTTTGTGATATTCAGTAAAATTTGTGTGCTTAGTATATAGTCTTTGTTTCTTTACATCTCTTATACGTAATTGTTTTAGATCTTGTCGACCACGAATGGCATTGCAATTCCAAACGAATTTACACAAATAATTTCGGAGGTGTAAAATTATTAATACCTTTCAAGAATGTTCCTGTTAATTGAGAATCTGACGTTACATTAATTCTTCTTTATAAATTTAAGTAGTGTAGCGCAGTTCCTTGATGTTTTTTTTTTATCCCATTCGATCGGTCCCTACCGTCTTCGAATATGCAAAGTTATAACTTTGTCCAACTTCGAAACACTTAATGAAAAATAGCAGTCAAAACCTTTTCTATGCAATGTTTTGGAAAGAGCAGATTTATCCACCCAAGGTGCTAAATTTCTAAATTATTAGTAAAATTCTCAATTAAATATTAGAATTAGAAAAAAGGATGAAATATTGAAATGGTTAATAATATAAGCTACAAGTAATTAAAATGAAAGGAAATGATAAATTATTACACTGAATATATTTTGAGTTAAATGTAATTAAATTTAAGGAAATTTTTCAATTATTAAACTTTATCGTTTATTTTAATTTTAATTAATATTTTAAGCTAAATGTTAATTAAAATTAAAATAAACGATAAATTGCATAACTGAATAATTTCAAGCTAATGTAATTAAAATTATATATAATTGAACATAATATAAGCTACATGTCGTTAAAATTATATATAATAGGATATAATAAACCTACATGTTATTAAAATGACATATAATTCAATATAATACAAGCTACAGGTAGGATATAAACATATTTTGTTTGATAACTTTTCTATAAAAACTACTCCAGTTACTCAATCGAACTACTGCATTCTTAACCGATGGCATTGAATTAGTATGTTGTAATTGATTAGCAACTATTATAATTATTTTTTTGCGCTGAATGAAGATAAAGGAATAAAATATATTCTTGAATGGTAAGATATATGAAAATGTAAAAACTGGTGATTAAGAATTTAATGTAGAAATTTTTGAAATTAACTTCGGGAAAATCAAATGTGGAAGACATAATCCTGCTAAGAGAGCATGGGTGTTTGTTGGGATCGAAAGAAGGGTAGATGCTTGTATTTTTAGATTGGTAGGACGACGAATGAAAGAGGAGTTGCTTCAAATAATAACGAATTGATTTTTCTATGGTCCATTACAATTTCTGACTATTGGAAGGTCTACGCATGCTTCCTATACAAGGTGTATTACCAATTAAGGACCAACGTCAATCTGACCTTCAAGGTCCTTTATACTAGTGTTCATACAAACAACATTGAATGCACGTGATCAGCAATCAAGAGAACTTTAAGAAACCACACTTACCAGGCAGATGTTCTGTCAAAGTAAGGAGAGTAATTTTTTTACATTATTTAAGTGCTATTATTATCTTATTTTCATTGCTTAATTTTTATAATACTATTATTCATGTTTTCCTCAAAGCACTACCTTCCTACGGCTTTTTGTTTCCTCTTGTAATGGCTTTGAGTGCTGTTTATCTTATTTTTTCCGTAGTGTTTTGATTTTTGGATTAAACACCATCTTTTTCCCTTTTCCAATTTGAAAATAGTGCGTTTGGCGCAATTATTTTAAAAATCATACTTAGCAGTACTGGACATTACCGCTAATTATAACAGATGATAGAACTCTTATTTAAAAATAGCTGAGTAAAATTACATACAACGTGTGAAGCAAAATCAGCCCACTTTGTCATGACAAATAGCAAAAGAATAAAAACTGTACACATTCCTATAGTAGAAATTCGCACTGTTTGACGACAGTATCTATTTCTTTCACAAAATGTTGCATGATTTGGCGAATTTCTTTGGTGTAAATAATCGACAGGATTTTACTCCCAAGCACCAAAAGTTTTTAATCAATACAGAAATTTTAAAAATTAGTAATACATTCTGAATGGAATAACGTCTTTAAGTATGAAACTCAAAATATTTTTTCTTAAATTAATTCTCATTAAAATGAGCATAAATTAATTATCTACATTCTAAACTACTTTTTAAAATTAAAATATTTTTTTTTTTGTTTTTGTGATTTCCATTTTATCGTTGAGAACTGCAGAACGGGAGGAAATTTTTAAATTGAAATCCTTCCGTGAATACTTCTCTTTGAGTTATAAAACGATTATATAAATATTTGAGATTCTGCTTTTTTATTCAAATCCATTTTAATTAAATTTATTAATTCGCTGGAAAAAAAAGATGAGAATTGGGTTCAATTTTAATACTTAAATTAATCTTTTTTTTTTTCACTTTTTGTATGTGTAGTTAAAAATACTTCTTTAGCACAAGAAAATTTAACCTGTTTCGTTGGCTATGTCATGCAATTATTTCTGACGTTTAAATAATATTTAATTAAAATTTTTCATTATTCCTACAATGAAAAGGAATTATAATTATCCGTATTACACAGGTTTCTAAGCTTCAAGTAATTAAAGAATTTTTTTATTAATAATAAATAATTCGTATTTGCCTGATTAAAATCGTTTCATAAAGATCAATAATAAGCTGAGGGTTTAGTTACAATTAGTATTGTATTTTAACTATTTGTATTACATTTTTACTGTTATATTTTGAGTAACATATTTGTCAAAACTTCCGTGCTTATTATGCATTTTTATTTGAAGTTATTTTGGTTCCTATTTCTTTATTTATTTTTTATTCCTGCAATCAATCAATTTTATTTTTTATTAATGCCAAAAGTTGAATAGATTTAAGCGAATCTTGTTCAAAACCTTTTTCTGAAATTTTGAATAAAATTCAAACACAATTTTATTTTTTTACATATTCTTGTTTAAGGGAGTATATATATATATATATATATATATATATATATATATATATATATATTCCTTTACCTTATGCATAGTTTCTTGACAAAAATTTGCAATTTTTTGGAAAATTTTTATTGATAAATGTTAAAAAGATTTCGGACGTGTATGTTACCAAATTCATACATTTATTTTAACTTATTTCATTCGATATGGCCTTGGTACCAAGTAGTGATAATCGCGAACTCGAGACCGGCGTTGTCTCTTTTCCTTCGTGGGTTCCAGCTTAGGTAACATTAAAGACCCACTTTCAAGAGGAGCTGATGCACGTTAAATCTGGACCAAGTCTCAATTACTTAGTTGGCGTTGTGTGGTAGTTTTCGCACAAAAGTGCCAGCTCATGCGTCGTCCTCATCAATTTGTGACTTTGGTCTCGCTATTCACGATTTTCTCTTCTCTAACCTTGTGAACTTTAATTGAGGTTGATTGCATAAAATAATCTAAAATAATCTTCCCAATCAAAATGTAACACTATTATATTAATTAGACGCAGGTGGTAATAAAGTGAAGTGATTCTGATATGATAATATGAAAATAAAGGGAAAATTAGAGGAAAGAGGAAGAGTGTGGTTAACTCTGAGTATATTTCTAGCAAGAGACCAATAATATAGAGAGTTGTTACTTGCGATAGCCTTCCCAGAGGATTCGACAAAGCAACGCAACAGGAAAGGTTCTGGTAAGAGTGTATTATTTCAAAAAATATTTGAAATGGAGGGTTAATCCCAAGGCCCAAGAGAGGACCATTAAATATTATATTACAGTAATTGATAAATAATAGTTAAGTTAAAATTCACTTGCGTGTCTTTGCGTAGGTTATTGACTTTTAGTGTTATTATATAAAATCACTTTTTCATTCTGGAATTTTTAGTTGAAGGGACATGATGACTATTTAAATGAGTACATGAAGAATAAAATGACTCGAAATAATTATCAAAATTGTATATAACTCCTCAGGGCTGTAATGGGAAATTATGTTAATTGTTTAAAAATAATTCTGTTTTATAAATCTTTCAAATTCGTACTTCCAATAGATGTCTTTTATATTTTCATAAAATCAATAAAAAAATTTTAAGACGCTAATATGTATCTATGGAGAGTAAGAAGTATAAATTTCTTATTAAAATTATATTAATTCTAAAACTTTGGAAACCTATTGGTTATTGCCGCCAGCAAAGATTCCAGTAATGTTTATTTTATGTCACAATTTCTATTCTTGAGAACTGTCATGCGGTATAGTGACAGATACACAGGAAAGAGCCAAGTGATTGTGGTTGAATATTAAGGTCTCACTGAGAATCTACACGAAAATTGTTGACGGGGACCTTAAAATTTTGACATTCAGTCAAGTGACGCTAACGACACGCGAGCTTCCTCCTCAGTCAACGTCCCACCACGGCAAAGGAAGGAACTGGGACATTTAACGTGCATCAGCCTCCCTACATGCTGGATGTTCAGTGATACCTGGATTTGAACCCATGAATCGATGGAAACAACGCCGACTGCGAGTCTACCACTATGACCACTAGGCTACAGTGGCGAAGTTTGCATAATGTACTTCAATTCTGTAGCTTATAAAATCGTTTGGTAATGCATTTCATTATATCCATTTTTATATTACCGTTGGATATTGTGTAGTAACAGTTTCCGGAAAACTTAAACACTTCAAAGTATATGAAAAGAACGGTGATTCAAGATGAAAATGAATTTTAAAATGTTTAAAAGCATTCCAAAAACTACTTTTTATCGCATTTTTAAATCATTGGCCCAGTAAATATGACAGATAGAAAAACAAACTAAGAAATTAACTTTATAATACCTATACAAACATATTGGTCTCGAAACAATTTTCACTTCTGCAGTAGTTTGATTCTGTTTTGAAACACTTCTTGGATTCCAGATTATAAATTAATTAACATTCAAATATATATATTTTACTTCAGAAAATGTCTTGAATAGATCAAAATTGATTCATTATAAGTATAAAAATAAAAATGAACGTTACAATTCAAAAACTCATCTATTTGTTTACCTATCAATTTGCCAAGGTATCCTAGTGGTGATGTTCGAAGACTCGCAGCCTGCAGTTGTCGTCAAGTTGTGGGTTCGAACTTTGATACCACAAAGAATTACTGTGTAGCCAGGGCTGATGCATATTAAATATGTACAGACTCAAAGTCCTCCCGATGGCGTAGTGTGGAAGTATGGAATGCGAGGTTCCAGCTCTGGTGTTGTCCTTGTCATTTGACCAAGGTTCAATATAATGAAGTCAGTGGCCAAAAATCCTAATTCGTTGTTAATAAAACCAACCAGACAATATTTACCTATTAAGGATTCATCGACGTCAGTTACTAAGGGATAGAATTGTAATATCTCCTGTACGCAATCTTAATACTCTAAATTTCTTCTCTAAGCAATCAATTGTTTTGCAAACACGCTTAGTTAGGGTAAAAACACAGGCAAATTCAAAATTTACCTATATGAATAAAATACAGAGAATAAATGTGGGCTTACTAGAACAAAAAATACAATTTATTCAACAGAATAAAATCATCCAATGGCTTAAATAAAACAAAAGTTATTATAATATAACAAAAAAAAGCCGAAAACAATTCTTCCATTAATGAACTTCGATACTATACTTTTTTTTTAAAAAATGATAATAACAAAAAATTTCTCAATATATAATACATATTATAATATTTACGTTTGTAGTAATTTAATGTTATTTCACAGAGAAACCGTAATTAATGTGCGCGACTCTTATATTTTTGTTGAGATTGGAAGAAAAAAATTGGGGCAATTTTTTGCTGACATTAAACACACTAAATAGATTATTAAAAAAATTGTTATTATTGTTAATGTTTTCAATTGCAAAAAAAATTGTCTACATATTTAATTAATATTTGATTTGTTTTTCATTAAATCGAAATTTTACTAACATTTAAAAAAAAAAAAAAGATATCTTACTTTTAAAAATTGGTATTAAATTGGAAAAAAATGCTATCTATTCCTTTCGAAAATAATTCTTCTAAACATATAATTAGTATTTTCAATTTGGCAAAAGTTAATATAATGACCATAGAAGAAAAATAACTCAATTGAAGTAATAATAATAAGAAGAAAAAATAGATACAGATAAAAAAATTTCAATGTAAAAAATTAGAATTTATATTTTTAATCAAATACAATGAATTACTTTTAATATTTTATTTCGTCGAAAGAGAGATCATTCATCAAAGAAAATAAGTAATCTTACTTCGGTTTTAAAATATAAATTCGTTTACGTTTCTTTTATTGTTTAATACAAATATTCATTACAGAAGTTTCGGAGAGAAAACTTAAAAAGGAAAGGTTATAAAAAAAATTTAATCTGTTTTATTTTTACAAGGAAAACGGTACGCGCTACTACTAAAAGTTTAATTAACACCAAGTAATTAAATGCGAAGAATTTACTGTTAAGTTTATTTCAAATATTCTAACCTTTGAAACTCCATAATAAACTTCATGTATATATAATGTCAGAGTTTCGTAAAATAATTCTTATAATTATTTTGTAAAAATAATTGCAATTTTTCAAAAAATAAATAAATAAAATTTAAGTATTTTATATTTGATGAAATACTTGGGGGTGCGTTCGAAATATTTTTAGTGAAGATCTATCACGTCCTTAAAATAATAATCCCAGAAATTAAAACTGTATTCTTCTTCGCCAAATTAAATATATACAATAACTTTTCTTTCTATTATGTGAAAACGATTCAATAATTTTCTTAAATTTATAATCAAATATTTTTCAGCATGACTGGGTTTCAGCGTTCGAGAGTTAAAAAAATTATATAAACATTAAAGAAGTCTTCCATTGGATACAATTAATTGTGTTTTTTAATTTATGGGCCTATAGAAAAGGGGGGGGGTCCATTAAAATTTTATTGTTTTGATTCTCCTTTTTTGATTCTTCAATCAAAACGGAAAGAAATTTTTCCACAATAGATATGAAAATTTAGAATTTTTCGTTGGTGATTTGAAACTGGAATGGCTATGTCGAATTCGTTAATTTTCGAATTGGAAACGTTTCCCAACAGGAACGCAGTTAGTTCGTTGGATAAAGAATTCATTCTGGTATACTGTCGTGCGTTTCATTTACTTATGGTGCAAAGAGTTAATACTTAGAGAGTTTTGCGAGTGATTGCTACTGGATACAAACTTTTTACCTTAAATTATTCTTATTTTTGCTGATCCCAATTCTCAATATTATACATAATATATGCTTATGGTACATTGCAAAATGAAGGTTCAAGCACTAAAGAGACATAACTTGTTACATTGGAACTCTTATTTAACATAATTTTTTTTTTATTCAACAACAAATAAGGCCCCTGTGTACCACTAAGTGTCACACAGGGCTTACAGAAGTAATATAAAACATTATATTACAGTAAACAAAAACAACAAAAAATCATGTGACTAAACAATATACAAACAAATATTAAGAAGGATTATAAATATCTTCAATGTATTTGTTAAAAAAAACAAAAGAAATTTTACTAGAAATTAAATTATTAAGATTTGGAGGCCAGTTAATGTTTAATTTTTTCAAAGCCAATTTAAGAATATTTCTCTGTGAGACAAATTTGGAACATAGAAATAGAAAGTGCTCAATGTCCTCATCACCTCCGACACTGCAGTTGCAAATTGTATTTGAACTTAAATTGAATCTATTGAGATATTTTTTAAAGTTACCGTGACCTGTAAAATATTGCATAATTTTAAAGCTGGTGAAGTGACGGCAAGACATACTTATATTGACATTTGGAAAAACTATTTTAGTAATGCTTGCTGTATTTGATTTAATATTTATTTCGTTCTATGATTTCATGACACTTTCCATCATAATCTTTTTAATGTACGATTGAGGAATATTAACTTTAAGATCAATTTCCCGCTTCGTAGCAGTCTTTACCAGAAAGTCAGCCCTCTTGTTGCCACAAATACCATAATGTCCACGTATAAAAGAAAAATAAACAGTAATGTTCTGTTCTTTGAGGTGTTTGAGATGCTTTTGAATTTCAACAACAATATCATTCGAAGAATAGATGTTTTTTTTAATGTTTCCAAAGAAGAGAGTGAATCAGAACAAATCAGATAGCTCGAGGCAACACAATTTTGTTGAACAATCCACTCGATTGCGAAATTTAAGCCCAAAAGCTCAGCGACAAAAACAGTGCATTCGTCTCTGATTCTGTATTGTAAGTACTAAACATAAATACCTATCCGAAAGACAACAACCCCCTACCATCAATTTTACTGCCATTAGTAAAACCCATAATAGGGAATTCTTCCTCAGAATATTTAATGGAATTATTGATGTCTCTTTTGAACCGGAAAAATAAATTCTATAATTCGTTAGATATTGTAGATTTTTATCTGTTTTTCAGTGGCATATCCAAAAGGGAAGCAAAGGGGCATATGTACCTACCAAGAGTTTTATCTATGTTGAAATATTTCGTGATAATTCTTTTATTACACTATTATATTTACTATACTTTAAAAAAATCCATTAAGGAACATTAAGAATTTTTTACATTAAAATGCGGTGTACTTGAAATGCTTTTAAATGGATTCTATTTGTTATACATGCATTAAAATATATCCGTAATTGAAGAAGCCTTAAATATTTTTCCAAAACAAAATTGGAGAAGAAATACAGCGTTGTAGAAAATATGTATATAATCTTTCATTTAATTAAACTCGCACATTTTTTTAATCTTATTTTATAATTGTCATATTTGCTTCAATAATTAATTGAATTTTATCAATCCATCAATTAAAGTAAATATTAATTTTTATTCTCATATTATATTTATTTTTTTAAATGATCTTTATTCTTGTACTTTTTAACTATCGATAAAATGATATAATTATACCAATACTTGTACAATTTTAAATACGAGAATTGTGACTGATACGACGTATTCTTTAATTTTTACCAAATGATAATTATAAACTAAAGAAATCACTCCTTTCGGTCATGACAATATACACCACCCAAAATAAATTTCTAGGTCCACCACTGCGACTTTTAGTGTTAAGTTTTTTCTATTGTTAAATGTCCAAAAAACTGGGTTTTTTTTAAATTATGTGGTATTAGATGCAATAAATATAACTATTTTTTCCTGAGAATTTCTCCTTTTCATTATTTTATTTTTCCGAAGAACTAGAACAAAATGTTTAATAAAATTATACGCAAGCCTAATATCGAGGAAAGAAAAAGGCCAAAATGCGCCAATTTGGCGTTAAAAATGTAGGATGCGGTTAAACAGGAATAGCACCTTTAAAACAAAACAAACCACTCAAAGCAAATATAAACTGTTACTATTTCCACGCATAAAAATAAATATTCTTCTAAGAAGACAGTATTCACAATGTATTAAATGTTTAATAATTTCAAAGAGGGGATTCTTAACATCAAAGAAATAAAATTTAATCCTTAATTACTTACAAAATTCTTATTACATTTTTATGCCGTTTTAAATAACATGGACATTTCTAACGAAATATCTCAAGTTTCTTTATCATGATTACCAGCAACTTTGCTTTTGTATTGTTTTAGAAAACCTAAGATAACTAGAATTTAAATGAAACTCTTTCTTATCTAATGAGAAAAGAGCCTTAATAACTCCTGAAAGGGTTGAGGCACATTAAAACTTTTCAATTTCCACCGCGTTAAGAAGGAGCCTTTTACCGAAAGTATTAATTTCTTTAAGAACGAAGTTTGTAACAAAAGAGGAATGAATTGACACTTTAGAAGCAAATTATGATTAATGGCGCCAATGTGGGAGGAATTTTTTATTTCTTGTCCTTTCTTGCTGATGTATTTAAGAAAATACTGGGAGGTAACATAATAGCAGCAGCTGCAATGTTTTGTCCCAAAAATCTTTAGTTTTTCTTCTGGTTTCTTTTATTTCTCGTATAGAATAAAGAAAAAGAGGCGGCATGTTGGTTTTACATTTGGATGAAAGAATATAGGAGACACAAAAACTTTTTATTGTTGTCGTCACTGTTACTGAAAATCGGTAAACTTTATTTTTAGAAGGAAATGTATTGCTCTGATAAATTGAATTCTAATCGTTTCCATAAATGAAATATACCATATTTTTTGAATCTTTAAACTAATTCATTTTTTTTATATTTTTATAAGAGAATATTTTTATGTGTATGATTTTATACATTGTAAGAATATTTTTGGAATAGGAATTGAAATAAATACTTTATCTCACATAAAGTAAATTAATTTCCACAGTTAAATACGTCTTCTCATTTTATCGTATATATATATATATATATATATATATATATATATATATATATATATGTATAACAAGTCAATTGAAAAGTCCCCGGCCTGACACATAGATGGCGCTACTACAATTAAATCCGTATGCTTTTTAGTTAGCCCTAACCCTCAAATGATGCGTGTATAAATTTGACAGCTGTCGGATCATTAGTTCGAGAATTATAGCATTTTGAGTGAAGCAACTTTTGTTATTGTGAAAAAAATGGATAAAAAGGAATTTCGCGTGTTGATAAAATATTGCTTTTTGAAGGGAAAAAATACAGTTGAAGCAAAAACTTGGCTTGATGCCAAGTTTCCAGACACTGCCCCAGGAACGTCAACCATCAAGGATTGGTATGCTAAGTTTAGACGTGGTGAAATGAGCACCGAAGACGGTGAACGCAGTGGACGCCCAAAAGAGATTGTTACCAACGAAAGCATTAAAAAAAATCCACAAAATGATTTTGAATGACCGTAAATTGAAATTGAATGATATAGCAGACACTCTAAAGATATCGAATGAACGTATACATCATATCATTCAAGAATATTTGGGTATGAGAAAGCTCTGTGCAAAGTGGGTGCCGCGCGAGTTCACTTTTGACCAAAAACAACGAAAAGTTGATGATTCGCATCAGTGTTTGAAGATGATCAAGCGTAATAAACCCGAATTTTTGCGTCGATATGTGACAATGGATGAAACATGGCTCCATCAATTCACTCCGAAGTCCAATCGACAGTCATCCGAGTGGACTGCACACGATGAACCCGCTCCAAAGCGAGGAAAAACGCAACAGTCGACTGGCAAGGTTATGGGGTCTGTATTTTGGTATGCGCATGGAATAATTTTCATTGACTACCTTGAAAAAGAAAGGACCATCAGCAGCGACTATTACATAGAGTTATAGGACCGTTTGAAGGACGAAATCGCCGAAAAACGGCCGCATTTGAAGAAAAAGAAAATGCTGCATCACCAAGACAATGCACCGTGTCACAAGTCAGTAAAAACGATGGCAAAAATCCATGAATTGGGCTTCGAATTGCTTCCTCATCCACCGTATTTTCCAGATCTGGCCCCCAGCGACTATTTCCTGTTCACAGATCTCAAAAGAATGCTCGCTGGGAAGAAATTTTCGTCGAATTAGGAGGTGATCATGGAAACGGAGGCCTATTTTGAAGCAACGGACAAATCGTACTACAAAAATGGTATCGAAAAGTTGGAGGGTCGCTATAATCAGTGTATCACCCTTGAAGGGAATTATGATGAAAAAAAAATCTAATTTTGCCAAAAAAAATGTGTTTTACTATGGTAGGCCGGGGACTTTTCAATTGACCTGTTATATATATATATATATATATATATATATATATTACCACACTTCGGGGTTCGTGTTGGTTGAGAGACGATGAAATAATCTCTCAAAAATCTCAAAACTCTTATTCGTAGCAATTTATACAGGACGAGATACATTCTTTAATTATATTTAATATAATAAATAAATAGATTGATTTTTTTAAATATTAAATTGTCCTGGATCATTCGCAACTACAGATCTATGTCATTTGCAGTCAGATTTATATTTCTACACTTTAATACCCATTCAAGTCTTAAAGCAGAAATCGACAATCGTTTTGAAATAAAGAGAACAGTGATGAAAAGAAAAGAATGAAAAAGAAAATGTTCGCAAAAATTACTTCGATTCTTAAGAGAAGAAACACTTATTTCGCAGGTGTATTATGTGTGCGGAATTGATCATCCCTTAATCAAAGTGTTTTCATATAAAAAAATAAAATAACGATATTGACTGAAGCAGTCATATTTTTTAAGATGTAATTTTGTTACGCCTCCTTAGAATTAATCTCCGTGATCCTCGTTTATAATTCCTCTCGTCTCTAAATTAAAGTCTTATTACACAGAAATATAACAATAAAATATTGAGGAAACTGGTTGCATTTTTTTCAGTTTATTAATATTTCTTAAATCATTAATACTTTCCGTCTCTCTGACTACCAACTCTCAACGCTTTTGTAATTTTGGTCTAATGCCAATATTAATTATTATTGTTACCCTCATGTTGTGGTAGATTTGAGTTGACGCGTAACGACTAGTAATTCGTGATGCTCTTTACTTTTTACTCATTCTGAGTGATCCCGGTTCTCTCTACAGTAAAATTCTATCTGATTGTTCGATTGATTGCTTATTAAAGTTATACTTAAAAGCAACGTCAGAGTTATTGGCAATGAACCTTGTAATGCCGAACCTCGGCCAACTGACAAAGATGACACTTGAGCCCTCACCTCCCTCCACTAAATTCCACACCATACAAATGTAAAGACTTTGGACCTCGACAGATTTAATGTGCTTCATTCCCACTATACGGCGGACCTTAGTGGCCCTTAGGCTCGAACACATGAATATACGAAAAGAACACCGATCTGAAGTTCGTGGCGCTTAGTCTATTCACTGCACTCCTTATTTGAAAATTTCAGAAATCACATTTCATTTGAAAATTTATACATAAAATCCAGTAAGTAAATAAAGATGTTAGAGGAAGGAAAGTTCACGAACAGCCCAACGTTACAACTTAAAATTATAATGCAACAAATATATAGAATTTTTATCTACTTTAAAGTGTGATACCTCCTGACACTATATAAATCTACGTTTGCACTACGAAATGCAGAAACTCGAAGTAGCATCGAATAAAATATTCGTCAGAGTTCCCCAAGAGAAATATTCAACCCCTATGCCAATACAGCTACGCATGATTTCAAAATTGTGGTCGGTGTACAATTTTGTGCACAAACTGATACATCTATCATGTCCCATATATGTTCTATGAAAATCATGCCTGGATATTTATGTCGCCAATTCTTTTGCTGGTATTGACAGAAATGTTCATGAAGTTTTCGCGAATGGTTTAGGCTTGGCGACATGGTGCATTATTATCCAAGTAATTCCATCATTGTATTGGTACATGAAGTATACGAATGGCTGTAAATGTCTGAAAACTAAAGACCCCGAACATAACCATTCCCAATCAATGACTGATTAAGTTTGGACCTTGTAATCGTTTGTTGCTATTATTTGTAAAAAGAGCTCATACCATTATACAATATCAAAAACTTGCCTTGCTGACAACTTTGATCCATGGTTCGTGGAGCCACCTTCGCAAACTACCTTCAACTCTTACCGACTATATTCATGAATTATTTAACCAACCATCGTTTTTCTAGTCATCTAAAGTCCAACTGACATATTGACAAGCCAAGAAGAAGTAATGCAGACTATGTCACGTTTTAGGTAAAAACAATTGAGTCGGTCTTTCGCTGCTGTATCCTATCAACTCAAAATTTCGCTGCACTCTCCTCACGGAAACGCCTGTCATACATCTCATATTGAGTGTTGCTGTTATTTGACGCAGTACTCTTATCAAGAACTCTACGAAGACGTCGATAATCTCAGTTATTAAGCTGACACCGCATTGTCCATGGTAGGAGATGATGCCAATAGTTTTATGTTCTCTTTCTGCGGATTTAGAAAGGCTGAATACTAATAATACATCTAGCAATTTGAATTAAAAGACCCTTCTTCGTGTATTCATAATCACTTCAGAAAACGTTTCACTTTTTACATCACTTCAATACAAATGAAAGAGCCGACAACACACTTTCCATTTCTTCATTTCTTACGCTATGCTATTGCATCAGATTATTTTTATGATTTTTCCCATGACATTTAGTACTTCATAACATATATTTATAATTATTAAATATTTTAATTTATTTTTCAAAAATTTATATTATTTTTATATAATGATTAAAAATTTGTTTATTTCGATTACAGCTCATAATGATTCGAATTATTTTTATTTACTTCGTTTCTTTTGGAATTAAAATAGTTACCTCTAAAATTGCACTGTAAGGTGTATTGAAAAAAATTGATTTCGCGCATTTAAAATTCAAAGGGGATTATTAGATGTAGTGGATGGTCAGATGAAAGCTGATATATTTTTACCTTTATACGTTGTTATTTAGATTTCCTATAATTTCTTAATTTCTTGAGAAACATTATACTTTTATAATTCTGTTGATTATATTTCGGGTTTTTAAAAATTTAAAATAGATAAATAGCTTTTGTTATCGATTAAATAACTGAAAAGTTTCAACTTTAGATGTTGATATTTAGGTATTCTACGTAACACTTAAATTCTTAGTAAATTTTAGAAAATGTTAAAAATTAACTTATGGTCAACTTAACTACCGATCATGGTCGAGGATTCGCGGCAGGCAGTTTTCATCGAGTCACGTGTTCCAGACGTGATGCTATTGAAGACCCGCCCTGTAGCAGTGGCTGATGCAGGTTAAATAATGATGGGGTCCAAAGTCCTCCCTTTTGCGTTATGCGAAAATTAGGAGAGGGTGTGCCAACTTAGGTGTCGTCCTCGTCAGTTGACCGATGATCGAAACCACAAGATCCGTCGCCAATAGCCCTCGTGTTGTTTATAGTGATACGTTAATAAAAACAAACCAAACTTATTTGTAAGACATATTTTCAAGTCGCTTATGTAAAAATTTTATAAAGGTTATCGCGGTTTTATTTAGAAACATCCAAGTCCTTAGCAAAACTTAATCATTTTTTAGTGATATTCATATTTTAATTATGTTAATTCTTAAGAGGTGTCAGAGTTCTAACGTTTAAACGTATGAGTATATGCAAAAAAAAAAACCCAGCGCCACGTAACTCAAACCTGTATTAATATCAAAAAAACAAAGAAGAATGTTGAGGCTGTTATAGTCATAAATATTAACATTCATATATTATAATAGTCATAAATATTAACATTTTTTTCGCATATTTTCATTTAATTTTGGAAACATCTTTAAAAGTCATAAAGAAAAACAAAAATTAGATAAGTTTTTAAGAATAAGAAATTCAGTATTTTTTGATGCATAGGGATCTGAAGTTCAACAATGATCAAAGTTTCCCCAAAAAAAATATTGCCTAATAGTAACATGTTCAGTTTTAAAGTTATACACTCTTTTAAAAAAATTGAGAACTATTTTTCTAATATAGTAATTATAAGATTTAAGAAATTATAATAAAATATCCATTCAAAATTCATATGAATTTTTTTCTGTTACTAATTGGTTTAAAAAGTGATATGTAAGCCAAATTGAAATATATTTTGAACAATTATATGAATTTTAAATTTAAACTATAAATAATTTCTGAGAAATCCTGCAAAAAAGCTAAAATTTTGTTTTGAGAAAAAGGAAGTTGAAAAATAACAACAAAGAAAAGACTTCAAAGTAATGTACATTAAAAATTTTCTGAATCGTATGTTTTGCCATCCTTAAGCTTATATTGTTTATTTATTTTGCTGTTTTAAGTGTTTTAGCCTTAGAACTTCAAAAGGAGCTTCGATTACTTGCTTCTTTTCAGTGGAAACTCGTACTTTGACTACACTTAAACACTTAATTGTATTTTTCTTATTATTTTTCAAGAACTTTTTTATGCCAAGATTCATGAAGAACAGGTTATCCACGAAAGATGCTAATCTTCTAAAAATATATTTCTAAATAATATTCCACACACAAATCGTCAATGTTCTCATTACTTCCAAATATTTTTACCGAACAAATGTCAACTTTTGGTGACAATAAATAAAACAAACTATGCTAAAAAAATCAAATTATTAAATTAAATATTAAATTTAAAGCTAATGATAAAATATTTAAGAGGACAATGATATTCTTTGTATATATTAAAATTATAGCAAACGATTATTTATTCAGTTGAATATTGTTGCTCCACATGAAATTATATAAGATAAATATTTACGTATTTATTCATTTTTAACACTAACACTTAAATGAGGCAAATGCAATTCAAACTATCATGAATCAGTTGTGTGAATCGATTAACAAGTCACATGTACTTCACTCTTTATTTACAAAGTGATCAGGAAAGACATTTTTATGTTTTGGACGAAATAAAAGAAAACTTTCATTTGGTATTATATATATAATTAAATATGTGGTCAGTTCATCAACTTTCCCCTTTGATGGATAATGTAATTTATTGTTCTACAATCAAAATAGGATTGGTTATTTATTTTATTCTATAATTCTTTTATGTATTAGATTTATTGAGATTTCTATGTCAGCCTTCGGGAACTGATGCAAACGTGTCTCAACTCTACAGCACTTTTTGGTTTTTTATTTCTTTAACAATTAGCATTGTGTGAAAGATCTTAAATTAGTTCTTGTGTTTATAAATGTCTATAATTTCATTCAGCTCATCAGTTAATATAATTCTGCTATCAACTTCAAAATTTATATGTCTGGTGTATTTTTACCAAAACTCTTAATTTAATATCATTTTATCTCATTGCCGCTGAGCAAATGTGTTATTCATCAATTTATTTTACATTATTTACATATATTAAAGTTATTTTAATGTAATTTTTCTTTTATTTTAATACATTTTTTTAAAATTGTCTGCCTCTTTTTCCTTCTTCAAGAGTAACTATTAATCTTGGCATTAATATCGTCTGCCGATCAAATGGTTTTAAATGTGTGCATGTATTATGTGTCTGATTACAATTTTGAAATTTGTATTTGGCAATGAAACGTTATTCTATTTAATGATATAATATATGTTTATTTGATGATTTCAGTTGTAAACTTGGAATAGAAAGAATTAATTATTCAGTTTAAGTTTCGTCGTATGATCGCACGCATTTGATTACATGATTCAAGACTTTCATTGTACAGCCACCACTACGAATGTACATAATATGTAGAAATATTAGTAAAGAAATTTATTTATCATAAGAAGTGTGCAATTAATTATAATTTAGCATCATATTTATTCACATGAATTCCGAATTTTTGATCTTCGGATTACGTGTTGAGGATATTAATTTCAGGAGAATTATTTAGCACGCCATTTTCCTAAAACCTAAAGACAAATTAAAATTTAGTGGCAATATCTGAATCTTTAAGGGCTATTTTATTGGTATATTATTATTTAAAATAGCACAATTTAGAATAATAGACAGTTCAAATTTCTTAAAATAATAAGTGATTATTTCCAGGTTCTACAAGTGTATGTAACTTGTGTTAAAGAAACTCTTTAAGATTGATAAAAGGAAATTGTGACAACTTCAAATTTAGACTACCTACAGTTATAAGAACATTTTTAATAATATCATTTTTTTACTCAAAATAACTGAACTTCTCGATAAAGAGAAAGAGAAATCGAACCTCAAAGAAAATTATGATGAATGGCGTCGTGATGGAAAGAAATTTATTTTTCTTTTTTTCCTCTTTCATTTTCTATTCAATGCCCCGGTGAGGTATACGATTGTGAGTGCAATGTACCTCAGCGTCGTTGTTTGATCTCTCGGATTCTACAGGATTTTCCGCGATCTTTTATTTCAGAGTGTTTAGAGGAAGAATAAAGGAATATGTTCATGTTGTTTGGCTGAGCATTATGCTTTTGATGTGAAGAGCCGGGCTTTGTCCGCGGTGTCGTTTTTTTCTGCTACATATCATTGGATTGGCTATTGATGAAGGCCTTTTTTTTTTTGTATTGAACATTATTTATATTTTACTTTTGTATATTCTTTAGCCGTTTTAGTTTGTGAATAACAAGAATTGATATTTCTGGAGAAATTTAAAATATCAGAATACAGATCCTAACTAATTATGTTTTTTTATTTTCTTCTACTAGGTATTGTAGAGTTTTAATTATTTCTATGAAATATTCTATAGATATTCGAATAAATCTTGTTATATATATATTAGGTGCATCTTTATGTGTAGAATATTGTAAAATAAGCTATTAATGCTGATTTGCTTGACTCCAAAGTTGTAAATAGACGCATAACCAGCTGTATGGTAATGTTTTAATTTTTATCCCAAGCAGCCATAATTTTCAGTGTACTAAATAATTGAGATAAACTGTTTACGTTTTATTTTTTCTTCTTTATATAATCACCCACCAAAATGATACATTATTTTCAATGTTTGTTTATTTGGCTTTTTTATTAACGTCGCTCTAAGAGCACTACTGGCTATTGCCGATGGACTAATTTGAGCCGCGGTCATTGACGAGAACAACACGAACCTATATGAACATTTCATCACCATTTGAAGAAGGTCTTTCATTATTGGATTGGTTGTGAGGATGCATTGTTTTCTGGCTCTGAATCTTCTTGTTACATGTTGTACCAAATACAAGGTTAAGATATTACTAATTTATTAGGTAAGTATAATTTATAAAATTGAAGCTTTTGATAGAAAACTAAATAAAATTTCATGTATGGAGTAAAACCAATGTCATGCTGAAAATCAAAAGTATTTGGTTGGGGATTACTCCCAGCTGATTCAAATAAAAACACATTATATGATCCAAGAGTTAAAAACAGAACACTTGATCAAGATGTGATTCCCAAACAAATAAAATAACTACACATAGAGGGTTGATAGCTAAATATTCGAAGTCTATAATTGAAGATGAATTTATAACGGAATGTATAGTAAAAACTGCAGAAATATTTTATCCAATAAATGTGAAAGCATTTCAGGCAATCCCTCAAACATGTGATAACCGAGAGTGAATAATAATCCTACTTTAGCTCATGCATGTCATAAGAGGCGATTGTAATGGTGCTCAGTGTCTGGGGGTATAGACAGGAACCTGAACCTGGGGATTATATCAGGATAATTGTCCTCCATGTTGGGGGATATTAAGGGCTTACTTTCTTCTAATAAGTAAGGGTATCATGACACCTAGGGAACCTGATGATATTTTTTTTTCTTTCTCCTGGAGTTTTTTTGTTTTTTGTTAACATGGGTGACACCACCCGCGGGATATATAAGTGATCCTTCTTCTTGTTAACCAATTTGTACATTTTTTTCAATTGTTTCAAACGTCTAGATCACAACTTTACCTTATTTTCCAAATCATGGCCACAACTGGCTATCGCGCCATTAAAGTATTCACTCACTTGTCTTTTCAATTTTTTTCAAACGTCTATATCACAGTTATACCTTATTTGGCGCAGCATAGCCGCATCTGGCTCTTGCGCCATTAAAATACTATCACTCACGCACTCTGACAATCTCATTTTCTCGAAGTACAGTTGAAAAAAATATTATTGATTTTGCCAACAATTTAATTTATCATTTAAAAGCCAACTCCTCTAGTTTTGAAGCTTTTCTCACTGCCTGTGAGGAGAGTTCGGTTGTTTGGAGAGTACCTCAATTTGCTGTATCTTTTTGAGGAACTGTTAGCACTAGTTCCGATGCATGGCATTTGCACAGGACAAGATATATTTAGGTGTGTGTTTCTCCTTTTGCAAAAATACAGCCTACCTCTTTTAAAATTAATATCTGTATCTATAAATGGACCTCTTTCGATGAACGTTAAGAACAGTGGTTTCTTCTTAACGCTGCTCTCTAGAAATATTACCGCGAAAAAAGTGAAATTTATAATGGATCAAGATCTATCATTGATACTGCATTATTCATCAAGAAATGCTATGTACGAATGTGAAGAACATGGAATATGTGTTAAGGCCTATCAAAAAAAAACTAATTTCATTAAATATGGATGTTTAAATCAGCGGTAGTTCGCAGCATTCTTTATTGAATCATCTCTGATTATTCCAATCTTTTATACTTTTACTGAAATATATTGATCATCCTGCTTTAAGGTTAAGTAATTCTTAGATTTTAAAGAAGAAGTATGTATTTTCTTAATCAGCAAAAGTGAATTCACAAGACTGTTTTTATGACTCAGCAAGGTTTCAAAATACATCCTTCATGATCGATATAACAAAACACTTATTAATTCAAATTTACAACTGCAAAGAAAAGATTAGATTATTTTAAACATGTGCGATCAATTTAAATCATTCAAATGTAAATAGGATTTATGAGGAAAGCGTATAAAAATGAAAATTAAACATACACTTTTCGAAAATGCAAAATGAGCAAAAATAAATTTAGATGAAACCACGTCATTTAAAAATTACGAAGAAAAAATATTACTTACTGTGCAAATTATTTGGGACAAAGTAAAGATAATCCCCTTCTTTTAGAAAACTATGCTCTTATTCCTTATATACATTTATAATACATTTTTTGTCTTACATATGTCCACCCTCAGCGGAAACGACCTCTTGCAGACGTATTGGTATCGACTCCACAAGATTAGTACAGATGCTCTTTTCATTATCATCATGAAATCACACTTAAATTGCATTCTGTATCATGCGTTCTATTGTTGTGCAATCCATCTTATCTAAACGCCTCTTCACCATATTTCACAGTTTTCAACGGCATATAGGTCTGGTGAATTTACAGACCAATCAAGCACTTTAATTTAATTTATCAGCATAAAAGTCTTAACTATTATTGCATTGTTACAAGCAGCCTATTCATGTTGAAATGTTCCGTTAAGAGTTTTCATGAATAAAACAATTTTATGTCGTAATATTTCAATGAATTTTGTTGAATTCATTATATCTTGAACAGGAACTAAGCTTCCAGTGCCATTTGCAGTGTTAAATTCACAAAATATTAGCTTCAGTGAATGGTTTACAGTCTGTTGGATATGTTACTGTCTCAACGTTTCCCAATCTCTTCGCTTCACAACAACTGAAAAGTATCCACCCACAAATAAATGAGTTTCATCACTGGAAATTGCTTTCTTCCAGTCATCAGTAGTTCACGAGTTGTACTTTTTTGCCCATGCTAAACTTGTTTTCTTTATGTTTGAAGTGAATGAAACCAATAAAAATGCTTTTTCGTAGGTTTCATTACCTTATGGTCCGTATTCAGAAGCCTACGCCACATATTTGAGCTACTCGCATCAAAACCAAATGCTAATAAATCTCTTTAATGGTCTGATCTTATTTTCTTTAGATAATTTTGCTATTTTTTAATAGAATTTTATCAGTTTCTTCGGTAGTTTACCGCATGTGCCCAGATTTCCCTTTCCTTTTTTGAGAGGCAGATCCGCATTTTTGAATGAAATTAGGTTTCTTGAAACACTTGATTTCCCTACACCAACTGCAAAGGTTATTTCTCTAATTGTCATAGAAGTGCGATCTTCAAAAGCAATACAGGGGGTGGACAAAAATATGGAAACACCTTGTAAAATGCATGTTTGAAAAGAAAGATTGATTTTAATGAAATATGTAGGTGGCGCTGGCGTTTTTGACTACTAACGCCACCTATACAACTTCGTAAATGTGCTAAACAGTTCAGTTGTTGTCGGAGTACTGTTATGTGAGGTTGTCATTGCATTATGTCAGAGTTAACAGACTTCGAACGTGGGCAAATTGTTGGAGCACGTATGGTAGGTGCTTCCTTAAGCAAGGTAGCCGAGGTGTTTAGTGTTTCAAGAGGTACTGTATCGAAGATTTATTCCGCATATTAGAAAAGCGGAAAAACATCATCTGCTAAATCACAGCGCGGACGAAAGTGTGTGCTGAGTGATCGTGACAGACGATCATTAAGGGCAATTGTGACGAAAAATAAGAAGACCACAGCTACAAAAGTTACTGCTGAAATGAATGTTGTGTTACAGAACCCTGTGAGTACCAAAACAATTAGAAGGGAGCTTCATAAACAGGGAATTTCTGGCCGTGCTGCAATTGAGAAGCCACTCATCAGTGATGCTAATGCCCGTAACAGGAAAAGGTGGTGTTTAAGTCATAAAGCCTGGACTATAGGGCAGTGGAAGCGTGTAATATGGTCTGACGAGTCTTCTTTCACATTGTTTCCCACTTCAGGCCGAGTTTACGTCTGGAGAACGCCATCTCAAGCCTATAATACAGACTGCTTGTTGCTAAGAGGGAAACATGGCGGGGGTTCTGTTATGGTTTGGGCAGCCATATCGTGGTTCTCTGCTGGCCCCATGATAACTGTGTCAGGGCACATGACTGCAAAAGACTTATGTGAACATTTTGGCAGATCAAGTTCATCCCATGGTACAAACTTTGTTCCCCGATGGTGATGGTGTCTTCCAAGACGACAAAGCCCCTGTTCACCCAGCTCACATTGTCCAGGACTGGTTTTCTGAGCACGAGGAGGATTTGTCCCATCTCCCCTGGCCACCACAGTCACCAGACCTGAATATTATCGAACCTTTGTGGTCTACATTGGAACGGAAAGTGCGTTCTCGTTATCCACCGCCAATATCGTTATCTGAACTTGCCACCGTTTTGCAGGAAGAATGGTATAATATTCCCTTGACACACATACAGGAACTGTATTTATCCATTCCGAGAAGACTGCAAGCTGTTTTGGATGCCAACGGGTTTCCTACACCATATTAAGCAAAGAAACATGTTTTTTAAAAGGTGTTTCCATATTTTTGTCCAACCCCTGTAATATTAGCTCCCTTTTATGGAGTTACATTCCCTTTTTGAACACGTGAAAGAAAGAGAGAGCAAACACTAACAATTTTCTGCTTCTCTCAATTGCTCACAACTGAAGAATAGATAAGTTCTTCTACACTAAAACCAGTTAAGTCGATCCGTCACACCCACTTTAATCAGATAAATTAGGTTTTCATGTGGTTCTTACTCAATCGAAGTAGATAAAAGTGGAATGATGTGGTTTCAGACACCAAAAAAGGCAACTTAAAGACCCAATTAATTTGCACAGTATAGTAGTCTTCAAGAAATGAAGTTAAGAAAGATTTTTAAATTTCAAATTATTGGAAAATAAGTATTCAATTATTTCCCCATGGATTTAGACACAGTATATAAAGATATGCAAATGGTTATCTGAATATTTATTAATGTCACACTGAGAAGCAGCACGTGAAATAATGTGTTGGACCATAATTTTGAGCCTCGTTCAAATGACGAGAATGAGGCTACCAACTTCCTTTTTCAAAATTCTTCACCACGATAAGGGAGGACGCCTTGGTATCCCGACCAGATTTAAAGTACAATGGTTTCCCTACAGTGTGTAATCATGATATAATCATGTATAAGGATTTGAACCCACAACTCAACGATAACATTGCCTGCCGCGTGTCTGTGAACGTGACTACAGCAAACATCGAGAAGTAAATGAAGGTAATTGAGATACAATGGGATGAAGAACTGAAAATAAAATTCAATGGTGTTGGCGAAAAAGAATTTTACAAATATTTATCTGTCAGGTTTGAAAAGACTCGAGAACATGCATACGAAATAATTGCTTCGTTTGGGCGTTTTTTCGCTTTACGGAAATTATTTCCAATTTGCCTCGCGACTTAGTGCAGCATTTGATTACTATTGTCAATTTAGAAAGGTAAATGATTTCAAGGGAGTTTGTGAACTTATGGTTTCCGAAAAAATATTTGATTCATTAGATCGTGAATTACAAATTCATATTGGCGTGAAACAAGGAGAATCTTGGTATGTGCCACCAGATTTGGCTAGGCATTGCGATATTTATGCATCGTCAAAATTCAAAAATCTCTCATGATTGACTACAGCAACTTAGGACATCATACTCAACACCTTCGATGCCACTTCTCCTCTGCTGATTTCAATTTCAGAATACAAATAAAAATTATTCGCGACAGTAACGCCATCTATGCGCGTGAATATATAACAATTGCTATGTTTAAAAATACTTCGGAATTTGACCAAAGTTCAAAATTATGAGGTTTTGCTGCCCACTTCTTTCTAGTGTGAAGTTATATATAAATCAATATATAAATATTATTATATATAGACCAATATATAAATCAATCGGAAATATTTATGAATTCCAGCAGTTATATTCTTTTATGAAAATGAATATGAAGTAATTTTCAGTTTTTAAGGGATTATTCGACTGTTAAGCGAAGTAAATCGAACGTTTTTTCCGATTTTTCGATTCTTGATATCTTTTTAAAATTTCACTGCCATTACATACTTTTTTTGTTTGTGATCTTATCATATATAAATTTGAATGTTTGTCCATTGTTCAAATCCACAACGCTGAATGTATTAGGGGACTTTGGGATCTTTAAAGAACTTTGTTGATGTTCGAATGGAGCCATAGGAATATTTTTAGCGAAAAAAAATTGTTTTCCAAATTTATTTCTGGAGAATTTATCTAGAAATTCCAATTTTCTCTTTTATTAATACCAACAGATGGCCGCAATATCGATTTATATAAATAATTTTTTTCGATCTATTTTCTGGAAAAAAAATATTTTTTCCTTATTAATTGTTTATTGTGTTTTTAAATGTTTCTTAATAATGTTGAATCCATATTTTTATAGACTTCGCGGCATAATTCTGGAACGAAATGTTGCAAAATTACGACTCATGTATATATATATATATATATATATATATATATATATATATATATATATATATATCTTAGTCATATTAAGCTCTGAATAAATAGTCAATAAGCTCAAATTTGCATTTGAAGATACGTAATAGCAAGACAAACATGTTATTATCTATCAAAGGATATATAAGGTCACTCTCTCTGAAATCCCTCTTAACTCAATCAATCCTAATTTATGTTTAAAAATCAAAGTCTTAAAATGACCAAATCCTTCATTCATATTCAAACTTTATAAGAGTCAAATCTATTATAACTAATTCGATTATAGTAGATTTGATTCTTATTATTCTAACCATAAGTGAATTACAACTACCATTTATAGAAATGATCATTTAGGATTACTTAATCTGGTCATTAACTGCTATAAGCTTGTCGTTATATCTACCTTAAGGTATTTGAATTACGTTAAAAACTCGAATTTCGGGGAAAATGTCGAATTTTTTTTTATTTATGCATTAAAATATTGAAATCTTCTCTTTCTGAAGCTACCTTCCATTTGTAGATACGGCTAATAGAAATTAAACCATAAGTATTTTAATATCAGACAAGGTCTAAAAAAATCACCGGAAGTCATGATTTCGTAACCGGAAGTTAATGTCTTGTCAAAAATATTCGTTTGTTTCTTATATTTTTAAGAATATTTACGGCTTAGGTGATAACTCGAATGTTTATTTCTATATATTGATAAAATTTGGTTGAAAAGTTTTCATATTCTTAAAAGCCTAAACTAGGATTTTTGTAATGTATGGTTTATAAGTGGATTTACTCACTGTTTAATGCATAAGAATGGAGGGTTTTTTTTTAAAAAAAAACACGTGTTATTTTGGTTCTTAATAACTCTGAAAATAATGTGAATTATAAGAAAATCCTAGTTCAGGCTTTTATAGGTGTCATATCGATACATATGCGGAATAATAATGTTATAGAAAGATTTTTCATGAAAGGAGAATATTTTGAAAATGTGCTATTTTTTCCTTATTTTTTGCTAAGAAATTGCATTTTAGTATTTTTAATTGCCATAAAACTATTTAAATGTTTTTTATGTACATTCGAATTTAGATGATGCGGAATATTTAAAAAAAATATTCATTTATACGGTTTTTCAAAATTATGGTTCCAAATGTTGTCGGATACATTAATTTTTTTTCTAGTATATATCTCTACCTATAATTCAATTCACTCACTTCTGACCTTCATTTTATTGACCTAATCACGATTAATTTTGGTTGGAAGAAATTATAATTTCACGCAAACCAAATTAGCAAAGAGCCTCCGAAGTAAGTGAAGAGAAACTTGCGAATAGCCCGACATCATACATTATACATAACTTATACAGCGTTTATGTGTTTTAAAAGTCGTAAAGTACTTTTAAACATATCATTTCACTTTTTTAACATAAAAAATAATTTTAAAATTTGAAGTTAAAAGAACGTTTTAAAAAGGTTTTTATCTCACAATTAAATTCCCCTAATTTATATAAAAATACTGTGGTACATACAATATTGTATAGTACGTAATTATACAGAATGTGTACTATACACACATATCGTATAGTTAGTCACTGAAAAATATGCATTTAAGATATAAGAATAAACTCATTTCATAATGTGAAAAATATCAGCACTATAGATGAATCAGGTTGGGAGAAATCAAATCAAAATATAAATGACAACATTTTCAGTAAACCCAAATACACATTTTTCATTCGACATTGGCACTGTTGTTTATAACTTTAAAATTCAATTTCGGAGAGTTCTGTTTATCATATTCTCAATATGATACACAAACAGATTGAGTGAAGAACCCTTCTTAATATACAAGTCAAGAAAAGGCAAATTTTGAAGCATTTTAGAGTCTCATTACTTTATTTTACGCGTGAATAATCTATCAAGTTTCTCATTTGAATCTATTATATTAACTTAGGAAATATTCCAGTTTTATGCTTTTTCGTTCTTTAAAATTGAGGAAGCAGCTACAGAAATGGATACATTTTGATATAGAAATACTAAATCTTGCATCCTCTATGACAACATTTCGATATCTGTGTTATAAGATAAGAAATACTCTAGCCTAGAAAATAGATAAGGCTATCCAAGACATTTAATGCTGTATTTGATAAATCACGAAGAAAATTGATTCTTACGGGACAATGAAAACAGGAGTAGAAGCTTTATTATGAAAGACAGTTTTGCTTAATGGGATTATATTTTCGAAAGATGTTTACAGCTGACATACAACAATTGTTGGCGACGAATTTGATTCGCCTTTTGTGTGAATTATGCATTGGCGACTTTAGAATCACGTGACAAAGAACTAATTAAAGTTGCCGGCATAAATTTAATGTTTGAACAGAATGTTATGGTCAACTTTGATATTTTATCTACTTTAATATTTTATCGGGGGATTTTATAAGAAAAATAAATAATAATTTGATGCTTATCGAATAATTGTTTTTTTTATTCATTTTCATTTTAAAGATGGCATCAGTTATGTACTTAAATATGCTTCTATTTTGAAGGATTATTATTAGTGGTAGCTGAATGCCTGTTGCGACTCTCAGTCTCCTGTTCTAGGTCAACGCATTGATGACATGTTGCTAAATAGCGCCAAAAGGCTTGATAAATACTGTAAAATCTTGTAAACATGCATATTGACTAGCATAATCATACGAGTAATATTACGAACTACTTTTGGTGTGATTTAGAGACATTTCGTTTTCTTTCGCAAAGTTGTTGGCTAAAATCGGATTTTACCATCCCAGTAGAAGCATGCAGTGATATTACTCGTTTAGAGCATTTATAAGAAATATATTTGCATATTCAGAATAATATATTTCAATATACCTAACATATGAAGAAGAATTTGATTTTGATCAATATACTGGTCTATAAGATTCGTCTTGATTATCATTTACCCTTTAACTGATATTGGGGATTTTTTCTATTTGAATTGTTTAAAATAAACATCCACTCAACAAAATGAAACGGGATTCATATAGATAAAATAAATTATGAAGTATAATGATCAGGTTTGATCAGATTCACGTACAAGTGGAGACGAGTTTAATATTGAAACTGGATGTTAGTTAATGATAGTGAATCTAAAAGAGGAGTATGACTTAGTAGTTAATATTCTATGAATCGATCATAGTAATTTTAAAAGAGATAATTAAAGAATTAAGGGATTAGATCCTCGATTTCTGCTTAATCAAACCTAAATGAATTGGAAATAAATAAATAAACTGATTTTTAAGATCATTAATTCAAGCGTATTTAGACCACGTAACCATACAAACAGTAGATATGTATCAAATTAAAATATTCATAACATAAAGAAAAATAAACTAATTTTGCTCACAAGCACGCCGATCTTCTTCAATTAACTGTCTAATTCAGTGGTTATATATTATAAGGCAATGTAAAGTGAAGCAATTAACAACATTCTAGCTTTCAAACGACTCATAAAATTTATATTTTTGAGCATTGTCAGCCCCTATATCGTTTTTGATAGTGTAAACCTGTAAATCTGCATGCACTGGTAAAAATATTTGTACACATAAAATGTGTACTAATGTAATATTTTACAAAAGTATTTCTAAATAAATAAGATATCTCAGGTACATGTTTTGAGTCTTTGAATTTAATTTGAGGCTTAGTAAGTTTTCTAGGATTCATTTATATTAATAATGTTAAATACACAATATTGTTTCGCAATGCATCAGTGAAAATATGTATTTGTTACTAATTAAATGAAGGAAACAAGTACAGTTAGGCAATTATTTCTTAAAATTTTAAATGCTGCTTGTGTTATTGTAATGATAAAGTATATAAATACATTTAATTATGTAATAAAATTATTCTTATTTTAAAGTAAATGTTTCTTTTACAAGAATTTCAAATCTAAGTAATTTCAGATATGCTGAAATATAATTCAAGAGGTTAAACACACACATCTAACAGTAGATTTTGTCAATTATTATATGGCCGGCAAATAAATTTTCTTCGAAATTTTGAAATAAAGAAATATCAAACTAAAATTAACAGGCATTGTGTTGAAGGTACTGATTGTTCATATTTTAAATTAAAGAAAATATTCTCTTGTCAAATCGTCACCTTGTTCCTCTACACCTTTCTTCGTATTAACAATCACAGAGACTAATGATTTAGCCAACGACAAAATGATGTTACTGACAACTTTTCAAAACAAAATATTTAACGCAGGTGAATTGTTTATTTTATTTCAAGGCAGTAATAATTATATTTAGTATGAAATAGATTCAATTGATAAGTTTCCTTTCCTATTATTTTGATTACGATTAATTTAAAATGCATTCAATTTAAGAGTTTTTCGTTTTATTCACCTTTAATATACGAGAAGAATATTTTTGTCAACTTCATTATTTTATTTTTAAATTTAATTCTAACATTTAATTGAAGAATTATTAAAAAAAAAATTAACACCTTTTATAGATAAATCTGTTGTTTGCAAAAATCTGCACCCAAAAGTTATCTTCCTTTGGATAATTTATTTTTAAATTAATGATTTGTTTACTAATTTTTTATTATTGGAAATAATGCCTTATATAAATTTTATTTAATTGTGAAAATGAGCGGGTAAATAGGTCCATGGTGTTGAGGTGAAGTTTCCATGTTTTCCAAGTTTGGCTTTGGTATCTGATGTATATAGGTACACAGAATCTTTCTTGGAATCTGCCATATTTCATGTTATGAACAACTTATTTAATTCTTTTTGAGGCTGTGATATTTTTTTTTACTTTATTTTATGATAACACAGTTTATATCTTTCGGTATTATTTAATTCAATTAGAAACAGATGATTGTTTTAATTCATTGTTCATTTTTGTATTTGCATCAAATAAGATTTTACAATATCTTAAGCTACTGTGTGCACAATGTTCCAAAGTAACTAGTCATTCTTCATATATGAGATAACAATATAATAACTGCTAAGGCAATTAGTGACGAGCTACTCTACGAAAATTGAAATTACACATGAGCATTAATGTTTGAAAAAATAGATAATATATTAGCTCTTGGTATTTGGCAATGTCTCGTTATATCACTTGGAATTACGCACAAATTTATGAGCTTGGCAGAGTTGAATATTCTCTTACTGCATTCGGAAAATTTTATAAAAATAATTTAATGTATAAGAAACTTATTAGCCGAAGTCTTATACTCTCTCTCACAGAGTTCCTTCTGAAATGAAAATTGACAGTTGAGATAAATACTTAGCGAAAATGCGAACAGCGCTGTGTCTCAAACTATTGATCAAGATCTAAAAACGCCAAATTCGGAGAAAAAAAAATCAAAAAGTGAATGGTCTGATCTGTTACAGATCATAGAAAATACAAAATCAACCGATGTTAGATTAAAGAGCCCCTACTGTAAATAAAAGTAGTATACCTGAAGTGCACTATGTGCAGAGGGGGGGAGTTAAGCTGCTCATATTATGTTTTTAAAATAGTCTGGAATAATATCTTCTACACACACGGTGTATGAAAAATAACGTCATATATTACTTCGAGTATCTTTGTACCATTTTTTTAATGTAATACTTCTCATTCTTCTTCACTGATGCGAAAGCCCCGTATGTTCTCTAAGCTAATTCAGATTGATTAATTGAATTGACGCAGGTCACTCTAGAAGAAACGCGAGAGCTATTGGAAAAATAAATAAAGGGACCGAGCTCATTCTGAGAGTGTAAATCTGCAAACCGGCCTCCTTGGAGACAATCACCTTAGAGACAATCACTCCCCCACTGAACATTTATTGGCAAAATATCAACAATAAAAGGTTAGAAATATAACAGTATACGTTCGAACAAATAATCTAAGATATTTCATAATTTCCTAACTCAAAAGTAAATAAAAGCTTACATTGTGCGGGAAATGTATGTGACAGAAATAAAATAAAAAAAACTAACAGTAGAAATTTCTTGCAGAATTAAGATGTATACAAGCGACGTATATTTGGTGAAATGGTACAGTGTAAAGTACCTCCACAAACTCTAGAACTAAAAATGAAGTATTATAAAAATAACATACAAAGTACACTATTATAAGTGCACAATATGATAAATCCAAGAGGCGTAGAGTTAAGGGCTATTCATGACGGACCTCATTATTTTGAACCTCGGTCAAATGACGAGGAGGAAACATGAGCAGGAATCTCCTTTTTCTAATCTCCACACCACGCCTATGTGAGGACTTAGAGACTTTTAGGGAAGTCAACAGATTTAGCATGCATCAACTTTGGCTTCACGGTGGTTCTAAAGTGGCATCAAGTCTCGACGAAAACCATCGATCGTGAGTCCTTGACCATGACCACTAGGCTACCGCGGCCTCTATGACTTACCTCAGAATTCCATTCCAAACTGTTCAAAGACAGAAGGATATTTCTTCTATTGTATTTTGTAATTTTTTTCTCGGGTGAGCTCTTAGTCTCACATCCAAAATATAAACTGGAAGACCAATCCCTGATAAAATCACCAGGGGCAGAGTTCCTGGGAATACCTCTGACAATGAATACCCATTTTATTTGCCCTAACGACATGCATGAGCCAAATTAGAACAATTGTTTCACATCCAAGAACCGCACGGGTAAATATATTACTATAAAGGTATATATTAATTGCACAATTGATAAAAATAAAATACATCGTATATAGAAAGAAAGATTACGTTAAAAATATCAAGGCATTAAGGAATAATTTCCCGTAATTAAAACCTAAGCATATCTAGGACGCTTCATTCTAAGAACAAAGGATTACAAAGTATAAACAAGTTTAGTTTTGTTTGGAAATTCACCATATAAGGAATAAACATTATGTAATTTCTTGTGCCATGAAAGTTCAAATAATCTAATCAAGAGCAATAATATAATATAACAATGGTGACATATTTGGCTCTGACGCACGTGGTACAAAATAATTTCATCTTCCATCTTTCCTTGTTCAATGCTTCTTACACGTACAAACCTCAAATTAAAATATTAACTTTATTTATATTTTAAATTTCAAACTTTTTGTACACACATATATATTTTCCTCTGAACAACATATATATATATATATACCTCTGAACCAGATTTAAATAATTTTTGTCTAAATTAGTTTCTAATAACGTAAGGGAAGCAGGAAAAACATTGGCTCTAGTAACGGGGAAAGAGAATAAGATATCTGTTTATACAATATTGATCACTTTTTTTCTGAGAAGTGCATGAAAATAATGCCTTCCGCATACCAAAAACTCATCGTCATAACTTTTCCGGTCGCGGAGACCGTCTTCTCCATCTTTGAAATAAATTCACAGGAAGCAACTTATAATCTTTTGCCGCTGGGTTTATATGTATAATGATGAATCCGGATCCTATTGATGGTGTCAACTTGTCGATGCAACAACCAAATTTTGATTTGGAAGCAAAAGACTGCCGAATCAAAGTTAACCTATGCTTCAGTGTTATATTTGTTTTGGCGTCATTTGACAGATGTAGCGAGTAGCTTCGGTTGGCATTATCTACTACCTTAATAATGCAGTATGTTAGCAAAAACCAGTACTTTTTCAATTATCCTCGTAAATTTAATTCTGTGGGGGGAAATACTCTATTTCTTTAGATCTAAGATCTCTCTCTCTGTATATATATATATATATATATTCTATCCTATGAGATCTAAAAATTACATTTCTTTTTCGCATTGAAAATCTAACAAGCACGAGAGGTGTAAGTGTGGCAACAAACGCTTACTTAATCAACTTCTCCATCTTGAAGGATTAATACTCAACGGCTCATAATGCTTTTTACAATCTTCAGGTTTAACCTTACTGGTTTAGTTTAGTTTCAGTTTTTATTAACGCCGCACTAGAAGCAACACGAGGGCTATTGGCGACGGACCTCGTAATTTTAAACCACGGTCAAGTGACGAGGACGACACCTGAGCTGGCACCCCCTTTCCTAATATCCACACCACGCCAACGGGAGACTTTGGGCCCCGAATAGATTTAACGTGCATCAGCCCCGGCTAAACGGCGGGTCTTTGGGGGCCAAGGATCGAACCCGCGACTGAACTAAAACCGCCGGCCGCTAGTCCACGACCTTGACCACTAGGCTTAACCTTACTGGAGGACCCAAAATAACTTGTAACACATATAGTTTAAACTCTATCTATTCTATATTTTTTATTTTATCATAATTTTTGCAACTGTTTAGATTGATCTTACATTGAAAACTCAATTAGTTTCTTCAGGTAACTGAGACTCAATCTGTAAGAAATAATGAGTGTATATTAAATTTAAGGAATCATCATTATTTTTTAAATTAAGGGCAATGGAAGTAATATTTTAACATTAAGATATCAAAATGCTTACGAATCTGATTATGCAGAAAAAATAAACAATTATTAGCATAAGTTATAAATAATCAATTAATAACCAATAACTGAATTTACATTTCTTGTGTAAAATCTACGGCTCTTGCAATTTTAAAAAATTTCAAAGTCCTTATAAACATAACATTATGTACACTGAACATATTAATTTTTTGAAAAATTGAATTTCATTTAATTAAAAAATATTATATTCAATATTCAAATTTTCTATAAGTTAATACAAATGTATGTCTTATCTAAAATATGTTAATGTTAATTAAAAACGCGGGTATATATCTTAACAGTATTTGAAATAGCCTCATTTCATAGAGTGTAAGAGATCAACACTGTGAGTTAAATAGATTTTGAGAAATGTTCCAGAGTATCCTAAAATTACATTTTGAGAAATATGCTAATGAAAATATTTTTCTGTTTGCTTATAATTTTAAAACTCAATTTCAGAAAGTTTTATTTTTGAAATTTTTATAAATAATATATAAATATATTCTACCAACTTCCTCAATTTTTTAACAGAAAAATCAAAATATGCAAAATTTGAGAACTCTTAAAATATGCATTTTAAGGGTTCTCAGTTATCTTAATTTATAGAACAAATAAAACAAAATAGAATGATGCGAAATGAAGGCAATCAAAATAAATGCAAAGTTCAAAAACTAAGCTTTGCTTTAATCTGAAGTCATTAATCATAATTTCCCCCTAAAGTGTCAAATCTTCTATTCTTTTACTGGGATTCTATCGGCTTAAAGAAGAATAATTTTGAAAACTGAAGATTCCTTCTCAAACTGTAAGTAATTGGAAAATATTAAAACTGGGCTCTTTAAAAACCGTAGAAGTATTTTAAGTAAGTTGAAAACTGGAAGAAAACATTTTCATAAGCATACATTAATTCCATGTTTTGCCATGGAAGTTGATAACTATATTAAAGTAAAAAGAAATAAACACGCTACATTGATTAATAGAAAATAAATGTTCATTAAAATCCCTTAAAAATTGACTGAAGTTTAAAGTGTACTCTTAACCGCAATTAAGTATTTAATCCTCATTTCCGGAATTATTCTATTTTTTGGGTTATATCATATGTCTCGAAAAATCAAGGAATGCTCATTTTAAAATACTAAATTTCTTAGTATTTAATTTCTTACACTTAGGGTCTTAAGTCTCAAGGGTTTTTAAAAATTGAATACGTCTGAATTAATCTTTTATGGTGCAATTTGTAAAATAAATTAAAAATAATCAACTTCACAAAATGTACCATTTAATATTCTTGATCCGTCTCTACTTGCAGAATCTAAATAATATATTTTAGAGGCTATAATTGTAATTTATTACAAAAATATTAAAAGGCAATAATAAATTATTAATCATAGCTATTAAATATTAATAGTAAATGATTATTAATTACGTTATTAATTTATAATTAATTAATTTTCACTCAAGTTAATTTTAATTTAATTATGTTAATTTGAATTAATTTTATGACAATTAAACAAAAATAATAAATTACTATTTATATTCAATTGTCATAGTAAGTAGTTTTTAGCATTTAACGGATATATATATATATATATATATATAATACTGTATTCAAGAGCACAATCTCTCTCCTTCCATGTACGTGTTTCGAAAGTCGCACTTTCTCGCATAATTGTTGATGCCAACACCATGCATATGGATGTCTCCTCTGTTGTGCCTAGGATTATCAATAAAGAATAGGTTTGAGAGTTGTTGCCTGCTGTCTCGATCTTGACCACTACGTAACTTAAACACGTTGGGATGTATCTCGGGAAAATCCACACACACAACCATATATATATATATATATATATATATATATATATATATATATATATAATTATATATGAGTGAGAGGGAAAAATGGGTCCAGACGAAATGATGTCTAAAACATGGGCAGACATAAACACCTCTTCCAAACTGAAAATATTGCGAAAAAAACCTTTCAGCTCTTCCAATTAGAATTAACTATACTCTTTTCTGTGATTGAGAATTTTTAAATTCTTATTTTTTTTTAATTATTTTAATCATTATTTAGTTAATTTAATTATGAAAATTATTACCTTACACGGTAAAAGAACGTAGAACAATTAAATTTATACATGGATACACTATGTTTAAAACCTTCTGCAAGATCATCTAATGATAAATAATTTTGTGATTCGTTTTAATTTCATTGAGTTTTTAACTTTAATTAAATGGAATAAAATAAATTATTATATTTTCAAGAAGCATCTTTTTTTAGTACTAAAACTTCGTTATAAATTGATATAAATAATAAAATGTAATTCATATTTTTTTTCTTCTTTTATCAAAATTAAATCTGAGAACACATTTCACATACAAGCTTAAATAAATTCTTCAAAACAATGTCTATATATATATTGACACTAAGCTCGGAACCCCCGATGGCGTCGATGTAATACGGACGTCTACACATTTGGTAAGATAGTGCTATTAACGTAGATAATTCGTGTACAAGTCTTGTTAAATTGTTCTCTGATTCTTTTTTATATAATTTTCAAAATCTTTCAGAGTATCTTTTTACGTTTCTAGACCAGTGTTTTGGAATATTCCACTGTAATACATATAAAGCCTTATATTTTATCAGTTTGAGTGAGTTTTCAGTCACGTGTAGCTGCTATCATTTCGTTAATAAACCTCGTTATTTGGATATCTATTGTGTCTTGCACTGAAACTGCTCCAACATCTAAGAGACAATTTGTTTCAGATGCGGAATACAATGACTGCTACATGCCAGAACCATGTACTGAGGAAGAAGTGATCGATCGCTTCGTAAGCTACCTGAGTTTGGGTTTTATACTCCACCTAAAAGAGTAGATATATCTAAACAAATATGTCTATATGGGCAGGTTGACATTGAGTCTATGTTTCTGACACCTCATATGAAACATATTAGATCATTTTGTGTTTCGCGTTGACCATGGACGAGACACATACAAATGGCGTGATGAATATGACTGAGTCCATAGATATAATAAATTGGACGAAAGTTCCTGCAAGGCAAACGTGTGCGTATGTTATTTTTCCTTCATGAAGCACCACGAAAATGGCATCAGAATAACGAAGAACTTGTATCATCTTGGGATAAGCTTAAACTAGAACTCACTAGAAAATTTGGAGGCAGTAAATGATCTGGAAAAGAGCAGAGGTAGAGCATATATGGCGGGCACTAAAGCTTGTTGAAGGCGTGCAGTCACACATGGAAAGCATGCTGATACTCTTTCATGAAATACAATCTCAAACCCCAGATGATGAAAAGATGCCCCGCATCAAGTAGGATATTGCCGGAGATGTTTACAAAACTCTCCTTTCTAAAGAACATAACAATTGAAATGATTCGTGAAATGGTGTCAGTGCGATACTAGTTTTTAACCAGTTAAACTGTTGAAACTACCATTATAATGTAAAATTATTTCGCAAGCTCTTGAGTTCATTAAAAGTATACAGTACGCTTACTACTGAGTATGCTAAGCTCATTTAACCTTTAAATTAGTTGTTGAAATAAAAAAAAAAAAAAAAAAACAGCATGAGAACTGATTAGCATCAAAATTCTTTTGAATATTTAAACAAGGAAACCTGTTTTCTGTGCTACTACCACGTTTTCAGAAAATGTTGCGTATGTCTCTAAAATACATTTTATATTAAGTGTGTTTTTGCATATGTGAATAAAATACGAAGAAATTCTTTTCTCTTATAAATGGAGTGAAAAATAAAATACGATTGAGAAAAGTTTTCTTAAAAAAAAAAAGGTTTTGCCGAAACTTTTAGAGCACTTTATGGACAATCTGCTTTTGTTAATTATTTTCAAATTTGATAATTTCATGATGATATGTCAGTAAATCTGTCTTTACTTTGATAAGTATTGATTATGATATAATTGTTCTATGTTATAAATATTAATTTCGCAAGATTTCTCAATATCTAAAACTTTTGCATAATTTTGTTTTTATATTAACAATCCAAGTCATGCTAAGCAAACAAAGACACTTATCAAAAGTTTAAGAATCTAAAATTAAGTTTTTAAAGAAAGGCTTTCATTAAAAGAGAAATATAAACTTCATACTTCTTTAATCAACTTTATTCTTCTAATTTCGAATAATAACGTAAAGGCTGCTTATTACAGTGCATCTGCTAGGCTATAACTTAACTAATTATTCTCTGAAATAAAGAAATTGCATATTACGTTCTCAGAGAATAAGTAACACTTTCATTATTTGATTATTATTTCCTTCATTTATCGAAAAATCATAAATAAGTCTATAGTATACCGAAGTGTTCATTTCATTTTGTGTAATATTGATCATTTACAATTCAATAAATTGTATAAAGTAGTATTCAAAAATATTTTTACCCCAACAACTAAAGAATACGTTACCGAATTTTATAATTATATATCTCTCAGTCATTATACAGAACAGATTTTAATTCATATAACAATATAAACATAGTAAGAATGTAATATCAAATTGATAGCAAATTATACGTTCATAACATTTGCAATTTTTTTAATTTGAAAGAAATGTTTTCAAATTATTTTCCATTATGTGATCCGTTTTATAATTATTTTAGTTTAAATCATAGCTCTTGAAAACAGGAAACTAAATTCTTTTTTTAAGAATAGGAAAGTAATAATCTAATTAAAACAGAACACAAAGAATCAAAAATTTCAATTCATTACGGAATAAAAAAAAGGAACAAATTTTTTTTTTCGGGAAATAGAGTATTAAAATTAATATTATCTTACTTGCAATCTATTTTTTCTTTATTTATTACTTATTTCTTTTTATCATATATTTCCTAAAAAAAGATAAACCAGCGTTTGAGAATGTTGTTTAAATATTTTCTGTTGCACGCAAAAGAGTTTAGCATAAGAAAAAACTAAAAAATATATATGTTCTTTTTTATTTAATTATTTCGAAATGTTTATCTACATTAAAAATGGACTTTGTTTGCTTCGTAAACACATCGATTAATGAAAATTCAATTGTATATCTTTTTTTTAGTTGTCCTTATTTGTATTAGTTTAGAAATACGAAAGTATACGAATTTCATTAATCAAAAAAGCGTGTAAACAAAATTATATTCTTTTCCAACTTGTAGTAGAAAATTATAAAGAATATTTTACTTTCTATAAATATGAGAACAGCAAAAAAAAAAAAAAAAAAAAAAAATTGCGCTTGAAAATATTGAATCAACATTTTACAATAGTTTTAAATGGTTAGTTCACTTGTTTAGTAATGATGTTGGAAATGTGTATTTATTATTAATTTTAGTCACGTGATAAGTCTATTAAAATAAAAGAGTGCTGGAAACGATATATATCCTAGTTTTGATAAAATCTGTATTACGCTACCTGCAGGTAATACAGCTAATTTTATTTCAATTTAAAATTGTGATGACTGCGATACAGTTGAAAAAATGAGAAACATGAAATTATTGGTAGATCTATTTATCCTTTTTAGTGTTTTGAGAGTAGATTCTTACAAAAAATGCAACAAACCAAAGAATAACACATTCAATTTAGTATTAAACTTAATCTGGTGTAAGAAATATTGTGATTCCCTTAATTTTTGATGGATTTCATAAATTATTTAAAATCTTATTAAAATGCTCATATTTTGAAAGGAAAATTTTCTGAAAAATATAGCTTCTGTTGGAAAAAAACGTAAAAATGGTGATAAAAGTATGAAGGAGGGGGTGGGGTCTATGAATATTCTCAAAAATAAATTTTGCAAAAAGAAAAGGAGGAAGGGAAGATATGTGTGCTAACAGCTCTTATCACATATCAGTAAAGGATCTTAAAAGTTTAAATTGTGACGGCTGAGATACAGTTGAAAAAATGAAAACATGAAACATTATTGATGGATTTATATATGCTCTTTATTTTTTTGAGAGTGGATTCTTACAAAAAAATGATACAAACCAAAAATAAACATTCAATTTAATATCTGGAATAAGAACTAATGTTATTCCGTAAAATTTTACAGATTTCATAATTTCATTAAAATCTTATTAAAATGCTCATATTATGAATAGTAAAAGCTTCGAGAAAACATAGCGTCTATTTGAAAAAAAAACCCTCAAAAATGGTGATAGTGTAGGGAGGGAAGAGGGGAGAATCTATAAATACTGCCCAAAACAAATTTTGCAAAAAAAATGAGTAAGGGAAAATATGTGTGCTTACGGCTCCTTTCTCACATCAGTAAGGGATGTTAAGCATTTAAATTGTGACAGATGCGATACAGTTGAAAACATGAAATTATTGGTGGATCTATCTATCCTCTTTAACTTTTTATGAGTAGATTCTAACAAAAAAATGTAACATACCAAAGAATAAACATTCATTTTAATATTAGACTTAATCTGGAACAAAGACTAATGTATCTTTATTTTTTCCGGATTTCATAAATTCATTAAAATCTTATTAAAATACTCATATTTCGAATGGAAACTGCTTCGGAAAAATGTAATGTCTGTTGAGAGAAAAAAAACCAAAAATGGCAATAAAGTAGGGAGGGTAGGGGGGTCTATGAATAAGAACAAAAATTAATTTTGAAAAAAAAAGAGGACAGGACGATATTTGTTATTACGGCCTCCTTTCAAACATCAGTAAAGGATCTTAAGAATGTAAGTGATATGGTCAATGGAGTGGATTTGTATAAGCGACGTGTAAGCAAACCAATTTTAAAATTATACATCAATTAAATAAGATGAAGTATAAATTTTTTGCCGTTCGATTAACTCTTTAATAATTATGAACGAGCCAGCTCGAATTCGAATAGCGCACTATATTGCGCGTAAACGAGTTCAGCTCGTCTGAAGTATTTTGACCCATATGGCTACATCTGAAACCTACTCTCATAGAGAAACTATCCCCCAATGTGTGTTGAGCTGAGTTCATACGCTTATATTATCTTGCGTTATTTGTATTGTAAAGTATACCCAATTTTACCGAATTTACTTGTTTTGATAGCATACAGATGACAGTACCGGTACCATAAAAGAATTAGCATAATGAAGGAAAAAAGTGTTTTTGATCTAGGTGTTGTTGATCCAGTGTTTTTCTTGTGTAATTCAATGGGAATTTGGTACCGAAATTGCTCAATAGCTAAAGCTAGATCATCCTGATGAGGAATAAGCTTTACGGGTTAAGTTTTACGTAAATATAACAGTTAAACATTTCATGAAGTTTTAATTGCGTGTATTTGTTTATACTTTTTCATTTAATATTTTACCAACTAATATTTATATCATTTTCCTTTACTGAATTGTTTCAAAGCGACTGTTACAATGTTTGTAAATATTATATTAATATACAACTAATAATCCTTTAAAGACTATTAAGACCTGGTAAACCATCTGTATCAGCGCCTGAAAAGGGTGACATTTTCAAATGTAAATAGTGGGAAAATGGCTGCTATTTTCAGCGATCGTTTGATCGTAATACTACGTGTAAAAAGAGAGCAAATTCTGTTGATTCCGAAAACCGTCAAATGGTTAATCCATCGAAGCACTTATAATACCTCACACATCGTCAAAAATAGTTGCACACGGAAGAAAGAGTCATCTTGAAATGATATTTGAATCTTAGTTCTGAACTCCCCAACAGCAAGAAATGATTACATGCTGAAAATGGGTATAATATATTGTATTGGTCAAAATAATTAGGATGGTGGCTTCCCATATTTCTTTCTTTCACGCGTCTAGTACGGACATCTTTAACGGTATCCTGACTCAAACTATCTGATGAAGATTCAGCTTTGGCTTATAGATGCGCAAAAATTGCAATAGAAGTGGAATATTAACAGAACAGTCTATAGCATCCCATGAGTTTTCTAAAAGGAATACAGATTTGGTGATACTGCTAGCCACGTCACTGTGCCATGTCACTGTGCTAAGTCTTGAGATGGTATCGGTATGAACACGAGTGTTGTCTCGTTAAAATTAATGACTGGGATTAGCCTTCACAAAATAAATGGTAACCTGTCAAAGACTCTCCCTAAACGTAACTTTGGGATGTTAAAGTAACTCATAAAGATGAACAGTGGTTAGGCATAACCGGTCCCATAGCACTACAACCTTTTGTCTGAATGTGTTACGAGTGATAACACGAAGTCCATCGTAGCACTCATTAAGTAGCATCAAAACATGAGTGCTGTTACCATCCGCAACTAAGTAAAATAAATATTTATGACTAAAGATGAACTGCTGCAATTTTACATGATAACATGCTGATATGTCATGGCACCATTGCAGTCTCTGTCAATGTTTCTGTTGCATCAAGAACAATCGTAAAGGTCTCCATGTGCGCAATCCGAAAGCCTGCAGCCGTATGCTAATGAAACTCATACTTTCAGGGTCACGGGGTATCACGGTTCAAGTAATATATCCAGTATTGTGGCAGTTAATGTAAATTGCACATGCTGGATATTTCATCAATTTTTCTTATTTGTGGTCAATCTAGTTTTCCATAAGTCTATAAGCCGTGAGAGATAACTTCCTTCTATCCAATTCCCCCAAGAAAGTAAAATTGTACTATCTGCACGACGGATACGACGCGAAATCCGATGGAATGATCATGCACCTTCATGCAGCCCTATGATGCTACCCTTCTCGAAGAGTTGTTCAAATGGCTGATCGCTTTTTTCTAAATGCTTTCTCAACTACAAATATATAAATTATATTGAAAAGCATTAGTTAAAATCTAAATTGCATGCTTTTCAAGAATCTTTTGAAAGGTCTTTAGTGGTATGCGAAGTTACGTGTTTCAGGATCATTGTTGCCAAAGAGGCTGACACTTAAAAATTTGCAAATCTAACATAGACAAGATATTTTATTAATTTGCATTTACATCCACTGTTTCCATTTGAAAACTACCTTTTTGTTGTTGAAGGGTGTATAAAAGTGTATAAATGTATATATAATAAATATACATAAAAAAGTAATACTTTTGTCTGTTTCTAATCGAAACTAATGTTCCTAATTCGTAAAAAAGATATATCAAGTTTAATACATTCCAAACTGATACTGAAATATTAGGAAATAAAAGGGAAGATATTGTTTTGATAAAGGTACATGTCACGTGTTCGTTCTTCGGCCACAAACTTTTGATATGTAAGTTATTGCTAAGCCCCGCCATCTATTTCGAGACATAAAACATTCTGATAAGTTTCCTCTTCAGACAGTTTCAGAAGCCCCTTGTCATTTCCGAAAATCCAGTGTGAGAAATGACACCATAAAGTCATAAAATCTAGACCCGAATCTAAGACCGTAGCTGTTGCCACGCACTCGGTAGCAGAAGATTATATTTGAGAAGATATTTCCAAACAGGACTTGAAATTGCTGTATTATTTTTGATTGTATGTGGATTTACCGCAAAGATATTGGAAGATGTGTTTCTTTTTAAATGTGCAATACGATTGTTTGGGACAGCTGAGATGAAAGGAAGAGAAGAAAGATTTTTTTTTATCAGTATTGGTAACTTGTTTTATTATATTCATTTTTTTATGTTTTTATAAATGGGATTTGAAAGAGAAAATAAAGTAGCCAATTAAAATTCGCACAACGAGCATAAAAGCTCAAGCTTGTTTATTTACACCCAAATGCAATTTTAACCGTTATATATATTTCTTAAATATTTTAATTTTCAATAAATATTTAAATTAGGTTTGATAATTTTTTTAATATGAAATATTTAAAAAATTATTTAATTATTATTATTATATGAAAGATTTTAATAATATTTAATAATTGATTTAATATGAAATATTTCATAATATTGTTTAAATATGTTAAAATACATATTTTATAATCATTTTCTAAATTAACAAAATATATTTTAATAAAATGTAACAATGATTTTAAGAAATGTCCTAATAATATTCAATAACTAATTTTTTTATAAAAATTCATTATTTCTTATTTTATAATTAATTTAAAGCACACATATAAATATTATAATTACGTTTTTTTAATATAAGTATTTTAAATATAAATAATTAACTAAACTTTAATAATTAATTTAATCAAAAAATTATATACACTTATTAAGAACTTTAATCACAAATAATTTTTAAACGCCTAAAAAGTTTGCATAAAAATATTAAATGTAAAAGAAATTATTTACCAAAGAAAAATGTTTGTATTAACTACATAGTATTTCGACGTCATATTTCACCTATTTCATTGTTTTAATTTTTATACAATATTTGGATGATTCTACAAAAACTAGAAATGTTTTAAAGTTCAAAACTCATTTCAGCTTTTCACAACAAAACGAACGACTCTACGATATAAAATCAAATAAGTATATATAGGTTTTATATTTAAAACAAACGATAAAAATATAACAATAAACAATTAATTATAAAAGATGAAGATAACATTCTGTTCTGATACTAAAATTAAAGAAAGTTACCAGAAAATTAATCAAAAGTCTCTTCAACAGAAATATAACTACTGCGCCAAAAGACATAAATGCTTTAATTGTACTTTAATCCAGCATTTTATGGCTCGATATATTCCACATTCTTGAACCAAACAAATTCTTCGCTTTCGGAGTATTTCATGAGGATTTGGGTATCTGTGGAACTAGATCGCCAGGTCATGATAAAACTTTGCTCGCCTTTTTGTGAAATGCTTATCCTAACTCTATAAAGTTTCCTTCCAATACAGAATTTTTTTATTTTTAAGAAGATTACGTACTACATTTGCAAAATATTACATGAGTGTACATGTATGTTCTGGAAGCCAAGGAAGTGCTTCTCTAATGTTAATTAACATTGTAAGCATAGGTATGTCACTAGAGTAGGTCATTACAACTTATTTTAACTATCTTTGTATTGTGTTAGTTTTTTTTCCATCACCGAGAGCCCTCATGTTGTTTCTGAGTACGATATTATTAAAAAATCAATCGGAGACTGTGAAATTTCATCAATGGAGAAACATTTCCGATGGAATCACTCATAATTTTGAACACAAAATGTAACATGTTATGTAGTTCCGACAGATTATACAATTTTAAAAGTATTTAGTACAAGCAGTTAATATTTTGTAATTATTAAAGTTTTTACATTATTATTCTTGTTGTCATCTACATTGAAGTGCCAAATGTCACGGGATAGCTATATATATATA
>BMAW01046519.1:0-13141 GCA_019974015.1 Nephila pilipes | reverse complement strand
CATTGCTTATTAAATGTATAAATGACAAAGCATTATTTAGGGTCTTCATTTGTAATCTCGTGATTCATAAGAAAAATGTTCTGATATGATTATGGCTGCACGACTGGAAACAAAAGACTCCGAAATGCTGGTTGCAAGTGGACACATGGGTTATTTCATTTCGTTGATTATTTTACTTGCCCAAAATGATCAAGCTCAATCCATAGGTACATGGAACTACCAAACACAATTCCTGGAAAAGTCAGCATTCTAAGCTTTATTCAAAATTAAAATTAGAATTTATATATATGAATTTAAAAACGAAAAGGTATTGTTTGCATCAGGGTTTAACGAAATGTATTGAAAGATTTAACATTAAGTACATACTTTTGAAAGGAAGCGAAGTGAAGAAAATAAATTTTTATCATGTCAAATGCACCAATGACGACAGTTATTTATTAGACAAACTAGGATATGTTAGGGAAAAAAAGTTATATAAACAGTGTGACTTTGGTCTATTCGCGGTTTCTCTTCACTAACCTTGGGAACTCTTAATTAAGATTGATTGCTTTTGCTAAACAACCTTTGCCCAACCAAAAATGAAACGTGAATATGTAGATAGAAAGCAGGTAGAAATGAAGGGAAGCGGGAGAGTTAGGAAATATATAAACTCCGACTGAAAATTATGTAAAACAAGTAGAAATGAAGTGAAACGGGAGAGTTAGGAAATATATAAACTCAGACTGAGAGTCACCATAGAGAGGTTGAAGTAGGAAGTTGGAGTAGAGGTTGAGTAATTCGAGAATTTGGGATTGAGTTATTCCAGTGTTCAGCAATTGTTCTAGAGTCGGAGTTGCAGTCGAGGAAGGCTTAGTGGTAAGAGTCAGTTAGATTATAACTGGTAGATTGAGTTAAGACAGTAAGGCTCTTGTCCGGGAGTGCATTTATAATTTTTGTTACATTAACAAGCAGTTAATAAATTGTGTAATTATTGTTCTAACGCCTCTTTGATCGACTTATTGATTCTTAAACATTGATTTTAGCTATGACACAAGAGGCAATCAGGAATGGGCAGCAGTCACAGTAAATAGTCATAAATAACTGAACTAAAATATAGGCAATAAAAATATATTTAAGGAAATAAATTTTCACACTTACAAACAGAGAGTAAATGCAAGAACTTATTCACGAAAGAACGTTTGCACAACAAATAAACAGAAACAAAAATGGGGGTGGGGTGGCATTGAAAGTAAATCGAGAGAACAAGCAAATCTGAAGTTAAAAATAATAAGAATAAAAATTTTAAAAATAAAATAGAGGAAGAGCAATAAATATTCCTTTATATTGAATATTATTGGCCTCTTTATTGGTCCCACCACTGTATGAATGCATGATATTAATTTAGAATGGAAAAATAGATTATAATAGGATAAAAAAGAAAGTCAAGTATATTTAGATATTTTAATAGGTTTTATCGAGGGCAATTCTTGAATAAATGTATAATGTACCATGTAATGACTATCCTCTAAAAAAACAGCTTGAGTAATTAAGGGTAACTTTTATTTTAAATCTATGAATATATGATATAAAGGGATCGTCCTTAGTAGAAAATTTAGTAAAGGAAGAAGTGTTGAGTCTTTTAGTTTTAGTTTGGTTTCATTAACGTCACACTAGAAGCAACAAAAGAGCTTTGGCAACAGACCTCGTATTTTTGAACCTCAGTCAAGTGACATCCTCGTCACTTGAGCTGCCATCCTCACCTCCTAACTTCCAAACCGCACCAATGGGAGGACTTTGGGCCCCGACAGATTTAACGTGCATCAGCACCGGCTATACGGCGGGTCTTTTGTGACATCAAGGCCCGAAGCCAAATTTCGACGAAACCCGAAGTGCAGAGTTTATCTTCTAGTAAGTTTTACCTTAGTAATATTTGACCCATAAGCTGGAAATAGAATTTGTGTTGCTGTCGAACTGTTGAGTGTTCAGACGATATTTATCTTTGCCAATGATCAGTGCTACGTAGCTCACAACCGTTAAAAGGATAGCATTTTTTATGCACTGAAAACAGAAGAATTAAAAGTTATAAAAAGAGTAGATGTAACTTATGCAATTGATCATTTTATTTCAGTTCATCTTGAGCACTTTTGATTGAAGTGCAGCAAGGCCCACATTCTTTTACTGCCTGATTCTAAGAAAAAAAGTTTTTTTTCTTCCCATAATGGGGACCGGGTAACGGAAATTCGACGAAATAATCGATGTTAATTTTTTATGTCATTGAATATCTTAAACTTGTATATTTCAGCGATGCATCAAACTTGTTTATCAAAAAAATCAGAAATGTTGGATTTTTTCATTCTTCTTGGAGAACTTCGCAATTAGTTCACAATTTAAAGAGCAGACAAATACAAACAAAACCAACTCGTGACGTTGTATCTCATTTAATGTTTTACAAAATTAACTGCAACAGTCTTATGCAATTCTCATCTGTTTACTTTGCTATTTAAGGTTTTCTTTTAATATTAGAGGTGATTAACTTTATTACTTTATGGAGAAATCGGACTGGTTAGCACAGATATTTTATTGGATAAGTTCATTACATGATGTTAAACAAATATCCTTATAAATTTTCCTTAGCATTATATATTGAGAGATAATTTTCTGACAAAATGGTTGGTAGGTTATCTCTTTAAATTATGACCATCTTCTAATTTTTGGAAACCGAACTCTTCAACAGACACATCAGATATGGATAAAATGAGCCTCAATAAAATAATATCTACATATGCATCTATGTGTTGAAAAGTGATCTCTCTCTCTCATGTTGTGACATTGGGCTATTTGCAATTTTCTCTTCACTAACATTGATAAGTTTTTAATAATATGAGTTGCATGAAACTAGAATTTATTCTGATAAGTAAAACATGCTTAGGTTATTTAGACAAAGATAGAAGTGAAGGAAAGTTGATTAGAGATACATATATTTATACAAATGGAATATATTGAAAGGAAAATAAAGGGAGATTGGGGATATCGACATGCTGAAAGGTAATTATAATTTGGATGGAAGCACTTTAATTTGCTATGTGGATAGAAGCAAATCCTAGTTAAAATATTAAGTTACGAGACTGTTAGCGAGAATTATTGAATTCAGAACGAGTGATTTGATGAGCTAAGATTTCATATTTAAATCATAATCTAGGATCGTTGAGTCAAGTTGAGATTCGACAGACAGTGACTTTATCTATTATTCCGTGATTATTAATAAAGTATTTTAGTTTATTTTTACATGTCTACAATTGGAGTTTAGTATTTATTAAGCAATAAATTCTATTTATAACTAGTGCATTAAATGAAAAATGAAATGCATTAATAATAACAATACTTAACAAATTTAAAATAATTTGTTTGCCGCGTTATATCGAAACCGCGTTTAAAGAGAGAAAGCTGTATTTTAATTAATGATTCAAAAACCGTAGCACCATTTTATTCGTCAAACTAAGGGTCGTCGGTTTATAGTTAAACATCAATTAATCCACCCAGAAACTCTAAAAAAGAAAGCATTTCATGTCTTCCTTGATTTTATCTGTTTCTGCGAGTGACATTTCTAAAAAAAAATGGCTTTCGGTCCGAAGAAAGAACATTTGAAGTGTAATTAAGAGTTTTTTTTTTACCTTCCCTTTTCCAAGAGAAGCTTTGTGTAAAGGTCTCTAATTAGTGTAGATAGTCCTGACCTTTACAGACCACGAAGAGTGTTTTCGCCGACTCTCGCGGTTTTATGGTCACTTGAGGAAACAGTTAATGGGACTATTTACTTCGATGGAATGAAAGGTCTGTCGTGGTACAGAATATTGCTGGTAGTTTTCTGAGGGAATTTTTTAGCGCTTTCGAATTCTTTCTACACAATAACGAGCTTCGTAAATTTGGTAATGAATTAATGTGTGTAATTTAAATTTTAGCGACAGGGAAAGTATTAAGTAAAGTAATATGGCAAAAACAATCCGTTAGAAAAAGCTGATTTATTCATATCGCACTCATTGGAATACCATTAAAAAATTAATCCATTAAAGTTGTATAAAATTTCTTTTGCGTTTTGTAAGAAAAATTTTACATTCTTATGCAGCTTTTAACAAACTACGCAGAACAATTATCAGTAAAGACTACAGGACTTACATATAAACTGATATTTAACATCTATGAGTAAAATATTATTCGCATTCTAACATAAGTAAATAAAGTAAAGAAATTTTAATATTTGCTAGAGCCTAAAGAGAAAAAGATCCTGAAGTATAGAGGGAGCTAATTTCCTTATAAGAAACTAATACATGGATTTACAAAATAGTACTTTAAAAATTATCCACATTAAATAAGAACATTAGAACATTATTATACAAAGCTTAAGCTTGATGAAAATATTCACAGATTTTTCAGTAACTACACATATTTAATTTAGTTATAATTCATATTTAAATGCGCAAAAACTACAAAAATAATTTTTCTTTCGCTTACACAATCAAAACATAATGTGCTGAGCTAGATGTGCCTAGCTTATATCACTAAACAATTATTTTTTTTGCATAACGATGAGAATTATTTATTTGATAAGGTTTTTAAAACAATTGCGTATTACTTACAAAAATAACAAATTGTTCCAAAACTGAGTAACCATAAGAGTATGTGAGAAAAGACATAATTTTAGTGCAGGTAGGTAATAAATTTCTGTCCACATGCTACTATTACCAGCAAAATTCTTTAACTGGTTAACTCATGTACTGAGTTCAGTCAGAAAATTATTTTAGTACTGGAAATTATTTAGTACTGCATTAAATAATATTGATCGATTATCGAATTTAAATAAAAAATTGTACCAAATTCTTCGTATTAAAGATGTATCATAATGTGCAAACAAGTTTATGTATGTTTCAAGAGCGAAATTCTTCTTATTAAGATGTAACATATAGTGCGATACAAGAAACTCTGATAACTTATGATAAATAAAAGAAATGCATTTAACTTAAAAGATGTATCGTTTTAGCAAACAGATGTTTATATTAGATAGTTTTATTCTTCATAAATTTCTGGTAGAAAATAAGCCTCTAAAAAGTAAATGCGCATATTTATCCTTAGCTTCTTTAAATTAATTTTTATTCAAACTTTATTACTTCTTGATCTACAAGATAAGATCCTTGAGTAGTGTGTCTGTTCTTGAAGTCTTTAAAATTTTTAATCTAGGAAAAAGAACAATAATTGATTCACTGCAATTGAAAAGTGCACACAAATATCATGGTAGACTGCAATATTATCCATAACTTATTACATTGCTGTTAACAATTCAATGCTTTATTATGCTGTTTGATTTATTGTTTATTAACGTAGCACGCAAAAAACAACTCGAAGTCTGTTGGTGACGAACCACTCAAGTTTGAGCCTCTATCAAGTGACGAGGGCGACTCTCATCTCCACACTTCCACACCACTCCATGGGAGTAATTGAAATCTTGACAGATATAATATGCATCCATTGGGATGAAGTATATGTTCCGAATGAGTGATTGTAGCTCAGGTGTAGTCTTGTCACTTGACAGAAGCTAAAAATTATGATTCTCATCACCCATGCCTCGTGTTGCTTCTCAATGGGACATTTGACAAAAAACCACAGTCAATGAGTGCTTTCGCATATAAGAACGAACAAAAAAGAAGTGCAGGGATAGAGTGGGAATCTTTATTGAAATCAGAACCTATAAGTATTCTGATTGTAAAATGAAGACAGTGAATTTCTTAACAAAACAGAGATCAAAATTTAACAATGCGATAAAAAACAAAATATTGCCTTTGAGACGCATTGTTTGAAAATTTGGTGTTACAAGAGAGTCGACCATTATAAAACTTTTTAATTTATCTTTTTTTTTTTTTTTTTTGCTATAAATATTTGCATTGGTTATGAATCACCATTTCTAGGAGAGAAATGTTTCAAGTTAGGACTTATTTGGAGATTATTTTCAAGATCTTGTGTTCTCAGCAATATTAATTATACTTTCAACCATTTTTAAATAAATACTATTAGCTCACATTCTCTCTATATATACCTTGTTAAAATTTTCAATCGTTAATAAAACACATTTTATTCATCAACTTAAGTTAAAATACATTTTTTTAAACTTGTAGTGATTGACAATTGATGTTAATACAGTTTTTTCTAATATTAATTATTTAAATTAAATTTAATTGGTGAAAATGCAGTTTAGCCCAGTCACTTGGCACGATTTCAAAAATTGCCGAATTTGGCGATTTTTTTTGGTTGAACCTAAGTCCACGAAGCATGACAGGGTAGCCACATTTGGCAAAGTACCGCTAAATAATTCCTGTCGCTAAGGGCGGTAGAAATAAACTGCATTCCAACCATTTCATTTACCGGATGAATGAATTAATTAATTCTTATACATATTTATTTTAATTGTAATTATTTAATAAAAAGTAACTAAAATAAAAATTTTCTTTGTTGATCTAAGTAGGAATTGACTTAATTTTTTTTATATTACTTGTTACTGGTAAATTTTAAGATTAATAAAGATTATTTTTTCTTGCATAAGAAACTTCTGTAATAATTAAAACTTATACCAAAAGAGTATAAACATGTAGCACAAGATACATATATTATTGAAATTCATATTATTTTTTAATTTATTTTAATTCTCTAAACAGCGGTTCATTTATACGCGGTTCAGTAATCAAAGACTTCAATTACAGCGAGTTAACTAGTCCGAGAGAAGTATTAATCAAGTTAACAAGTTGAGTGCTACTCGATCCTTCAATTTCTGACATATACGGTACGAAGTAATAAAAAGAAAAAATATAGAGCTGATAAAGCAATAACGCATCCTGCCGCTTTTATTGCTGAGTTTTGATGTCTGAGTTACTGTTCATTGCTCGCAATAAATTCCGAAACAGAAAATATCTCTGCAAGAAAAGATTCTTTCTTGGAAGAAATGAAGCAAAATCTGGATTCCGCTGTCATTTTTGATTTATGACTGAGAAAAGTGATTCCTTCTAAAGCCATAACCCTAAAGTGAAATGTAGTTACTTGCCTGATTTTAAAGTAGTATGTTGCGGGAGATATTTCCGATTCATTGACTAGGAGATATATCCAAATACTTTTAGAATAAAATAAAATTTTAAAATTTGGTTCTAATAAATGTTGTTAAGGCTTTTAATTATGCAATTTTTCTTCAATCGTCGACGGAAAGGAATCTTTGAGCCGGAGTTTTATATTTTCGAAGGATAAATTAATATATATTTTTGACAATAACTGATTTATTGTTCATCAACAAGAAGTGAATTCAATTTGATTTGGTTTTAATAAGGTCGCTCTAAAAGCTACAGATATTGACAACGGACCTCGTAATTTTGAGCCACGATCAAGGGAAGAGGATGACACCAGAGCAGAGCACCTTTCTCTTCTAATTCCTACACCAAGACAACTTAGAGAATTGTGAGTTGACAGATTTAACGTGCATAAACCGTACTAAACAGCGGATCTGTAGTGTCTTTAAGGCTCGAACGCTTGACTTGGTGAAAACCACCGATCCCGAGTTCACGACCACGAACACTAGGCTACCGAGGCCACGAGTGGTTAAACCCATGGACCCCGTAATTTTCAGCTGCATTCAAGTGGAGAGGAAGGCATCTGAGCTGTCATCATTCTCTTCATATATATATATATATATATATATATATATGTGTGTGTGTGTGTGTGTGTGTATATATATATATATGAGTGAGAGGAAAAAAATGAGTCCAGACTAAATCATGTCTAAGACATGGACAGACATCTTCCAAACACATCTTCCAATGGAAACATACTTCCAAACTGAAAATATCGTGAAGAAAACCTTTCAGCTCTTCCAATTAGAATTAGCTATTCTGTTTTCTGTGATTAAAAATTTTCTAATTATTAAAACCTTTACACGGTAAAAGATCCCGGAACAATTAATTTTTATGTATGATTATATTATCTTTGAAACCTTCTACAAGATCATCTGAAATGAAATGATTTTATGATTCATTTTAATTTGATTGAGTTTTAAACTTTAATTAAATTCAATAAAAGGAATTTTTATATTTTCAAGAAGCATCTTTTTTTAGTACTAAAACGTTTTTTATAATTTGATATAAATAATACAATTTAATTCATATATTTTTTTCTCTCTTAGCAAAAGGAAATCTGAGAATATATTTTAGACAAGATTAATTAAATAAATTCTTGAAAACAATGTCAATATATATATTGACTCTGAGCTCGCAAACCTCGATGACGTCGAGGAAAGACACACGTCCACACATTTGGAGAATTGGAAATAAATAAATTAACCACAAGCCCTCAAATAGGAAGGAAAAAAACCCAAGAGAAATGTTTCATCCAAAATCAAAACAATATTCATTGCATTCTTGGAAATGAAGGGTGCTTTTCAAAACTAAATTAATACATCTGAACTACCAATTACTGGTAAGTATTATTTAAAATGTTTTGAAGTATTTTAATAGCCAGAATTCGTTACATTCAGAGTTTCATGAGGAAAATTATATTTGCAGCTTGATAATATTCAGTCACAACTCACGAATTTTTGTTCATACAATGTTGACATAAATGACACTCGTGTGTTGAATCTTCCAACATGTTTGCCTGACTTAGACCTTTGCGACCCCTTGTGACTGCTCTTTATTCCCAAAACTTAAAATGAGGTTAAAAAGGAACGTTGTTTGATTATATTCTGACCATTTAAAGCATTCCTTTGCCCACTTTTGAGGCAATGCCACAAAATTAACTGAAACATGCATTCAAATCATTATTAATCAATTAAAAATTAATCAATCTCTATAAAAAAAATATATTGTATCAGAAGGTGATTATTACGATTCAAACATCAATACAAACAATAGTTCCTGGCTTCTATTTATCTTTTTATATATCCACTCCAAAAAGTTCTTTGACGATCTGTGCATGTTTAAGAGAGAAAAAAAGAAAATACTTTCTCTAGTTCCTCAAAAGTTTTTGTGTTCTCTCACGTTAAAATTGTCAAGTTTTAGAAACTAACATAAAACTTTTAATAATATTACTTATTTCACTTTTTTAATTCAGTTCCCGAACAACACTAATATATTACATCAAATAATTTTTATATTATTTTTAAAAAATAGTCAGTAATTTTTGTTTCATCAAATTAAAATATGTATCTTTCAAACCTATTTTCAAATAATAAGTCATATTTATCCTTGTCTGTATATGAAAACTATATGAATAGTTATAAATCTCAACAAACTCGCATCATAACTATTTGCATCATTAGTCATTTATCATAATACGTCTAGGTATTAGACATATCTATTGTCATATATCACAATACGTCTAGTAACTCGCCATATCTCAGTATTTAAAGATACGAAACAGTCATGAAATTTAAATATCTTGACATAAATTTTAACAGTATTTATTTTACTATTGTTAGAATCAGATAATATGTATTTTCAATTTTGAAATTGTTAATTTATGAGCGTTTATCACAGACTATTGATATTCGGGTCAATTAATAATAATTAAACTACAAAAAGAAGTTATGGGGAAAACCTTCGGGAGATTAGACGAAGATAATGACTTTAATAAAATATAGCTCTTTTCAAACTTAATATTAAAATAAAATAATTGTCAAATATTTTCTTATATATCATTCTCAAAACAAAAATATAAGTTAATGTAAAGTACTGTGTATAAAAGTACTATCATTTAAACTAATATATATTCTTAATTTTTAGAAACGATAATTTCATTTATCTCACTGTTCTGTTATCTAGCTTATAATTAACCATTTTTATTGATTTTAAGTTGATTTTTGAAGGTGAACAACTTATAAAATCTAGTCAAAACTAGTGTTTTTTTAAAGTTTTAAATACAAAATAATTAGTCAAAATCACAAACAACTATTTCATCTCCATATTATATGAAAGACTCTGAAGTGTGTTATTTCATGAATTTATAAAGACTCTAGAATGTTTTAAACTTCAACTGAACTTTTCGACCATTTAATGACGTTACCTGATCTGAGAAACTTGCCTTTTGAATAAACTTTGACTTATCTAACCAACTTCTCTGCACTTGTCACATCTTTTTGCGATTATTTTATCCCTTCTGCAAAGAACTCAATACTTTGATCTCAAAACCAGTTTTATATATTTTTTTTCCCTTTTTAACTTCGTGGTCGTTGAACTTGATGCCCCGCAAAGCATTTTCCATGGGATCAAACACAATTACGAAGTTGTAAGATCAGGGTTATTGTAGTGAATAATAATCCAACAAGGAATAGTGGGAGAGCGATTATTTTCATTTGTTTTTATTTACAGTCTTTAAGCACCAATTATAAAAAAAAAATAATTACACTATTTACAAATTATATAAGGCTTCCAAATATACTTTGTACATACTTTGTATAAGCATACTTTGATTTAAACCGCATTTGCATCTGGAAAACCCAATTACATCAAAACAAGAAGTAATCCGCCTTACACGGTCAAGATCCAAATGTACTCTGAAATGTCACCCATGGACCCATGCGTTCTAACTTACACGAGGCAAGGCGCTTCCTGTCAGGATCCAAATATACATTTCCAACAAGAGTTTTTAAAAGGATGAGGTAGAAGCTCCCATTTCACTTAACAAACAGTTTCCAGCGTCAATTGTACCATATAAAATCGAATGTTGTCTTACAGAAGAAGCACGTCTTCCTTTGCCATCTCAGATATTTTTTCTTTAGCGAAGACTTCTTCTTATTAGCCATGTCTAAGTTGTATAGGCTTTGCGTAATGCTTTGCCACTCCAATTAATCACAGAAAACCGGACTACGGGCACTCGTCTCGTTGGTGACGTTTTTGCGACAAATTTAAACTTTTCAAACTTCGCGTAAGAATCTCTGTTTTCTTGCAATTACTGCTAAATTCTTCTTTCGTCTGAAAGAATATTTCTGACGGTTTTTACACATTCCGAGAGTAAAAATTAGATCACAGAACATTGTTTCCTGCGAACAATCATCGTAGCTAAACGTTCAGATATGATATTTACGTAGACATGAATCAAAAATTTCAACTACACTGTTCGCAAGGTCATCGATTATTAGATACGAAAGCTTGAATTGCATTAAAACTCTTTTGGTCCTCTTGAGTATTTTTGATCATCCTAAAGAACAAAATAAAACTAGTTGAAGTTTTTTTTTTTCCTATGGTTCTTTCTAGAATAAACATTTATTCAGTTTCGATGGTTTAGAGCCTTAGAAGCGAGTCGGGGCCGTCACGTGCTTATCTATCTATTTTCTATTTATATTATATATATATATATATATAAGCGAAATACCACTGACTGACTCATCACGATATCTCTAATACTATACAACCGATTGACTTGAAATTAGGTACAGTTACTCATTTTGCGATGTAGACGCTCACTAAGAACGGATTTTACAGAATTCTAATCCAAAATGTAATTTTCATCCGTTAATCTTTTCTTATCCATCGGTTATGTCATTTTTGGCGACTTTTTCGCTAAAAATGACATGACCGACGCCAAGCGGATTATATTTTTTTATATGTATACTGTGTATTGCTACCAATTGAGTTTAATTGGCGAGATTTGCGCGTGCGAAATGGAAAATACCAAATAATTTGATATTGAAGCGTTGATGGAGGATGGATTTATCACCAAATATCTTCCATCGCCAAGTCAAAGCATTTCAATGACCTTGCATTGTGAATTTTAAAAAGCTATACTATGGTAACCCCAGCTGACTTCCACCCGCTTTGCTCAGCAAATGATAATTTTTTATTGTTGTGGAACCTAAACGTAAGTTTTAAATTTATGAGAAAAATATTTTATTATTAATAATGATTGATAAATTACATTTGTAAATCTAAACGCAATCTTACGAAGATATTGAAGTTGGCTTTTAGCAAATGAATAATATTGGTATGTTATTCATGTCATTCATAAAAAAAAAAATAAGTAGCTGTCAAAATATTTATTTTGATGTACGCATTAACTGTAACCTAATGTAAACATTATGCAAAAGTTTTGTTTTTGTATTTTGTTAATTTTTAGTTTTTGGTTTCTAGGAAATAAACATTTTTGTTTTTTTTTAAAATGGCTGGATATTTTATCGTTTTCAGAATACAGAATTATTTTTAATGATATGATTTTTTAAGAGCTATTCTGTCTATTCAATTGCAGTTTCAGAAATGCTGCTAGCGTAATAGAATTATCCCTTTGCAAAAAGGATAACGCATTACGGGTGGCTTTTTGCTAAAATTTTTTATTATACTTTATCTTTTTTGTAAGTATTTTTTGTTGAATTTTTAAATAATTTGATTTTAAAAAATTAATTATATTTTTTAACTTGAAAAATATTTCAATGTAGGTTAATACAAATTGATTTTTCATATTTACTTTTCAGTTATAGTTCTTAATAATGAATGTTGAATATATTTGGATAGATGGAATACCTACTCCTTTCAAAGTTTTTAAAATTCTTGGCATTGGAGAATGTTTATTTTCTTCTCTGTCTTTGCTGGTGTTTGGTGACATATCGATGGCACATAAAATGAGAAATATTATTGTTTCTCACGTGTTTAACAACTGGGATCGGTTTAAATGCTACACTCATGCTATCTGGCGCTCCTTATAATACTAACAATTTATATTTTACCGAAAGGTGTAAACCAAACACGTATGCATCTATTTGCGAAATTATGGCGGTGGCAGAGCTATTTCCCTATCAGTTCGAAGTGTATCAAGGTGGCTGCCTTATAGCTTCTGTTGGGGAAACAATTCAGGGGAAAAAAATATTACGTTTTACGGGAAACTGTAATAGTGGTCATTTCCATGTTTATATTTAAATAGTAGATTTAAAAATAGAAGAAAAGTTAATCTTGGTGATGATAATGTGAAACAAAATGAAGAAAATGTGTCATCTTTAGTGTTTCAGCCTCAAGAAAATGTATATATGCTACTTTTAAAGACTCAATCAATATCTAACATTAATTTATCAAATTCAAGTGAATCGATTATTAATGATATAATATCTGTTCAATTAAATAAAGGTAAAAAAAGAGGAAAAATATTCACAAATTCA
>BMAW01046513.1:0-22527 GCA_019974015.1 Nephila pilipes | reverse complement strand
TACTTTCCTAAAACTTTATGTTTATAACATATTTTTCTTGGTTTGAAAATATCTTTCAAATAATTTTTTCAAAAAAAATTGATTGAGATTGATTGCTTCATTTACGTTGCGCTCTCGGAAGCAACACGAAGAATAAAGGCAACAGAACTTACAATTTTGAGTCTGGATCAAGTGAAGAGGACAGCATCTGAGTTGACAACTCACTCTCCAAATTGTCACATCATGCTAACGTGAAAACTTAAAGCCCCGACAGATTTAACGCATATTAGACCCTCTACATGATGAAGCGCTTGACCCTCGCTGGCTTTTAACTCCTGTATTGATAGTTGAGTGAACTCCGAGTTTCTTCCATATACCCAGTGTAATTAAACTATTAGTGTAGTATATTAAATTTAGTGCAGGTCAAAATTAAAATAATACAAAAACAAATTTTAGTAATAATCTGGATACTGATAATGATCGTCAAATAAATAAATGCAGATTTATTTGAACTTTACAAGGACAAAATTAGCTTTAAATTCCTTCAGAATGGGTGGGGAAATACAGGTTACTTATAACCTCCAATCAGGAGGAGCAAACGATTTGAAGTTAGAATTTATATCAGAAGAATTGGAGAGTGCAGGGTAGTAACCTATCCTCCAACAAGAAGATGTCAGTAGATATTGCTTGAGTTTCAGAAAGAAAGGAGAGGTTTTTTTTCAGTTTAGTTTTTATTAACGTCGCACTGGAAGCAACACGAGGGCTATTGGCGATGGACCTAATAATTTCAAACCTCGGTCAAGTGATAAGGACGACACCTGAGCTGACATCCCTCTCTCCTAACTTCCAAACCACACCAGCTAGAGGATTTTGGGCCCCGACAGATTTAACGTGCATCAGTCCCAGCTACACGATGAGTCTTTGGCGACCAAGGCTCGAACCCACAACTGAACGAAAACCGCCGGCCACGAATCCGAAACCATGACCACTAGGCTACCGTGGCCACAAGGGAAGAGAGAGATCAGGGTAGAATTGACTGTCCCATCAGAAGACAGCAGCTAGTTTTGGAGAAGTTCAATATCTAAGCTTAGCAAAGAACTGGATCTCGGCTTCTCATTGGTTATTGGCTTTAGACTAAAAAAAATTACAATAATTTAGGTTCCTGGTTTCGACGGTAAAGTTCTTGACGCACGGGTGATGGAAAGTTGTCAGGGAGACAACAGAAATTTCCATGATTAATAAAATATATATTTGATACATTCGGAATTTAGGATGTATAGGAAATGAGGGGATCTAGTGATCTAGGAGTACTACAATTAGTAATGGCCGCTCTATACCACAGATCTTCAATGGCGTCGAGACTCGATAGACCGAAGCAACGCCTGTCTTGAACTCCCTAACATGACCACGGTGACTTTTCAACCATGCGTGGGGTTGAAAACATAGCAAGCTCTGAATTTCTTAGCTGGAATTGACAATAGTGTTACGATAGCAGCTAAAGTGTGAATCTGGCTGAAATATTTAGTTACGTAGAGTATAAGGTTTTGTCCATTTTCATTAAAATCACGAGAAGTCGGATTCATTGTGACCAGAGCCGATCCAGAAAACAGGAAAAAAAGAAATAAAAATGAAACATACTCTCAGAAAATCATTCTTATATATTAAACAAATAGTAAGTGAATCATATTTATTGAAGGTGAAGACGTGTACTTTGAGAACAACAGAAGTGCGCTTAAAGATGTTTTATTTCATTTTTTATTTGGACTGAGTAACACTGTGTCCCTTTGTCGCTGGTAATAAAGGATGTTTTTATTGAACTTGAACGGAATATTTGTAAAGTCAACCTCCCACTTTCATTCCCTCATAGTTGTTAGAAGATTTCAGTGAAGAAAATAATGCAGGGTTATTCAAAATAAATCTTCCGATTTTAAAATTCCATATTTACAAAAGCAAATGACGCAGAATTATAAGAAATACATGAGTGCAAAGGAAAACTGTGAAGTATTTTTATAAGTGTTCGATGTAACTTCATTTAGTTACACATATAATGTCCATTCGATATTTAAATTCCTACCAAACTCGTTGTAAAATGTCATTGCTAATCAATTTATTGTATAGCAGCAGAAATACATTGTTTAAGTTCACATAAATGTGTAGGTAATGGCAGCGCATACACTATATCTTAATGGAAGAAATCGCATGAGCCCAGATTAAGTAAGTTAGATGGCCATCTGTGTAACATCAAATCATATGGTCCACTGTAACCCGTCCAACTGTGAGGAAGTTCTGTAAATGCTTCTGAAACAACTATCGTGAAATAGCTTCACGAAGAACACGCGAGGGCTGTCTATTTTTCATCCTATAAAACTTCCATAGTTTTCCTTTGTATATTCTTGTATTACTTATGATTTTGTATCGTTTATGTTAGAAAATATAAAATTTTGAAATCGAATGAATCATTTAGAATAACCCTGTATTTCAAAATACGTGGATGAAGCAAATAAATGTAATTATGGAAAATTTCAGCTTGCTTATCATAAATTAAAGAAGAAGATGATTTCTTGCAGACAAATCTGGTTAATAAAGAGATTCGAGGTCCGACTTATCTAGGTTCTACTGTCTGGGATCGAATAATCGATTTGTTTCACACTGGTTGAGTTAACAAAAAATATCCAGTCTAAAAGTAAAATGAGGACATTTACCAAACATTTTCAAACAAATCGAATTTAGATATTCTGTTCATACGCTTTTTATTTTAGATCAAATATATCAGTGAACAAATGGCACTATTTTAGTTAACTGCTGATTCCCGTAATAGTTGCATTCATATGTTTTTTTAGTAACTTTAAATACTATATATATATGTATATATACATATATATATATATATACTATATGTATATATATATCTCTATATATATATATATATATATATATATATATATATCTCTATATATATATATATATATACTCTTTCTATACCTGCTTTCTGTATATAAATGTAGCTATACAAATTAAGTGATTTTTTATCATCCTACTGTCCTATTTTTGCTGCATCCTGTTATCCCATTTATGGTTATTTTATGTTACTCCAGAGTTAATTCTAAAAATTTTATTGTTCCAGTTTTTAATACTGATATCTGTTCTTAGATAATAAAGTTCTCAATATCAAATTGATAATTCTGAATTTGAGATTAAATTCCATAGTCCTTATTTGATCTTCTCAGTGCTGTTATTGACCTACCATCTACCTAGATATCCATGCATCTTTTCGGGTGAAGACCAACAAGATGCTAGTATATGGCTCAGGGACTATGAACGGATTTCATCCTATAACCACTGGGATGAACAAATGTGTCAAGAAAAATGTCGTTTTTTACCTCACTGGAACAGCTAGACTATGGTTTGACAATAATGAGGATACTTTCACGAGATGGACGACGTTCATAAACTACCTAAAGAATACATTTAACCGTACAGAAGATCTAAGACACCAAGCCGAAAGCTGTTCACTGACACTTGAACGGGAAATTGACGAGAGGTCCGAGTCATACATCCAGGATATACTTGCTTTGTGTCGTAAAGTTAATCTCTATGCAAGAAGATGAGATAGTGGCTCATATGATGAAGGGGAATGCAGAAGATTTGTACCAGACTCTACTGGTTCAGGACTATGAAACAGTTGATGAATTTGTAAAGCGCTTCCAACAAATTGAAAAAAGAACTTAATCTGACATGCATCGCCCGGCATAAATTTCAGAAGCTACCCAATGTTTGTACTATGTCACCCGATATATACATGCTAAGATACATTCCCTGGTAAGTAGCATTGTTAAGGAAGAGCTTCAGAAGATCTTACCAAAAATGCCATATACCGATGAAGAATCCGTTTTCCCTCTGGATATTGCATCTATAGTCCAGGAACAAGTTGTGGAGGTTCTCGCTTCCGTCACTACTCCAAGAAGACGAAATACCACTCTACATTACCAGGCTCCAGTTAAGGGGGTCACTTCACGCAAATCGGTCAAAAAATCGATTTTTCAATTTTTTTTGAAAGAGAAATTACAAATCCTTCTGCGTCGAATGCAATTTAAATTTTTGTTCTAGCTAAATTAGAAGTATTTTAAATATTTTTTTAAAAAGTTGTTTACATGTGTCAAGACCCAAAACAGCTGTTTGACACGCCCACTTTTAAACCAAAACATATTATACATGCTTCTTTCCAGCCTTATCAAATTATTTTAAATTCATGAAAACAATTTTCGTCGATCAGCAACTTGTTGAGGAAAGAATTGAAGTGAATAGTAATAGCAGTTTGTTTACATTTCAACGTTTGTTATCGAATGCAGCGTGGTATTTTAGACTCGCCTAATGTAGAGAATCTATTCTTTTCGAAAACTTTTTTCATTTATGTTTTTCATTATGTCTCGGTTTAATGCTGAAACATTTAAGAAATAGAAGTTTGAGATAGATGTTTGTTTATTAAATAAAAGTTCTTTTAAAATTATATAAGCTCAAAAATGTTTATAAATATGGTAAGTATGCTGGTATGGTAAGTGTCAATGTTATGTATGTATGTTGGTGAGTATGAAGCTTTTTTTAAATTCTTCTGATAAATTTAAGGAAATAATTGACATTTCTCTGTTTTCTTATTGCTTAAAATTATGTGTGTTATGCATAAAATGCAAGAAACATGGTATCCATATTAATTTTGGTCATCAAAACCAAGGTTTGGCTACAGAACTATTTATATGTAGTGAAAATTGTGGTTTCAAACAACCAGTCCTTAATACTAGAGTCACTCAGAGTTTAACTAATAAAGGATATACTAATGTGCATGAAGTTAATACGAGACTTTCATATGCTATGAGATCAATTTGCAAAGGGTATGCTGCTGCGAAAGGGTTTTGCGGAGTGATGAATTTACCTCCCATTACTAAGCGCTTTTATGAGTTATAATTAAATGATGCGATAGAGGAAATCGCAAAAGATTCTATGGTAATATCTGCTAAAAAATATTTAATAGTGATGGAAGTCCAAATGTACCTGTGGCTATTGATGGCGGCTGGCAAAAGGGGGGCTTGTTTCACTAAATGGTGTCGTGACAACATTTTGTGTCGAAACTGGAAAGGTTATTGATGCCGAAGTATTTTCCAGATATTCGTGCAATTTGAGGAATGGAAATGCACACAGAGAGAAGTGTTTCGCTAATTTCTTTGGAAATAGTGGAGAACTGGAAGTTGAAGGGACACTCTGGATCTTCAATCACCCAGAATCATTGCACAAGCTGCGATTCACTCAGTATTTTAGTCTTTGCCCCACTGGTGACGACAAGTGGTGTGCATATAATAGGGCCATAATTAAAGGAAAACAATATAAACACAAACATAACTTACCTGATGTTATTATAAATTGTATTAAACAATAGTTAGAGATTTTTCAAGTCCTGAACTACTCTCTAGATGCCTACTTGGCAAAATTCAAAATTTAAATAGCATCATCTGGTACATAATCCTAATAAATGTATATGTAGAATTAGGAACATTAAAAGCTGGAAAGTATGAAGCAATATCTATTTAATCAAGGATTCATTACAAAATTAAAAGTTTTAAGTTTATTAAATGTTCAACTTGGATTTTATACATGTCGAGCATTACAAGAAGCAGATCATGTTCACATAAAGAAAGCAAAAAACGCAGTTTTACAAAGAACCAATAAAGCTAGAATTAAAAACAGACTATTAAAATGTAGACAAGAAGATTATCTAGCAGATGACCCAAGCAATTCAAGCTTTGGTGTTGATACCTATTAGTGAATGGTAAGTTTGTACTTTAAATTGCATTATCTCAAAACTGTAAATTTCAACACAAAAGGAACATTTTTAAAAAATCTACTCATCTTATAGCTTTGAAACTTGGTGCATGTATTACTAGTACATAAAGAAATATTTTAATGAGAGCTTTTGTCAAAAAAAGTTTTCAAAAAAATTTTAGAGGTTGAAATGTACACAAATTTTCATGGTTTTTTAAATTTTCACGTGTTAATCCACATAATAATTTTTTAAAAAAAAACTAATTGAAATTTCAAAAAAAGCTCTCATTAAAATAATAATAACTATTCAATAAATGAACACAAAAAAATTGGTAACTCTACATCCAGTCAATTTTTAAAAAATGTTCCTTAAAATTGGTCATTTTTAACATTATGGAGATAGGGAAAAGGCTGCGTGAAGTGACCCCCTTAAGCAGCAGCCTAGACATCCAGTTAGAAACCCCGCCATGGTACAGTGTAAAACAGATTTGTGGGACAAATACCAAGAATGTGCCTCTCTGTTACTTCCGTAGGCATCCGGGGCATGTGATGCGTTACTGTAGATAGAAACGGAGAGTATTCGCTGATGCAACAGCTGCTAGATTATTGACGAGATATGAATAATGAATCCCCGCAAGGCTTTGACGATGACTACATGCAACCTACTGCATCCAATTACAAACAAAGCTCTCCATACCCTCACCGCTCCTTCAGTCGCACGCAGTCATTGTCGCCAGCAAATCGCCCCAGGCACTCAACACGCCGGCTCAATGAGGGAAAGTAAGCCCAGATGCCCTTTTCTTTGAGGTGAGTTTGCAAATGAAAAAACTCCTGTGAGTCACATTGCAACCAGCACGGAAAAAAAACATGACCTTTGTCTCAGTGAATAGACAATATATAAAAGCCCTAGATGACTAAGGTGCTGATTATTCCGCCATATCTGAAGAATTACATCGAAAGTTAAATGCCCCAATGTTTACTGAAAACGCGACTATTTTAAAAGACGATAAAGTCGTTTGAATTTCTCGTGTCTACCCAGTGCAGCCATCAAATGATACTTGGATGGAATTTTTTTTCTTGTTATTGATGCTGCTATAGGCTGTAGAAATGAAAAAAATACGATATGCCGAAATCCTTCCAGTGGACACAGAATCAAGTAAATCGGATTGTTCCGTGTTTGCCGCTAGAGATTATCTATTTGATGACTATTCAATGAAGCAAATATGTGCTCTTAGTCCACAAATTGAAGAGACAGATCATATTGTCCTAACTGACATAAGATTTTGATATACGAAAAAGGGCTATTCGTACCAGCCACAATTATTGACGTTGAAAATAGCTGTTGTAAGGTGTGGGTAACAAATTGGTCGCAGCAAACTCAAATAATACCAAGGAGAATGAAAATAGCTAGCTTATCAACAATAATAGATGATTCCATTTGTTCGAAAAATGATAAGATCTGAAAAGATTAATAGGGACATCAACGCAGAAAACAAGTAACTCAAGAAAAATTAAGAAATGTCCCAGATATTGAGCTTACAACTGTCCAAAAAGAAGAGCTATTGAAAATGCTTGAAAAATGTAGCGATGTATTCGACTTCAACAGGAAATTCAGGGCACAATAGTAAAACATAGGATCAATACAGTCGATAGCGTTCCAATCAAGCAAAGAACTTACATCGTCTTGGACAGTAAGAGACGTGTAATAGAAGAATATGTACAACGAATGATACAGGAAGACATCATACAACCATCTAATAGTCCTTGGTCATCCCCTGTTGTACCCGTGAAGAATAAAAATAGCGATTGGCGCTTTTGCGTAGATTATAGAAGGCTGCATAAAATTAATAAAAAAAAAAGACGTTTATACGCTATGCATTGATGTTGCTTTGGACTGCCTAGATGGTGAAAGGATTTTCTCCGTGATGGATTTAAAATCAGGCTATTATCAGACAGAAATTGATGAAAGAAACTGAGAAAAGACGGCTTTCGTGATTTCTGATTGTCTTTATGAATTTAAGGTTATGCCATTTGGGTTATGTAATGCTCCAGCTACATTTGAACGGATGATGGACAAAGTTATTCGAGGACTGGAGCAGAATATTTTTCTGTGCAACCTAGATGACATCATTGTATATGCGCCGAATTTTCAAGAACTCCGATTACGCTTGAGGAAAATTTTGAGATTTATCAAAGAGGCAGAACTATTGTTAAATTCAAACAAATGCTCGTTCGGAAGAAAGAAAGAAACGATATTGAGCCATTTAGTATATGTGCATGGATTCTATCCAGATTCCGAAAAAGTTAACTTTTACAACAGGGTTTCCTGTTCCGGAAAATATTTCAGATGTCCGTAGCTTTCTAAGCTTGTACTGGTATACTCTGCGATTTATCAGGAATTTTACCGATATTGCGAACTCTGTGTATGATTTATTGAAGAAGAATGCAAAAAATACCCTGTTTTAGGACATTGCCTTCCAAACGTAGAAGTAGAAATTTATTCAGAAGCTATTGGATATGGAATAAGTGCAGTACTGTTGCAGATCCGGGATGGCAGAGAAAGAACAATAGCCTAAGTATTCAGGTCCTTGGCAGCCGAAAGAAATTACTCAACAACCGAAAAGGAGTGCCTTGCTGTCATTTGGGCAATCAAATATTTAGGCCTTACATATTTGGAAAACCTCTTATGGTTGTAACAGATTGCCTCTCTTTGTGTTGACTCTCTAATGTAAAGGATTCATCTGGAAGACTTGATAAATGGGACATGAGGTTCCAGAAGTACGACATAACCATCGTCTTCAGGAGCAGCCGCAAGCATTCCAATTACGATGCCCTGTCAAGAAAACCTCTCTCCAAAACAGAAAATGAAGGCGGTGATGAAAAGATTACTGATTACAGAAAAGAGCGAATGATAGATAACCAGTTGAAATTTATTATAAAAATACTTCAGAAAGATAATGAATATCGACGCTATAACACGAGAGACGGTGTATTATATAAAAGAAACCATGAAAGCAATGGCTACTATGGGACAGCAATGGCTCTTGGTCGTACCAAAACAATTTTGACCTGATATTCTAAAGATTTTCTATAATGCGCCAACTGCCGATCATCTAGGGGTTGCTAAGATGTATGACCGAATAAGAAGAAAATACTATTGTCCAGGACTTTATGGCAGCATTCGGCGATATGTGTCACACTGTAGAAAATGTCAAAGACGGAAATCTCCTCTTCAACTCTCCTCAAGTCAACTGCACCCGATTAAGCCACCTGACTTGCTATTTGCAAAAATTGGAATTGACCTACTGGGGCGCTTTTCTCTTACACGAAACGAAAATTGTGTACAGACTACTTGATGAGATTCATAGTTAAAAGAGCATTACAAACTGCTGAGGACATCAAAGTCTATAACTTCATTGTTGAAGAAATCATACTGAAACATGGAGCTCCCAGAGAAATGATAAATGATGGAGGGCGTTTGTTTGTATCAAATATTGTAAAAGGCTTTATTCAGTTGCTGCCAGACTTCGCATCTTCTGATGACTGCCTATCATTCATAGACTAACGGTATGACAAAAAGATTTAACCGAACATTAGCGGACATGCGATCCATGTACGTAGATGTCGAGCAAAGACCTAATATTCTAAAATATTCTACCCTATGTGAACTTCTCTTATAATTCAGCAAAACAAAATGCGATGGGATTCAGTCCATTTTTTTCTTATTCATGGAAGAGGTATACAGATTCCGCTCGTTGCAATTCTCCCGAATTATACTGAAACACATAATTACGCACAACACATTATCACCAAATATAAGGAGACTAGGCAACTGGCAAAACTCCACATTCTCGAAGCCCAGGCTGAAGATAAACGTCGTTATGATCATAGGCATGTACCAGTGATCTATAAGGTAGGGAATTTAGTTTGGGTGTTTACATCAGTACGAAAGGTTAAATTATCCCAGAAGCTCTTAAGACGTTAATTTGGATCGTATCGAATCACTCGACGTTGATATGACGTCATGTATGAAGTAGAAAGTATGAAAGAAAACCGTATACCACAAAGAGGTCAAAAGATTTAGTCCATATCCTGAGATTAAAACCTTATTTTGATACAAACAATCAAATTAATGAGAAGAGAATTACTAATTTTTTTAAGGAGACCTGTTACAAGAAGTCAGAACATATTGCAGCAGGGTGCTGCTTTTTTCTAAAAAGGGGGAAATGTAGCGATACTCGTTTTCTCTGGCAATGTTGCAAGAGTTAGAATTGGCTTTTGAACCATAAACCTATATACATTCACTCGCCCCATAATATTAACAATGTCTGCATGTTAATATTATGGGGCGACAAAAACTAGGCAATGTCTGCATGTTAATATTATCGACAAAAAGCCATCTGTGAGCAATATTTATTCTGGAGAGCTTGTGCAGGGAAGCTAGAAATGATACGAAGTGCATCCCCTTCTTCGTATATATGTATACATATATTTCTCTCAAAGCTGTAAAATGAGAGATAGATTTTCATCTTCCTGCTGTCCAGTTTTGCATTCAATTATCCCCTTTATAGTTAATTAATAATGTTACTCCAGAGTAAATTCTAATATTTTTATTGTTCCAGTTTTTAATACTATTACCAGATCTTAGATAATAATGCTCTTAATATCAAATTGATAATTCTGGAGTTGAGATTAAATTCCGTAGTCTTTGACTTACATTCTACGCTGCAATATTTGTTTAACTGTTAAGTAAAACTATATGAAATTTCAAAAGTCCCAGTTTCTTGTTTAATAACAAAAGAATAATAATTAATAGCTATATAATATATAAAAGTATCGTTTTAAAATATATATATATATAGTTGAATTATTCAATAAGTTCTTAGATAAGTAATAGAATACATAGTTTACTATTTCTATGTAAAATTTGTATGACAAAATTACATATATTTATATGGGACATAAATAAAGCATAATCTTGGGGTATAGAAAGTATTCATACAATGCACTTATCTCAAATACTTAAACAACAATTTTGTAATTAATACCGGCTTCGAGTCTTCTTTGCATAAATTCAATCAAATTTGATTTCTCTGAACCTGTAAGGCAGTCCCAATCTTGTTTAGGAGTGTTTCTTAAGTCATGTTTATTGGAAATCGACCTGGTTATAATATTCTGATCACAAATTTTTCGTACATGTTTTGTGGGATTAATGTCTAATGTGTAAAGAGAAACAATCACAAAATTAGTAGTTATATAAAAATTATATCTGCGTATTTAGAATTATGTGCTTGGAAATCATTATCATGCATACAAACATTAGGATCATGAAGACTATTTTAGTCGCATTCATACAAAACCAAACAAATATAATCCCTCCTTCGTATTTAATCGTTGGAAGTTAATTCCTTGGATGCTTTTCTGTATTTTGTTTTCTCCAAACCTCTTCCATCTTCTGTATAATCCAAAAATGATATAAACTTACGTTAGTCTGAAAAAACAACTTTTTATCAGAACTCTGGGCTCTTTAGGTTACATATTTTAAAGTAAAATATTATCGTAACTTCCGCTTCCTCTCATTCACAATGAAATTTTTCATAAATCAAAGATTGTTAAAACCTGGATACACGTAGGATACACGTAATAATTATTCTCTTTTACGCTCGCGGCATAAAAATGAATAATTATTAAATCTCAGCAAAATTTGGAATTTTTTCAATTACTGTTACAAGTTTTCAAAAAATAAAAAAAAAAATTTCTTCCTGAATAGCTATAAATTGTAAAAGAGTACACAAAATATTAACGAAATAAATCAAGAACTTGCAAAATAAATTAATAGATTTAAAAACTAAATAGAATAAATACAGGAAAAACTTTTGCAGATATAAAGTTTGTTGGCAATTTCTAACGCATATATAAGTTGTAAGGGGCTTCACAACCTTTGGAAGTTTAACTAAACACGAACAAACTTGTTGAACTCGTACTCTTTTGTGGCACTTCTATCACACTAAAGTCCCATAAGAATTTTGATTTTGAAAGATTCCACTAAGAAGTACAATATCTCCTACTTTTAATTCCTTACTAGGGCTATGGGCTTACGAGTGGTGGACCATTTGCAAGTCAAGTAGATGTTATTCTTTCCACCCTTTCCAGATGTTCCAGTAGTCTGGTTAAGAACAATTGCCTCTTCAACAATGTACTTCTATCTGAAATCATTTCAATCAGCTCGATAAAGTGAAGATTATCATGAATTTTTCTACCAAAGTTGAAAAAATGCGCAGGTTTATCCATGTCACTCTAAATGTAAGTAAAGATTTCTTGATTTATCACATATTCACAATAATGGACAATTCTTCATTGCTTAGTAGGTTTCCTTTAGGTATTTTTCGTGAACATTCTTTCATGGATTTTACTAGACGTTCGGAAAAGCCTCCTCACCATACGGTACGTTCTACAATAAATTTCCAACTAATATTTTTACCTGCAACGGAATTTTGAAATTTGGAGTCCTTCAAAATTTTTGAAAAATACTCAAATTACCTTTTTGCTTTTTAAGAGGATTTTGCATTGTCTGATTAAATTGTGGGATTAAACAACGTTCATTTCTTAAAAGGAATTGTCTAAAGACCACCAAAAGCTTTTCTGTTTACAAATTAGGAACTACTTCTAGATGAAAGTCTCTTGTCACATCACACGTAAAGAGTACTATAAACAATTTTCAGTTCCTGTTATTGATCTAACAAAATTAGGTCCAGCGAAATCGATTCTATAGACAAGGAATGATGGAATTTCAGCAGTTATGTCATCCTGTAGCTGTGCGGTAATTTGTAGATTGTGCTGAATATTTTCTACTAATAAGACAGTTTTTAAGAATTTTCTTCACAAGAGACTGTAACTTCACAATGCATCATCATATCATGTTCGTTTTTAATAATGAAGTCTATGAGTCTTTAGCTCCTAGATATGATGATAGGGTACTTTTCTTCCGTTTTGAAATCAGAAAACTACAATCTTCTGCCTAGTAGGTTCTTTTTTCGTGCAATAAGTAAGGTGAAAGATGTATGTATGGTTGACTTCTTAGATATGGTTGTATCATGCACTAACGCAGAAATTTCTGAACTATAGATAGCTATTTGAGTTCTTCAGATACAAAATTTTTCTTCATTTTTAATTTCTTTAGCTGTTAAAGTATCGGTTAATTCTGATAGCGTTCTATCCTTTTAGGTAAAGTGTTTATTCTAAGCTGTTAATTTAATATTTTTATAAGATTACTGTATTTGAAAACTTCAGGTAATTTGTCCTTTTCTTGTACATCATATTTATATTTTTGTGTACAAGCCAGTGCCTTTCTATATTCTAAGTTTTCTTCTTCAATAGTGTTTATATTGCCCAAAGGCTGAAATTCTGAAGACTGTAAAATTCAACACGATCTATGTTGCTAGAGTTGGGAATTTCTTAAGCTGTTAATAGAAGTTCGTGAAACGAGATAGATGGAGTTGTTCTTCCCAGAGAAGTGATGCAAATTACTGCTTTTGTTCAGCTTCCGAATTTCATCAACTCTATTTTTGCTGAAAGGCTTAAATCTGTCGGACGCAAAAGTAGGTTATATGTGAATCTGTCCAATGAAATTAGATTAGATTGTGTTTTTAACATATTGCGATTTTATCACTCATTCGTGCTGACAAGAGTGCTCCAGAAGTTCTCTTATCGAGGAAGGGTAAGTGATTTCAGAGGATCAATTTTTCTGGTGGTGATAAAAATTGTCTAAATAGCACCATTGATTCAACTATTTTTAGATGTACCACAGATCTATACGCTTTCAATATTTTTTTACTTGTTTTTTCAGTAAATTTTCACTTTTTGAATCAACACAATGCATATTCTTTCAAATTAGCATCCAAAAATTCATTTTTTTTTTCAAGTGTCAGTCAAAAATGTTGCTTCGAATTAGGTGATACTAAAGTTGAGCCAACAAATATGTTAGTGATTATTTTCCAAAATAACCAGCTATAAATTTGGATAACTTGCAGTTATTTTGGAGAAATCTTCAAAAGAAGGCCTTGGCCCAACCTTGGTTGTTAAGTTAAATATGATAATGATGAGATTCGTTCTGAGCAAGTTTTCTACATACCAAAACTTATGTAACTGATCAGATATCAAAAACATTTTCATTCGTCAACAATTTCATGGTTAATATATATCACTAAAATTATTTATTTTAGCTTGTAAACACCATCCAAATAATGAATATATAGTTACTACATTTTAAAACGTCATTTTGATTCTATCTGTAATTACAAAATAGTAAAACTTTTCGCCTATGATATTTTCATTCTGTTTACAACAGTGAGTTAATTATAAATCTTCAGAAACTTTGTTTCATAAAGTAAAATTTATTTCTGTGGGTGAAATAATACTCATAGTATTTAAAGTACTTTTTCTGTTTCGAATAATTTAATATCTAAACTAAGGTTCGAATACACACACACACACACACACACACACATATATATATATATATATATATATATATAACACTAAGAAGGAATGACCAGAAAATGATGAAGCTAGGCAAACAGAGAAAGGCAGCAACGAACAAGAAGTGATCTTTATTTCCAAATGATATGCATAATACAGAGCGAGAACAGCGTCGGCTCAGTGGTTGTAGGATCACCGTGAACGGCGATACACGAAGCAACACGTCTAGGTACAGAGTCAATGAGAATACGGGTGGCGTCCTGAGGAAGGGCTCTCCATTCCCTGTCAATCATTTGCCACAGTTCATCTTCTAAACGCTGCAGTAGCAGGGTCTGCAAATGACATCCAATCACATCTCAAATGTGTTCAATTGGTGAGAGAACAGGAGAGAACCCTGGGAAGTATCTGTACACCTTGCAGAGCACATTAGCTGATGCGAGCAGTGTGCGATCCGGCATTATCCTGCTGATAAAAGGTATTGGGCACCCCCTGAAGATAAAAGAGTGTCACTGGCCACAGTACATCATCCACGTATCGTAGGGTCATCTAGTGACTTTGAAGTATTTGAATAGTATTTTAAAGTGTTTTGATAGTTTTAGTATTCTAATATGTGTGATTTTGGTTTTATTTTATTCTTGAAGAATTTATAACGATTTAGTACTCAATATAAGATGTGTTTATGGCCACAGTCATCATATAAATTTTGGTATTGTCAGATAATCTATTGTGTGTCATTTTAATTCCCCCCAATCCTTTATCTTGGGGAAGGATATAATATGTATGACGCCTGTTGGCGAGAAAAAATTATGGTGACTCTTCTTTTGTATAGAAGAAGGATTGCTAGTCTAATGAAAGAGAGGTAGTCTGGACTCGCTAGTAAGGGGTGGGGGCGAAAACGAGCTCCGAGGCATTGAATAAAGTTATTGTTTTGTTAAAGACCCGAAGTTGTCCAGGTGAACTTTCAGTCAATTCTCCAATTGTTAGTTAGTAAGAAGGAAAAGAGTTAGAGATAGGTAAAGACAGACATTACAGATATCGTTAAGGTAAATTGTTGTTACCATTAGGTCAATGAGATCTAGATTCATCATTAAGCACCGGAAATCAAGCAAAAACCAAAACGTTGGGTTGCTTCCGGTGAATCTTTTCCAAAACAAACGAAGGTAGTCTCATTGGCCGGAAAAGTTATGACGAACAATTTCTGAGGTGTGAAAGGCGTCATGATCCCGAACGTGAGTAACTGAGACTCAGACAGCTGTCTAATGAGTCATGATGTTTACTTAAAACAAACCATTTTGGATGCTACGAGCACCATCTCTTGGAATTTTCAATGACTTATTGAAAGATCCTTGAAGAATACTCCCAATAATGAAATCTAGGATAGCACCTCTCAAACTTCTTAATGCTGAGAGCTGTGACCTGCTGCTAGGTTAATGAGTTCTCTCATGAAAGCACTTGTCTTTCCACATTTTAAAATCACATTTGGGATTATTGATCCCAACACATCTGTCTGGTAGATAAAGGAATATGTTCAATATTTGTGGCGAACATTGTTAAGGAAATTCGATTTCTGACTGGAACCCAATCATGGAGACATGTCTCCGAGAATATAAACATTATATATAGAGAGACAGATAGATATAGATAGATAAATAGATAGATATTGCATGATTTATAACAGAAATTGCCAGCTTTTGTTATCTGAATAGTATATCAAATTACGATAAAATGGCCGAAGTATTTATTTTGCTTATGATATTTATAAGTACTTTTCGAAAGTCTTGTGATAAATGTACGGATATTAAAATTTCTTTGATTGAATTTACAAGCTTTGAAAAGGATTTGATTCGCTCAACTCAAAGATGTTATTTATCTTGGGTTAAGTTCACTGAATTTTGGTACTTTTATAGATGATAATATTTTAAGAGTGAAAACTGAGCTCAACGAGATGATGGGGAATCATTTATATTTCCATGTTTATTGCCTGGCCAGCGCAAATTTACTTTGGCAATAGAATCCCAGATGTGAAACTAATCCGTGTATACAAAGTATTGTCATTCTGACATATATCAGTAACAGGAAAGTTCTGAATAATTGGTTGCAAGGATGCCTATTAAGAATGTTTTGTAAAATCACACAAACTATAACAATTTAAAGTTTAGTCCATGTCAAACGAACCAACTCCTTTGCCATTTGATTTAGTGGCATTTGAGTAGCATTTAAGAATTGATTTGGAAGGATCTTTACTTCTAAAATCAGAGGTAAGGTATAGATAGTGTTATTTTACTCTGGGGATTTTTCCACCTGTCTACCTTTATTGGGCAAATTCTCAATCTTCTGACAGTTTTTGTTAGTCCTTCGATGTTTTATCACAATACGTGAAACACTTCGTACAATCTAAAAAGATAATGGAACTGATTTCAAAGTCACTTTTAACAATCGTCAAAGTTATAATGGAATAAATTTTCAAATGAAACTTCAACGGGTAAAAAATATATTGGAAATTTTACCATCATCGCGGGCTGGTGTGAGAGGCTGGTCGCATTGTGAAAGAATTGTTAAGACGTACTTTAAGAAAGTGTATATCATCTTAAGAAAAACTGAGTACTGTGATCTGTGACTGCGAGTCTAAACCATAGATTTAGGAGTCAAGACACTCAAAGTAATTGTTTAATACCTGCAATATTTATTAGTGAGAGCCTTTATTCCAATGTATCATATGATGGTACAATATAGATATTGATGAATCAAATTCTCAAAAATTGATAAAAAGTATAAAATGTTTAAGCAAACTTTTTAATGACTTAAAACAACAATTTAGGAGATAGTATCTCAATACGCTCACTGAAAAATATAATAAGAAATCATCGCGTGAGCCTTAAGTTGAAGGGATAGTTTTGAGTGTGGAGATGATATTACAGAAGGCATTTATTTCAACCAATAGCGATGGCGTTCTACCCTGGCTAGATGGCACTATTCGTCCCGTTAAACTTAAAATACAATTTGGAACAGTTCAGCATCCAGTATGGCACATTAGGCGATGGAGACACAATAATGAACACATGGAGAATAATGATAGCTGGGAGGAATATAATTCTGAGGAAGGTACATGTATTATGATTGCACCCGATTATATATTATTGAAAAGGTATACTTCATCCTGTAGGTAAGTCATATGATATACTAGATTTGCTTAATTATGATCGTTGAAGGTTTTAGACTCTCCTCATGCTGAAGAAATTGTGAATTTAAACGAAAGAGAACATTTTTGTGCGTCACTTTAATTCAGTTCTATAGCTGCAGGATCCAATTATAGAAAAGAAATGCAACTTCTGATATAAATGAGGATGAAAATGCACTGATTACAAGTTTTAATATCTCTTTTTAAGACGTTGGAGTTTGGATTAATGGCTTTTGAGGGTTCACTATTAAGTTAAAAAGTACTTTCACTCTCCCCCCCCCTGATGTTTCGCAATGCTTTCTAGCATGGACTTCATTTATCATAATTGTGAATACTTTTGGGCTTAAGTCAATTGCGTGCAAAGCAGAAACGGGTTTTAAGCAAATGTAAAATTTAAATTCCTTTTTTGCAATTAAAATGGAATATATGTGGTTCCTTTGATGTACATTAACAGAACTCTTATGAGCTATCTGACATTTGTTGACCTGATAATCGATATGGTGTTATTCATCGATATAGAGCTATTCCTTCACTCTTTCGTAAATCAATTTTTGTAATTTTCTTATAGTCTGTTGAAAATGGTGATATTTTCATTTCATATCTCACACTCCTATATGCAATTAATTTATCCACTTATTTCCCTGATATGATAAAACAAGACCACTCATTGAGAATATTCTTTTCTTCACTTGTTCCGTTAGTAGAACTTTAATCTTTTCAAGATCATCTGTTATAATATCTTTCACATTTTACTTTCAGAATTCGAACTCTAATTTCAATGCACATTGTTTGATTTATGTACGTGTTCAATTTTTTAATTCTAATAAAAAAAAAAAGTAAACACAAAACCAAAAACCAAGTTAAACACAAAACAAATGTTTATTCACATTAGAAATTACACAATACACAAATCACGCTCAGTGAAGTATTTGGAGAGAAAAAAGAAATAAAGTCTATGTTTATTCTTTAAGAATTTTCTTGGCTTTCTCTTTGATTTCGTCGTAGACTTTGCCCAAGTCATCCTTGTATTCCCGGAAGAATTCCAAGGCTTCTCCGGCTACGTCCTTGCCGATCTTCTTAGAGTCTTCCAAAAACTATTTCAAAGATTAAAAAGACTCAGTTATAAGGAAGAATGCAATCATAATAAATTAATTCGCCATTTTTGTATGTTTGTATAAATTTCTGTAAGTATTACTCTCATTTATTTGTAAATGAAAATAAAAATCTCTAGCTGAAACAAAGTAATATCATTTTTAAAATGACGCTTTCATAAATAAATTATTTTTCACTCAAACTATAATCAATACATATTAGCCACCTTTCTTCCTTTAAGCCGACTCATATGTAAAATTTGAGTAATTTATATTTTACTTGATAACAGCACATACTTGTATCATTTGATATTTATTAACGAGGAGTACGCTCAATATCTTTACTACACTATACGACAAACAATTTTATTCCTACACGTTTAAAAATAATCTACGACTATTGCATAGTTTACTAGTCTTTGAATTATATGGATATTTCTCTTGGGTTTGTGAAGCCAACTCTTATGAATGAATATGTAGCAATATAGGAGTGAATAACTTTGCCTACGCAGTTATCTATTCTCCATATTTTTAAAGCTGTGTCGTCATTTTCAATGCTTTTATTCCTGCTAGAAGACTAAAGTGTCTAAAAGGAAACATTTCGAAGACAGCTCACCTCCTTGGCGATCCTCTTCACGTTCTCGAGCTTGTCCTTGCTCTTCTCGAGTCCTTTCTCGTACTGAGTCTTGGCCCATTCTCCGAACTTGGTGAACTTCTCCTTGAGGTCGATTCCGAGGTCCTTGAAGTAGTTCTTGATCTTTTCGTAGATCTCCTTGATGGACCTCTTCTGTTCCTTCTCACCGAGGATTCGGTCTATCCATTCGAGGATTCGGCTCTTGCCCTTCTCTCCCTTGTTCTTCAGCATGTTGATGATCTGCTCGGCAATCTACAGGGAAAATGGAAGGAACGTGTGAGAGATTCTTCTGGTAAAACGGGGTACTGCATCAACGTTGCAGAAACGTTATCAAACGTGTTTGTTTCTGATTGTTAAGTGTATTCCAAAGAACAGAACGCAGAGGAAAAGGTTTTTAACATCACACGTTAAAAACATTTTTAAATTCTGTGCTCATATTTTAACCGTCCTGTGTGTTCACAAATGGATTAATTCAAATAAGCTCCCTCTCTTTCCCACTCTTGCTGTAACTGTAAAATTCAAAATCCTTTAAAGGCTTGGAGGATCATTTAAAAAATTAGAAATATTTTTAGAAAGAGCCAGCTTAATTATTTGTACATCCAACGGATGAATTTTTAAAATATAACGATGAAGAATAAATAATCGGAGGAAAATATAAATTATCTCATCATGTCCCATCATGTCAAAGTGTCCAAGAACTATGCGCAGTGAAATGGAATATTAATCATTCTCGGCAGAGGGAGGAAGAGGCAAAAGGAAGACAAAAACATTTCTGCTTGAAATTCTGAATAAAATCGTCAAATTTATATATTTCCCCAATCTTTTTTTGAAACATGCTCAAATGCTTATTATATATGGCATATGAATACTGTGCTGTTTGATTAAATAGATATTTAAATATAATGGTTTTTTTAAAAAAAATATTGGAAATTTGCGTTTTTGAGCTCTAATTTCAACAATTCTCCAAACAAAGGGAGTCATCTGTGAAAAATACTTGTATGTCTCAGATGATATAAGAAATGTAAACGTATAGCTTCCGAGTTCCAAATTTCGTCTGACTGAGTCTTTCTACCTTTGTGGTAACCCTACACAAACACACACGAGTTCTTCCTGTATTCATTTAGATTTGTGAGCAAAATGTAGATTCTAAGCAATAAATTTGTCTTTTTTAAATAAAATTTGATATTTGTGTTGAATTAAATCTAAGAATATAAAAGCTAGGTGTATACTTACTTCACTTCCTTTGCCAAACAATTTCTCGATTTTTTCCTTCAGTTCATCAGCATCGAATTTCTCTTTCAGCTGAAAATACACAAATGTGTTTGCTTAATACAATCAATAAATACAAGGGGTAAAAAATCAACTAATTAGATTAATATATAGTGTAAACAAAAACATTTAATCTTACTAACACGTGTATAATTTGATTAAAAAAAGTTACATGTCGACAAACATTATTTTGAATCATCTGTACCTTACATATATTAAACATTGAATAAATGTATACAAAACTCAAAAATGAAATTTTAATTTAAATTTAAACATTGCATAAGATAATTACAAATGAAGATAAAAAAAAAATTATGAAGAAGTATATGTTACAAAAACTTACGTATTTCTTCAGCTTGTTGAAGATTTCAACAAGATTGAAATCGGCTTCATAGACCCTGTTGAAACAGAAATGTGATAAATCAATTTTCATTCTACAAATAAATTTTTTTCGGTTAAAAGAAATTTAAGCTTATTAAATTATCTATATATAGTTCTAAAATATTTCTTACCTTTCAGCTTCACTGGTTTCCTTTCCAGTCAGTTTGTCTAAGATCTTCTTCCAGTAGTCCTTTGCCTTCTCCTTGAGTTGCTTGAGGAGTTCTCTGGCCTTGTCACCAATGTCAACCTTCAGATCCTTCAACTTCTCACGGATTTCCTTCAACTGAAAAAAAAATAAGAACACAGTCGTTATAACGCAAGCAAAACACGGTGCTTAAGAGAAGCGACTTCCAGAAATAGAGGAAAACGCATTGAGGCCTCTAACATTATATTTCAATAAAGACCACATACCTTCTCGAGGGTATCTTCCTTGACAGTCTTTCCACTTTCAATGGCCTCCTTCAGCTTGGTCAAGATGTCGTCCAAGTGTTCCTTCAATTTCTTTCCGAGTTCAGTCTTGGGGTCTCTGCAAACCACAACACACATTTATTTTAAAATATTTCACAAAAAACAAAATAATATTTTTAAGAAAACATGAGAAATAACTTAATCTTACTCGTCAGCAAAAGCAATTTCAAAGGCAGCACGTTTCTCTGGTTTCAATTTCTCCAACAGCTTGTTCCAGTAGTCCTTGGCCTTCTCCTTCAAGTTGTTCAGAAGCTCCTTGGCCTTGTTGCTGATGTCAACCTTCAAGTCCTTCAGCTGCTCACGAATTTCCTTGAGCTGAACGGAAGAAATTAAAACTAATTATTATAAAAAATACTAACTTTTAAGTGTCCATTGTTTAGTAAGAATTATAGCTTCATTTATATAAATGAATGTAATCGTTTAATTATTCTTAGCCTCAAATAAATTGTTGAAAATTTTTAAAATATCCGATAACGGAATACTGAAAAGTACTCGTGAAAAATAAAAAAAATAACAAACTTTATCATAAATGTATTTGATCAGATTACCTTTTCGAGGGTCTCTTCCTTCACGGTTTTTCCGTTTTCGATAGCTTCCTTAACTTTTTCCAAGATCTCTTCGAATCGCTCCTTCAGTTTCTGGCCCAATTCAGTCTTGATATCACTAAAAAATAAAACTTGAGGTTAAATTAAATTAAATTAATCTTCGAAAATCACTACAATCTTTAAAACTCTAAGAATTCCACTGAGAAATAGTTTTTATATCTCTTTCTAAATGATGAGCTCGAAATTCTTGTGGCTTTGGCAAATTGTTCCTGTGTACTTACTCGGAGTATGATTTGGATTCAGGGTTCAGCTTGTCCAAGATCTTCTTCCAGTAATCCTTGGCCTTTTCCTTCAAATGCTCGATGAGTTCTTTGGCTTTTTCTCCCAATTCAACTCTCAGTTCTCTCAACTTGCCTCGGATTTCCTTTAGCTATAATATTAAATATTTAAGATATAAAATGTTTTTGATTTAAAAAAAACTACTTTACAAATATTCATATTTTTAAAACATTTATGCGATACTAAGGTTAATTGTTGCATATTTGTAATGCACAAAATATCTCTTTACCCTCTCGAGATAGTCTTCTTTGACTGTCTTTCCCTTTTCGATGGCATCCTTGATCTTCTCCAAGATCTCTTCGAATCGTTCCCTCAGTTTCTTTCCCAATTCAGTCTTGATGTCATCACTGAAGA
>BMAW01046511.1:0-18222 GCA_019974015.1 Nephila pilipes | reverse complement strand
TATGAAGTATGTACTCGTATTATATGAAGTATGTACTCGTATTATATTCCGGCAAGCGTGTTCTTTGATAAATTATAGAAGTTGTGACTTCTCGCGGATGGAAACATTAAACTGTTTAAAAGCATCCCGTTTATTTGAAGAACAACAAAAACTATATTTTGGACGTAATAGATTATTTTAATTATTTTGTCTATGTAAGAAGCAAGTAATAATATGTCATTAAAATCATTTTTAAAAAATAAAACAGTAAGAAATAAGTTCATTATAATCTTTCAAAAGAAAAAAAATGAAGATAATTTTTTTTCTTTTGAAAGATTAAAGAAAGATTTTTTTCTTTTGAAAGATTAAAAGATTTGAAAGATTATTATCTTCATTTACATCCATAGATCTATGCATTTGCATAAAGCATTAACACTAATATTAGGGGCTTAATTATTCAATATTTTAGCCTTTGATTCTTTTTCGTTGCTAACTTAAAAAAAAGCGAAATTACATAATTATTTAAACGTTACTAACTCTATTAGTCAACAACTATATTGAATAGTATTTTATATTTCCACTCCCGTACGATATGAATTTATTCCCAATTTTTGGTACAAACTTTGAATAAGTTATTTTATATTTCTTCATAGTGAATCAAAACAAAGGGGGAGGGGGAGCTTCCAGTAATGCACCTTTAGTGTAAAACACGAAATTAACTCTAACTTAGTTGTTTTTCCTGACCCTAGCAATAAAAATATTATTCTAAGCATAATACATTTATTTTGTTGGCTCATTTTGATTGAAAAAGAGCATCAATTTTGTTGTGACGCAGTTATTCTCAAACAGTGATGCATTTACTTCTAGGAGGCTCGGTGACCTTTCAAAGAGTAGATGATAGAGAGAGCATTCCAGGGGGAAAAAAAAGGAAACGATTAACAATACTCAAAGAGAAATTATACTAGTACGTATGATGAAGGATAAAACCTTTTTTGGGTGAACATCAAATATTAGTTTACTGGCAAAGAGGTACGTCCACAAAAAAGTTCCAAGATTCACTGGTTTAACAGAAGTGATCGCTGTAAAAACGTTTCACTGTTTGAAACAATACGATGCGGTAGAATCAACTTCTAATCGTCGTTTTCTCTCGAAAACTCGCAATTCCATAGATTTTAACCATCATGTTCAAAATAAAAATATTATTTATGAAAGAATATTAATTTTCTAATTACTGTTAAAGTTAAGAAAATATCTTAGTTTCACTAGATTCTTAAGCTTCGATGCAATGCTCTTCTTTCCTAGGACGAATATATTTAAAAAAAAAAAAAACTATGCTAAATTTTGATCGGCTAAGTGCACTAAATACTTTTATAATTTTTTTTAAAAAAATGTTTTGCACTATTTCCATTTTATTTTCTTCTCGCCTTTATCTTTTTAAATTGAATATAACCGCATAAATTATCTTAGGTATTATCTGGGTCGTATTTGAATGGATACGTAGCTCAGTTTCTTCTTTATTCTAAAAAAACTGTGATAATCTTCAGGCTAAATCGCGAAATTCTACAGGCCAAAGAAACAACAAAATCACTTGTTAAGGACTCGATTCTATCAAAGATAATCATGGAGCGAAATAGGAGCTGTTTCACTACTAACTTGACAATACTTCAATATTTTCATTAAAGTTGCAAGGAGGTTTGAAATGAAAGTAAAATCCAAGTGATGTCTTCATACCTTAGCCGAGTCTCTGAATTAAAAAAGGTTTTTAACTGTAGATCATGTAATTTATGAGTAGTGGTAACCCAAAAAATAAATAAGCATTTTTTTTTTCTTTTTGACAACATGCGATAGTAGGATATTCGTGGATGATACTGAGTAAAAGGTTCTCACGCGTTTTTCACTTCAACTAACCTTTTAAGCTATTTTATGACGTTACTTGTTTTAAGGATTTCGCCTTGTAAAGCTACTGGGGTTTAAGTAAATTAGCATTTCTGTATAGAATTATAGTGAATTGAAATTAATCAGATGAGGAGATTGAATGCAGTAGCAAGATAAAAGAAGATATAAGGTTAGCGAAATTGATGTGCACATGATATTAAAGCGAAGAGTTGTTGAGTGGTCATCAAACAGTGGATACTGAACTAGCATCTAATTTACAAGTGTTTATTTCAGATTCGGGTCTAGTGTTATTGTTCGTAAGATAAGTAGAATTTTCAATTATAATCTTCGGTTCAAGGCGCACTTTAATAAACTCCCCATATTCGTAATACTAATTGAGTTTCGATTATTTTATTGATTAGGATAAAATTAGTTTCATTTACTTATTTACTATTTCTTGGCCCTCCTTTACTGCGTCTTGATGACTCAGAAAGTTTATAGTGAAACGAGTACTTAACAACTAGAAGATGAGATATTTTTTTTAATGCCTTCCTGAATGGATAATCTTAATTTTGTTTACCGTACACAGTTTAATAACATGCATAGAAATTCTTAATATCCAGTGTGTCTAGATTGATATAATCATCTTTTCATAGTCAAAGGGTTGGGAGATCGAAAATGGATTATGACTAAGTTTGTAGAAGGAAATATTGTTGATAACTTCCCTCGAAACCTAAAGCTATGGTTTCCTAGGAAAGTGTTATCTGGAGGCCGCAGTATTGTGATGGATGATGTCATTAAAACGTTGTGTGTGCAAACCAGATGGCGTGATTTCCTGAAGAATGTTGAATACGAGGAAACCACGTCATTGGTTTAAATAGACAACAATTTGGTGACGTCTTCCACCTTAATATTACGGCCGCTTGAAAACACACGACATCGTTTCTTAGAAAATCATAGCTTAACTGAGTTGATTTTAACCTGACATGGTATGAAGGTTTGATAAGCGAACTGTTTATATAAAATATGGTTTGTATCATTTTATGGCTGATCAGCTTTGAGGTGCAAAAATAAAAATCAATTACACAGGTAATGTATGACATAAAAGCTAATTAAATTACACATCTCTGATGATTTAAATATTGTTTTAATGTATATTTTTGCATATTTTTTTTGTTTACTTTCAATTTTTACTTATTCTTCTAGAAAAGTTATCTATGAGAGTAATTCTAGGCATTTGTGTGTATTTCGTTTTTCTAGCAGAAGTTATGCAAGTTATTAATATTTCAGTTTATTTGATTTTCAAAATTAAGCTGATTACATTATATAACATTATGTAGCCATTTATTGAGGTAGGGCATCGAACTCACTTAAGTAAAAATATTTAATAGAGTAGTAGGCTACAAAGGTAGAAATTTTTCCGATTATTTAGAGTAACTTTTAAGAATATCTTAGGTTTCTTTTCTTGGTATTCGCCTAACAAATCAATATTATACTGTTTACATTAGACATCTTAAAAATTTAAGTATTTAAATAGTTTTTTATCTAAGAAATTTTGGAAGTAAACTTTTTATTCGCTGAAAAGAGATTAAAAAGTTGTTTTTTTTTTTGCATTATATTAAGTTTAATGCTTTTCCGATATGGCTTAAATTTATTTTTTCCAAGCAAAACTCAATCAGTGGTCATATGTTTATGTAAGTTTACAAGTTATTTTGTAAATGTAAGTTCAGAAGTTATTATGTTTATATAAGTTCAGAAGTTGAACTTTATTATGTTTGCATAAATTCAAAAATGACTGAAAATATTTAAAAGCAATAATTTTGAGATATTAATCAATGGCTTAACATACAATAGATTTTATTTATAAAATTATAAAACATTTAAAAAGTAAAAAAATAAATTTATAAAATATTTTTAAAATGTAGAAAATGAAATAAATCTAAAGGATTTGAAAATTTAAACAACTTAACATATAAATACAATATGTATTACTATTATTAAACAATTTATTATTAAAATACTATATTTCTTGTTAAGCTATTTGTTATTAAAATACTGTATTGCTTAATTATTAAACTATTTAGTATTAAAATACAATCTTGTTTAATTATTAAACTATTTAGTACTAAAATACTACATTGTTAAATTATTACAGTATTAAATTTATTTCTGTTATTGATGAAAAATGGAAATATAAAGGAGATAATTTATAGCCACATGAGAGAGAAACACAGAAATTATACAAAAGTAACATTTTCTGAATATCATTTTAAATTACCGATTTGCTTAAAAATTATCTTCCGTCTTGGAAAAAATATCTCAGTAATATCAGTTAGAATCTGCAAAAAAAGTGGAGGAAAAGCTAAGTCAAAGAAAAAAAAATTAAAAACTAACTAAATAGAACATTTCCATGGTTAAAAATGGCTATTTTTGAAATAAGTTACATCAGTGTTCGATAGATGGCGATAGGAGGTATCAAATCGAATACGAAATATTGAAAGGCAGATAGAACATTTCATCCGATTCCAATTCAGAAGTTTTGTGTCGCAAAATCCAAAATTTATTTTTTGTGTATTGACACCAAGATAATTTTTCTGTTAGAGCTGAGACATGCTTCAATATATTTTTTAAGCAATTTGCTCTATTAACATTTTAATTCTCGTCCAATTAAAATATAAATAAAATTCGAATGTAATTTTTAGAATTTTTCTTTCTCGTATTTAATGAATATTCGCGTACATTAAAAAAGTATTCGTGTACGGTTTCCTAGTGATTTCATAGTATTCTTGGTCTGTACTACTTTAGTACAGGTTACGAATTTCAAAGCGAGTAATGTTCCAATCCCAGTCCTGCTGTGTAGAATAATAGAAGTTACCTCATGTTGAATCGAGCTAAAATCTAATCTGTTCATTTGATATTGTGTGGAAACTTAGTGAATGAGATAACAGCTTTAAGTGTCGTTATCGCCACTTGATTGTAGATCATAACTATAATATTTGCCATATTTCTTCGGATGGAGAATTCAATAGGATGACTAATTTTGATGCAAAATCACATTGACCATTTTCGCCTAACAGGAAAAATGTCGCAAACTACTCGATATTTCACCAATAATGGAAAGTGTAAATTCAAACATAACTTTTTGTGTGCTAATAATAATAATGAATTAACGAATTAAGCGTCGAAATTCACACATTTCAGAGTTAACATCCATTATAATCTGATGAATCAAAGGGCAGCGGTAGCCTAGTAGTCATGGCTTCGGATTCGTGGCCGACGGTTTTCGTTAAATCTGTCGGGGCCCAAAGTCCTCCCGTTGGCGTGGTGTGGATGTTAGGAGAGGGGGGGGTGCCAGCTCAGGTGTCGTCCTCGTCACTTGACCGTGGTTCTAAATTACGAGGTCCGTCGCCAATAGCCCTCACGTTCCTTCTAGTGCCATGTTAATATAAACTAAACTGATCATTCAAAAAAACTATTGGAGTGCGTGGTAGCCAACTTGCTGCCGATTTTGTTTCTAACGAATAAAGAATTCGAGCCCTGATGCCACTAAGGACTCGCCGTGAAGCGGGGTTAATGCATGTTAAATTTAGTTGAGGTCCCAAGTACTCTTAAAAAGCATGGTGTGGAAATTTGGAGAGGTAGGGTCAGCTCAGGTGTCGTTTTCGTCATTTGACATGGGTTCAGAATTCGATGTTCGTTGCCAATAGCTCTCATTTGCATCCCATCTTAGTTAATGAACAATCCCACATCACACCGGAGACTAGTGTGCATACATGAAATGTTGGGACAGTAGGGTGTAGTCAAGTGGCGTAATAATAAGCATTGGGGAACTGCGCACCACCACTTAATTTCATGCTAAGATGAAATTATTTGGCATCGCATTCACAATGAAAAAGACCCATTCATTTCTACCTCGAATGAAATTAGGGAATTTTGGCTGTCGAAATGATTGGGCTGAATTCGTCTTGAATTGCTCCAGTGTTCTATTCGAGGAAAATATTGCAACTTTCAAGGTCGATGAGAATTTACACAAGTATCTTAATTTCATACAACACGATTTAATACACTTATATCTTTTCTAAACAATATTTAATATTTTAAGTTATTCCAACTTTTATGTTAGTATCTTAAAATATTTTTCATGAACATTATTAATTAAATTATCAGAAGTAATTTTACCTTAAAAATCATATAATTTGATACTTTTTCAAAAACAAATAAATAAATAAACTTCGTCTATAAAAAGTGTGGCAAAATTTGTCCGTAATTATAATTTTGCTGTCTGATGTTTAATTTTCTTTTCTGATACTATATGTAAAAACAGAATGTCTTATTTTACTTTATCACTGACATAAAAGCGTTCTTTAAATTTTATATTCGATGGAGTTAGATATGTAACTATTTCGCGAACCATAGGCTTAATTAGTTAATTAAAACATTTTTTTTGTCCTGTCACGTCAAAGGTTTTTATTCTTGACTTTTGTGACTTGTGACATACACCTCAAAGTAATAAAAGAAGTTCTGGATGTAGAAATATAGATAAAGCACACGAGAATATTACCAAGAATTGAAACAACTATATTAAGATTATTTGCAAAAAGTTCAAAGTTAGCAACCTATATTTTTATTTAGTTGATAAAAATACATCATGTTCATGCTGTTTCTTTTTTTTTTTTTAAATATACATAATTAACAATGAAATAGTTTTTCAAGTACCAACTTGAGCAAGCCTTTCTTTTCAAGACAAGAAACGAAAATATCAAAAATTATAAGACAATATATTTTAAAATTACAGAGAAATGTCTAATTTATAAATAGACTTTAAGAATTTAAGGTCATTAGTTGCCATGGTAATATATAAAAATGATCGTTATGTGACCCACTTGCCCCAGTTTTGATATAAAATATAAAAATTTCTATAAACATTCATTTAATTAACATTAGGGAAGCTATAAATCCAAAACTCATTAAAAATAAAGAAGTTTTAACTAAATCATGGCATATGTGAGGAGGTCAATAGACTTACACCCATATTTTTTTTTTTTTTTTTTGCGAGATTCCTACTTTTTGCCTACAGAATTACCTTTCGCAACGCGCCTCAATGTTCATGCTATTTAATTCAAAAATGGTTTAATTTTTTGTTTCAGTACTTTCTGTATTGAAATAATTATATAAAGAATAATAAAATGTTAAATTTGATAAACGGAGGGAAATTCGTTTTAAAAAAGTTAAAAATTCAAATGTAAGGAAATTTAAGATTTGTTGCGTATCAATAAAAACGGTTCTAACTTTTTGTCTGCATTACTTAGAATAAGCACTTTTCATTTAATAGAGTTTAAAAACAACATCATTTGATTATTTCGTGCAGGTCATTGATGGTTTCGAACAAGCTATAAAATAAAATTAAAATTAAATTCGAAGGCAAACCTAAAGTACAAATTTTTATTGTCTGTTAGTTAAAAAAATAAAGATTGTAATCAATTAAAAAAATTATCAATAATTATCGCAAGTCATTGAAAACAACGCAATAAAATTTCTCGAGTATTTTTTTTTTCTATCAAAAATATTTAAATCATGATCGCAGTTTTTGTCACTTTATTAAGAAACATAATTATATACAATAAAAATATTTTTTTTAAATAATTTTTTTAAAAATTTTTTTTTAATTTTTTTATAAAATTTTTTTTTTTTTTTTTTTTTTTTTTAGAATCGAAAGAATTGACGTTTTTAAATACCTTAGAAAGGATCTTTTAAGGCTTCCGTCTACCCGCCATTTTGATTTTGTGTACGTAATGTTAACCCTATATGGAATATCTACTTCAATTCTCACATCTTTTCTATTTGATCTATTTGAATACAAAAAAAAGCCCTTGAAAGAGCAAAAAATAATGAATGTTTCCGTGGAATTACTTTAATCCTCCGATTTTCAAAAATATTTAAAAATATTTTTAATGAAGACCGGAATATTTTATACAAAGAGCGGAAAACTCTCAAACGAATCATTACAATAGGGATAAAAATATTTTTAAAAATTGAAGGAAGAAAGTAATTCCGCGAAACATTAATTATTTTTTGCTCTTTCAAGTGCATTTTATTGCATTCAAATAGATGAAATTGTAAAGATGTGAGAATTAAAGTAGAAATTTCATATGATTAACATTACGTCCACGAAATCAAAATGGCGGGTAGACGGGAGCCTTAATTTCGTTCTATGATGTGTGCTTAAACAATAACAACGTATATTGTTTATATTGTATTATTATATATAACAACGTTTCTTTATTTCCTGTTTAAAAAAATATGCTAACACGTTGTTGTTTTGAGATAATGGTGTCAACAAAAATGATGGGCCTAAAATAAAGGATATATGGTGTTCAAAAGATTGTCATTATAATACGCTATGATTATAAGAATCACATTTAATTTTCTTAAAAATATATTTGCATTGCTAAGATATGTTTAATTTAATATTTTGTCGTCTGCTTTTAATTTAATTTTCGAATAGAAAGAAATGTTAATTCAATAGAGAAACAATTATAATTATACTTTCAATTAGAATTATTTCTATCGGATTATTAGAAATAATTATAATTATACTTTCGACTCAAGACCCTATACAGTATTTATTTAAGTGTATGAAAATGAAATGAAATGAAATATGAATGATATGAAAGAATAAAAAAAATATTAAGTGTACATTAGGAAGTATCTAGTGGTTTCTATTTTCTATTCCAATCTAAACTATAATTTAAATCTAAAAAATAATGTAAAAATCTAGGGTGGATTCACTAAGAAATAGATATAAAATATTTTCAGAAATGAAGAAAAGGTAATTAGACAGAAATATTCCTTGTTTTTACTTTTGCGAAGGCATCCCCCCCCTTTAATGTGCCTATAATCTAGATTTGAAAATTAAATTAGCAATTCCATAGCATAAAATACAAAATGACAGGATTCTTAAAGAAAATTGTATTTGAGATTCTACAGAGGATATTTTATTTAAATACTTCTCTTAAAGTAAGCAATTAAAGCTCCCTTCTATAAACCATTTTGATATGGTGAACGGAATGTTAATTCTAGGGAACTTCTACTACCATCATCAAATTTATATTATTTTAAATATTTGAATGCAAAAATGTGCATCCGAAAGAACAAAAAATAATAAAGGTTTCTGCGGAATTACATTTTCATCCCGATTTTCGAAAATATTTCAGAATAATATTTAAAGGTCGGAAAAACCACAAATGAATAATTAAAATAAAGATAAATTATTTTTAAAAATCGGAGAGAAAATGTAATTCTGTAGAAATCTTCATTATTTTTTTTCTTTTGGATGCACTACTTTAGCATTCAAATAGATAAAAAAAATAAAAGAAAGAAAAGAAAAATTATGAGGACTGTAGTAGAAATTCCATAGGACTAACATTATTTCTCGAAATTAATATGGCCGGTTGACATGAACCTTAATTACATCGTTGTATCATATTCTATCAAAAAAAAAAAAAAAAAAAAAAAAAAAAACGCCATTAGGGAAAAATTAACAAATTATGTACTATGTCTGCTTTATTTTATGGATTCAGTATTAAACTTTGGTTGGGCATTTTTCTTCTTACTTAGAGCTCAGTATTATTACTATAGAAAAGTTATATTCTTCTCCCCATATTTTTAGAACTCAACTCTGGTCTAAGTTGGCATCCTTGGCTGGAGCCAACCACCCAATCCCATGCCGCCAAAGTCGCCTATTAAGGGACAATAATGCCCTCATTATTATAATTCAATCGCGCCGATTCCATCACTTCCTTTTCTTTTCAGTTGCCACCGGACGGAGACAAACTGAAGGGTCATCCATCTACTTCAATCTCTTCCCCCTTTGCCACTCGGGAGGGCTTCTGTCAGACGATAGGGAGAGTTAAGTTCCGGTGGGGGTAAGGTGACTTAGGACTGAAAGTTTCTGCCGATGTATTTATTTATTACGTGGCACGTGGCAACCAGAGCACTGATCGTCTGCTGTATTGTCAAAATTCGATTCCCCTCTGCCCTTAAAAGTTCCGGAGGGCGGAAGTTTTAAGAATTCCAGAGAGGAGTTTTTACGATAACGTTCCACGGTTCAAGGGCCAGAAATGAACATGTAATTTTTTTTAATATCTTTATGTTCGAACAAAAGAAATGAATGGGATTTTTCTTTCATCAAACAATGCATTCGTTTTGGTGAGTTTATGGTGCTTCAACATTAGAATATGTGTTTGTTAGGGACGTAGCATGACTCATATATAGAAGTTAGTGTGAGTTTGTGATTCCAACAAAACATCAGCGAAACTACTTTGAATCGAAGTTCTGTTTCCCAAAAAATTAACATAAATCGAAACTTGTCTGCTTAATTATTCACCGATCAAAAAGATTGGAGTAAAATCTTTATAGTTAAAAAGTTGATTTTCTTGGAAACAAGCAGAAATCATATTTTAAATATAAGTTTAAGGAGATGTTATGCTAATAATAACGGGGATAGGTGTTCAACAAAACTTTTTTCTTCTGAAATCATTATGAAGTCATTATCATCTATTTTTTAGATTGATTGACAAAAAAAGACGCTCTTACAATCAACGCGAAGGCTATAGTCGATGGACGATCAAACCACGGTCAAGTGACGAGAATATCACCTAAAGTGGCATTCCACTCTCCTAAGTTTCGCACCAATGTGAAAGTTTTGAGCCGCTACAGATTTAACGGCATAAGCCCCATACGTGATGGGTTTTTAGAGGCAACAGGACTTTAACCTATGATTGATGGCAACAATGCTAGCCATGAAATCACGAGTGTGATCACTCAGATACTGCAGCCAATCAGGAGTGTTACGTTTAAATATGAATGATCTCTTAGGAGCTTACCTTCTTCAGATAAGTATGGGAATCATCAAAGAAAAAATTCACAGAGCTCATTGGGGTCATGATTCTCGAGGAACCTTAGTGAACTTTTTCTTGCTCATGGAGTTTAATACCTTCGGCGAACACGGGTGATTCGTCCCTGCAATACCCTAGCGAACCTTCTTTATTTTCGGCTCTTTTTTTTTTTTGTCAACCAATTTTTATTTCCCCCCTTGCGTCCAGATCACAGTTACATATGATATGGCACAGTAAAGTCGAATTTCGCTCTTGCGTCCTAAATTTCTACTTTCACTCACATACTCATTTTGTATGAATGACTTTCGGTTTTATCATCGTCCATTCTTTGTGGATTTGTTTGATCCCTGATCAAAAGCCCACAAGTTCAGAAACAGTTCTCTGTATATATCAATAGTGACTTTTCCGTAAAACTTTTGCAGAATCTTACTTTTGTGTGTAAATTAAAATCTGGAGAGATTTGCGCTTGTTATATATATGATATCAAAATTGAATTTGTAATTTTGATATGAACTCAAATGTTAACATATTTTCGAAGCAATCCATATGTTTCAACACGCACTAGTTAAGTACAAATTACTTAATATTAAAACAATTAAGTTTTTTTTTCTCCTAAAGAAGGACTTTCTCCTAAAAGAAGAATATTTATTACACAATAACTGATACCATCCAAATCTGATACATTTTTCGATCATACAAGTTTTGAACAGCAGTAACTACTCAAGAGTAATCACTTATACTTCCGTTTTCTATGATAATCTGGTGACCATGGTCTCGGACTCGCGGCCGGCGGTTTTCGTCGAGTCGTGGGTTCGAGCCTTGATGCCACAAATAAGCCGCACAGTGTAACCGGCGCTGATGCAGGTTAAATCTTTCCAGGCTCAAAGTCTTCTCCCATTGACGTGGTGTGGAGGTTGGAGAGGAAGGTGCCAGCATAGATGTCGTCCTCATCACTTAATCTAGGTTAAAATTACGAAGTCCGTCGCCAATAGCCCTCATGTTGCTTCTAATGCGACGTTAATAAAATCAACCATCTTTTTTTCTTGGTTATCATCCCATCAAGGGCTTACCTTCTTTAGGTAGATACGGAACTCATGACCCTAAAGCACTCTATATAGTGATCTTTTTCTTTCCCATAGGTTCTACTGTTTTGGGTAAACATGGGTTGGATACGCTAACGATCCTTCTCTATTTTCGATCCCCCTTCTTGACAACCATTTTTTAAGTCTTCTTTTCTTTTTTTTCCTTTTTTTTCAAATGTCTTGATCACATTGATCACAGTTAAACCTTGTTTGGTGCAGCATAGACGTATCTGTCTCTTTCGCCAATAAGCTTTACATGCAATCCCTCTCTCTCTTTTCAGGTTATCATATACAATTTAGTTTTTATTTTCTTTAACTATAATTTTGCCAAAAATAACTAACTTTAGTTTCAGTATATATATATATATATAAGCAACAAAAATAGTACTTCACTAAGTAAGAGTTGTTTGACATTATTTCTGATAATTTATTTATTGTGATTAGTTTAACTAAATACTATAAATGTAATGTAGGAACAAAAATTATTATAAATAATATATGATATACATGCCATGTAGTTGAAAATTGCACCTCAAAAATCCTTTGATCGTTGCTACTTTTTTTCAGTTTCTTCCAATTTATTTGTGGAAATGATGCATGCAAACATGACTAATAATAAGTTCACAAGTTTAAAATAAGATAAAGATGTATACTGTAAGACTTTCGAGAGCTTTTTCTTAGAATTATTTTTTACGTACTGAAAGATAATGGCGTGAAAAAAAGTTATTTTATATGGTTGTCGGATATTCAGGAACTCATAAGTTTTGCAGGTTTTAATTTCCGAGTCTGGTAGATTTTCGAACATTGTTTCGGCTTAACTTTGCCCAGAACTACGTATTTTATTATATAAAGAGAAATTTACATTAAGATTTAAAAGGAAAAATACAATTGAAAAGATACATTTAGTCTGAGAAGTTCTAGAGAAAATTAAGTGTAGTAGCACGTCACTGATGGGTAGGCTGGAGAGGATATATCCTTACTTATGCCTTAAGCCAGGCCTGGCCAACCCGCGGCCTACAGGTCGCATGTTGCCCCTCCAAGTGTCAACATACAGCCCGAGGAGCTGGATCATTTGAATAAAGATTTAAACTTATATTGTACATTAAAGTACTGAAGAACATTACCCATAAGTCGCTCATATCACATCCCATACTATGGGTATATCTCACTACCTGATTCAACTATCATCGGAATTTTTCTCTAATTTTGTTCAGAAACAATTACGAAGCTCGTTTTAAAAAGCGCACGGGCCATCTTGCATGAATGGGTAATACACTTTGTATACCTAACCCAATACGCGTATCATGCGAAAAAGCTGCAGTCAGTCTGTCTGCAGGAAGCCTAATATATTTGATGCAGAAACATTGTTTCAGAAAGACTGACTGCTCGGACTTTGATCGCTAACGATTTAGCTCCAGCGTTATGTTGTAACTATAGGACAGTGTTTTTTCAAATCGTATTCCGTAGGCAAATGAATTCAATTCAATAAAATTTCTCTGAATTTCTAGCAGAATGCTATTGATTTCAATAATGAAGTTCGAAAGGATTAGTCCCTTCCCACGACTTGAAAGGTGAAAGTTGTAGTAGCTTTTAATATACATATATATTTATATTTGGTTGGATAGGCCTGCTCTAAGCCAATAAAGTAGCAGCTTATCATATCAATGGTTCTAAAAATCGTTTTGATAGGAAAAAAAAAAGATTAGCTCATTCTCTCTCTTAAAAGGATAAATGAAAGCTTTTTTTTTCACTCCATATTTCAATTATCTAAATCGGTGTTTTTTTTCAGTATTAACAAAAATATCCTTTCATTTTTTTTTCTTTAAAAATGGCTATTTGAATTGGTCTGTATAATTTATGCTGGTCTATTTTCATTCTTATAAACGGCCTTGGTTGCCGTGTGCTTCCGATCGGCTTTATTTCCATCGAGCCTTGGATCATCTAAAGACAGTCCTATCATAGAGGGATGAAGCGCATTAAATCTGTCAAAGCTCACTCACGCTGAGATAGTGTAGAAGCTTGGAGAATAAAATGTTAGCTCAGGTATCGTCCTCTTGCTTGGCCATGGTTCAAATTTACTAGGTCCGTTGTCAATAGTTTTCGAGTTGCTTTTAAGTGCGGAGTTAATAAACAATCAATAAATTAAACTGCATAGATGTAACGTTGTAATTAAAAAAAAGTGCAATATTTGAAAATCTTGGCCATTTTTTAATCGGGAAAATAAATTCAAAATGCAAAGGAAGATCACACACACAATTTATAATTCTGTCTAAATCATACATACGAATATGTATACTGATACTACAAAATACACACACATTCATTAATAAATAGCTTATATATATATATATATATCTATGTATATCCCTCATTTTTCTTGTAATAATGTTATTTCTAATTTCTCAGGCCAGCCGACTAGATCAGATTCATGACAGTTTTCATGGAAATATGAGAAAAAGGGAAGCTCCTGTTGGTCCAAAAACTAAGAGCATCCGATGGTAGAAGTCTGAGTTGGGCTCCGGTTTGTTTTGCAATTTTTGAACCAAGATCAGAGGACGAAAACTACATCTGATCTCCCCCCGTCGCGCCTTTGAGCTCCGACAGATTTAACGCGCATCAATACCTCTTCACGATGGGTTTGTATAGAAGTCAGAATTCGAGACTCCAGTTCGAATGAAATAATACCGGCTATGAGCTTGATATAACGACCACTCAGCTACCGCGGCCGTAAGAAATGCCAACGACTCGTGGTGTTCCTACATATTCATTCTTTAATGTACTGACCGTTCTGAATGATGCCTAACTTTGGCGATCGGATGTGAGCCAGTACTTTCAGTATGGTATAATAGTCAACGATAACAGTTATTTAGTGTATAATAACATTACCATCGCGTATAAATAACCTCATCTATATTATTGAACATTCGAAGCATATTTTGCTTCGGGATCAAAAGAATAGAATCTATAATTTGACCAAAATTTAATTTTAACTAAGAGGGAAATATTTCAAATCAGATGCTTTTAATATATTTTTTTTTTCGTATAATTGATAATATTAGGCACACTATCTCGAAAAAACTGGTTTTTCAATTAAAGCTCATCTACAAGTATATATGATGGATAAAAAAAATCAAGATATCCTTTGTCAAAGGATATCTTGATTTTTTAGCAATATTACGCTTCTACATCACCGAAGAATTGACATCTTATGCATTTGACAATAGTCCTTCAGCTTCATTTGATTTCATATCTTAAATAAACATGCAAAAATGTGCTTTTTCACAATTACCAGAGAAAAATTGAAAAATGTGACGTAAAGTATTGATAGAAGGAAAATTGCATGATGTTGTTTGACCAAAAGCGACAAAAATACAGAGAGATTATTTGGAGGAGAGACTATTTCTGTTTTTCTTACTAGTATAAAGTACTTGTCGAACATTTTATCCCTTCCGAGTGATACTATTACGAGGTCCGTCGCCAATAGCCCTCGTGTTCCTTCTAATGCGACGTTAATAAAAACTAAACTAAATCCGAGCGATACTGGAACCTTCTTGGCCACGTTAGCTTCCTGCTAGATATATGGTAACATTAAGTTTGTAAATTCGATTTTATCTGGGATAATGAAAGCCAATATTCATCAAATTTAACGTATGCAAATTTTATCTTTAATGCAGCTATTTACGGAAAATGAAATGCCAATCTAAGTGTTGATTATTACTATAGTTAATACTAGAACCTAAGCGCTAATAGATCTTTGTGTGTTTTCCATTACAATTATAGTTTAACGGAACCAAATCATAGTGATTAATCTTTAAACATACATCATTTTATCGATAGTTTGCTTGCTAAAGATTGCTTTGTTGAAATAAACATTTCATGCGTAAAATGCACATATTTTTTTTTCATTGATTTGCGCAGCTGCTAGAATACGGTACTTCATGTTATATAGTTCTCCAAGCCAGTAAGAATCACTAAGCTTTACCATTAGTTATTCTGCTATCGTATGTTTTGAAATTTCCAGCATAATCAGTACATAAAGTAACTTACATTATTTTAGGAAACTTTTGTCTGTTGAATTCTTGATTTCATTATTTCGATGTTTCTATTCTCTATTTCCCATAAAACACGATCAACTTGGCATTTCTGAATTGGTGATTCACAACAATAACTACGTCATATTTTATGCGGACTGCACGAAACCAGAATAAAAACATGCACGCTAGGATTCGGTTGCGTATATGGATATACCTGTTTTGATTATTGTTTTTCCATATAGCGTAATCTCTATAACATTTGCATATGCACAAAGATTGTTTTATGTTCGCGGATTATATACAAGAAAAACTTACTTTATTACCTTAGCTGAAATCTCTGTTCCGTGCACATTGCCATAGAATCATGCTAAGCGTTTTTGATATATGAGAAAACATTCATATTCAAATGTGTATAGATCTATAATTAAAATTTTTCTAGCAAGTCTGACCACAGCACGTGTAATATGTGATAAATATTGAATATAGACAATAGTAATTCCCTTCTCTCCAAAATATAATAATAAAGATGAATTTCATTTGTTAAAACATATTTACGAGATTGTAAAGATTGTAATTTCCATTACAAAAGTTTGCTTCATATATCTTCAATGATAACGAAAATAAATGGATAAAATTTCTTTCTTTTTTTTTTTTTTTGAATATTAATTCCGCACAAAAACAGCTAAGTAATTTACAACTAAGAATACGTAAAAGAATAATTTATCGCATATTCCTTTGTGTTTTTTCCCTCACAATTCACTAAAGAAGGGCTTATTCATAGCCTCGTCGTTAATACATTAGATATAGAATCTCCTCTGTAAACGCACCGAACTAACATCTCTGAGCATTCGCTGTTTTTAACGATTCTTTATATGACATATAAGAGCAGCGCTCGTTCCAAAGAAGAAAATAAGCAACGGAAATGAAAGTGCACAATAAAGAACAAGAGAGTTGGGCATCATTAGATAACTATTAACTGTAAGAGGAACGTGTCACAGTGCTTATTTCTTTTATTTTCTTTATCATGAGTCAGGCAAAGCAGATGTAGTCTCCGGTTGATGGATCAGTGGTCAGCGCTGTCCAACTGACTTCTGTGACCGGAAGTCCTAGAGATTCTTTTCGCTGGTATTTCCTTCCCCCTTGCTGATCTATTCCATATTCATGTTAGGTTTCGTTTTTTCACTGGACTCTTTCTTAGCAATGCGGTTTGCCAGATTTGGCTGTTTATCAACTCCAGCTACATTGATGTGAACGTTTTTTTAAAAAAATATATTGATGGTTTTTCATTAAACATTCAATTAGAAGATATTTTGGATGAGACAGCAATATTGATTGATTTTCGTTATTTCCCCATTGGTTGAAAACATTATAACTACTGTTCGAAACTAAAAATAGGATATAGTAAATGAAGAGGAAAAATGAGAGCTTAAATGTTGCAAAAGCTCGATTATAAAGTAATAAAGAATGAAAATGATGTTTAGAAAGCAGAGAGTTCCAGAGTACAGTTTAGAAAAAGAGTTGAGTAAAAATGAAAATATATATACATAATCAATGAATATTTACCAAAGAAATGTTTTTAAGAACAAAATCTACCAGAGCTACAAATTTCAATAATACGTTTGCTTTTCTAAAAGTGAAAAATAAACTTAAAAATGGGGCCTTGCACCTGAGATTAATAACATACTAATTTCTTTAAGAGTTGTCACTTTAAATATCAAAAACAGAACTGTTCCCTTAGATTTATCTCCTGATAAAAAATAAATTATCATAAATGAATAACATGTAAACTGAAAAGTATGGGTGGTGATATTTTCAAGAATTAATGGGAAATGAAATCAAAGTGGAGAGGATGCTTATTCTCTAAGTGGAGAGAGCGTGTGGGATTTTGAAGTTGGTCTCATTTCGAGTTTTATTTATTACCAAATAAAACGAATAAATTTGTGGTAGCATAGTAGTTAGCATGTCTGACTGCGAACACTGCCGACCCGAGTTCGATTCCTGGTGGCTTGGGTAGTTGGTTTTGGTTTCATCTCATCATTCTTTTGTAGTTGATAAATAAGCTTATTGATAAAAGTTCGCTTGGGAAGTTAACTGAGGACCCAGGGACAGGATAATCATTAACTGAGGACCCAGGGACAGGATAATCACTATTAGCGCCCCAGGCTCAAAGGCTACAGAAATGGAGATAGGCATCGCTTGATAGAACTTTTTATACCTGAACAGACTTAACTTTAAATTTTTAAAATGTGACAAAATATCCTAGAATGTATTTAATATGAAGTCTTCCAAATGTTATTGTTAATCTACAAATTTTCGAAAATTAAAAAAATGTTATTGTAAATCTACAAATTTTCG